>OY282560.1:139069119-139669119 GCA_958295665.1 Tipula vernalis
ATGATGTAACTGCCTGTAATGCTGAGGACGTAAGTGAATTATTTGCTGAATTTTTCCAATCAGTCTATCAAAAATATAATGATAATGCTATTGATATTTCATTAGGACCTCGTAGTTCGCATCATCAAAATTTAATTGGAATACCTTATATTTCAGTAAAAGATGTCATCCTTGGTATATCCAAGATGAAATCGGGATGTGGTTTTGATAACATACCTGTAAAAATACCTAAAGATCTTAACAGCTCGCTATCATTACCACTATCTCTGATACTTAATGCGTCTCTGAAGAGTGGTGTATTTCCGTTGGTATAGAAAAAGTCAATTATAATTCCCATTTTTAAATCCGGAAAACGGAGCAACATTAAAAATTATCGTGGCATATCTATATTATCATCAATTCCAAAATTATTTGAGCTTATTATTTCTGATTACAGGTAAAACGAGGTTTGCCAGTATTTGTATTTTAATGTTAAACCTTTATTATCACTTCAACAACAAGGATTCGTCAGGCATCGTTCTACCACTACAAATCTTTTAAGTTCAGTTATGAATAAATTGAACTGAAATTTGGAAAAGTGCAAGATTATGAGCTTCTCCAGGAAAAAGCAGTTATTCTTCATCAATATCTTATTGGTAATCACCAGCTAGAACGAGTTATGACATTTGATTTGGGTGTTTTCCTGGACCATCAATTGAATTTCCGAGACCATATTAATTTAATAGTAGCTAAGTCTAATTCTCTACTTGGCTTTATTCGTCGTATCACAAAAGATTTTCGTAATCCACAATCAATTAAAACTTTGTATTGTTCCATTGTTCGGTCTAATTTGGAATACGCGTCGAATATTTGGGATCCTACTTATAATATTTATATCGATAGAATTGAACGAATACAGAAGCAATTTATTATTTACTATCTTCATAAATTGAATTGGCCATTTGATCCGAACCTTCCAATGTGGCTGAATAAAAAGAATTTGCCATCCTACGGTGACCGCTGTAGAATTGCTTATTTGGATTCATAGTTTGTAAGGCGTAGATGTGCTGCTTCAACATTCATCGCTGATCTGCTTAACAGTTCGATTGTAGCTTTTTGATAAAATGCTATTTTTGTACAGTTTATTCTAAAACTATATTACGATATTAGTAACAACTTTTACAGAATAATGAACTTTGTACAGCTACTAATTGAAGAGAATAACGTTGTTGTGGAATTGTTTTTGAAATTACTGTCGAGTAGTATAGATAAAATTAGCTTAAACCAGATTATTAATTTTGTCCACATATTCGTATTCCAATATTTTGATAAACCAGTTCAAAATGGGGCGTCAAGTTTAAGTTCAATGCAAGTCAGAAAAACACAAAACTAATCCGCAGGCTGATGACCCAAATATTAAAGATAAAACAAAAAATATCAAACACTTGTTTAACTAATGGCTGAAGCATCATTATCAAATTAATACTTGTTCATATTCTCATTACATGCTGATTAATCAGATTTCAAGGCACAAATAAACTTCTAACCTGAGTCTTTAGCCTCGCCATTGAAATTTTCTGTATTATTCAAATCATTCACCTTTGAACTCAATCCAATCATCATCATCACCATCATCATACCTATTCGTCTACAAAATGTGTTGTATACATTATTTACAACTACAAATATCCATACATACTACGCAATCGAAATAAATACAGAAAACAATTTTTTGTTATTTTTATATACACTACACACAATATTTAAACGCAAATCATTATTACAATCACTCACCCCACCCACCAATTTCATCTTATCAGAAACGACATTCATCGCGTTTATATACAACTTCTACATATGTACTCGTATGTATATGATTTGATGTTTTCTTATACAAAAAATGTTTTATTTTCACATTTGATTAAAAAAAATTAAATATTTTTATATTTCGTTCTTTCGTAAATTAATGATGTGATGTCAATTTGCGACACACAAAAATAACGTAAAATAATAAATAATTCAAAATAAGAAATTTCTTGAGAAATTTGTGTTCAAGGAAAAAAAACAAAACGCAGAATTTTTTTTGATGCTTTTTAATCAAGCGCAATTTGGTGAATTTTATTCTGATAGTGATACCGATTTATAGTGTTATTTTCACAGCAATACTAGAATTCCACTAATTCCCCTATACACCCACATTTACATAATATCTACATGTAAGTGTATTAAACGGGGAAAAAAAGAGAAAATCGAAAAAGAAAATTTGGGAAAATTGCCCTGTATTGTATATACACTCAGTATGATTTGATTGGGAAAACCAGAGAGATGTACGAGAATATATTCGTGAGGCAAATAATAAAAGAAGATAGTCATATACGAACCGTGTATACATGCACACAAAATTAGATAGGCTCAGCTGGTTTTTCACCAAAAACTGTATATAGCACTAGGATAGGAATTTACTCAGCTGTTCCATTGATGCAACAATGTGGGGTATGGCAAGGCATTCTTATAATAAATGTATGTATGTATTTTACTACCTTCTTTTATAGACATACATACATAGTTTTATGTTTCCATCAGCTGCGTTTGTTAGTTAAGCATATAAGAATTTGTTGTACATACATATATTATTAGGAAAACTACTTTGGTGTGTGAAAACAAGTATAGGATGGTAAACAAAATTTTTAATGGTGTACAGTTCATTCAATTTTGAACTGCCTGCCTATATAAATTGCGCGACGAATTTATATTTTTATAAATTTGTTATTGTTTGTTTTGATGAACTCTATAATAATGTATGACAGACATAATTTTTTGTATCGAATCAAATTTTTTATCAGTAATATAGATCTTATCAAAATATAGAAAAATATGGCAACTATCAATAATAAATTAGCTATGTGCAACACATGCTAATCACTGATTTGTAATTATCTTATCAAAAATGGAAAAAAAAAATTTAGAAATTGCTGTGAAAGCTGCATGTACACATAAGTGGTATATTATATCTGTACTTCCTGGTATGATGCATTTCGTGTCACCATAATCTAAAAATTTGCAGTTTTCTATCTTATATAAAATCGAAAGTTTAAGAGTTTTAATTATACATACATAAGTTTACGCCCTGAATTAATACTAGACCGTATACAAATCTTTTAGACCAATCCCATGTACTTATAGAACTATGTAGTTAGTTTTATAAACTCAAAAGTTGTCGCTTTAAGTGGTGCAGCGATAAACCTCCAATAAACTGGAGGATTATTTAGGAATTTAAATAAATAATAAAAAAGGAAACAAAGAACAAACTTTTCGACGAATTAATAACGGATTTGGGAACAGTAAAGCCTCGTTTCCACGAAGATAGCTATTGATGAGACGAGTATTAGATGCCAACTATTTACTTCATTTGAACAGAGTCAGAAGAAACTGAACCGTGTAAACGGGTCTTTATCCTCTACATTATAGATTAGCTTCAGTAATCGCCAATATTGCTACTGTTTTGAGACAATCAATTGTTACGGTTACACCTTGGCCTAATTAGCAGTAAAATTTTAAGTAAAGTGTCTTAAATATAATTCAGTAAAATGGATTGGTGATTTTAAATACGATTTAGTATTTTTATATAGCGTAAAATTCAGTAAATGTTTCAACAAAAACACCATAATTATGTAATTTGATCCAATTATTCCACTAATTTAGTCGGGTGAGCCAACAAGAAAATCAATTAAATTTACTTTCACCAGGCGTTCCAGATTTTCACCGAAATGCTAGGTGGGTGACTGGGACGCCGCTCAAACATTAATTCATTTTGCAGTAGTTCTGCAGTAGGCTTTATTTCGGCAATTATTTCAGTCCCCGTCCCCAGTCTGTCAGCCTTAAACAATATTACACATACACAAATATATGTTTTAATTATCACTCAACCGATTTTGGCAAACTGACTTTCAACTGTTGGCTTAAAGATGTCCCTTTTGACGGCATCCATTTTAAGATTTTTATGCTTTTACTTGATTTTCAGTATGGCTCATTAACAATTAATTCATGTAATTTCTAGGGGGGGGGGGGGGGGGTAGTTAGGTGCACCTCTAGGTCCACCAATCAGTGATTTTCAGAAATTTATCATTGAACTTGCATATAGAAACATAATTTTTTGTATGCTTACTCCGTATACCATAGAAGTACTGACATATGGCATAATACTAAACAGGGTTAGAGACCGTGATAATCAGATTCCCTGACAGGGTAGTAAGGTGCACCCCTAAGTCAACTAATCAGCGATTTTCAGAAATTTATCATTGACGTTCCATATTGAAACAGGATATCTTGTATGTTAACTCCGTATACCATAGAAGTACTGACATATGACATAATACTAAACAGGGTTAGAGACGGTGATCATCGGATTCCCTTACAGGGTAGTAAGGTGCACCCCTAAGTCTAATTATGTTTCTATATGCAAGGTCAATGATAAATATTTGAATATCACTGACTAGTTGACTTAGGGGTGCACCTTAACCTTACTACCCTTTGAGGGAATCCGATGATCACGGTCTCTAACCATGTTTAGTATTATGCCATAAGTCAGTAGGAGTGCACCTTACTACCTAGTGGGGGAATCCGATGATCACGGTCTCATTTTGATAAAATCCACCTTTTTGTGTCATTTTGATATAATCCACTTTTGACTTTTTCTAAGAAACTCTACGAACAGGTTTGAGATAAATTCGGGAGAAGGGGAATTTGAATTTTAAAACGCGTTCTGAATGTCAAAATTTTAAAAAAATATTTGGCGTACTAAAAACAAATAAATGTGGATTTATATAAAAAAATGCGGATTTTAACAAAATTTATTTTGTAAAGATGGATAAAGGAGAGATCCCGTCTATAATGATCGTATTTTCTTGAATCTGCCTAAATGTTTTCTTTACACAAACACACGCAAGAATTATAATGTTTTGATTGCTTTAGGAAAATTATAGTATAAGCTTTATATCACCAAAAAGGCGAATGAATTTTTCCTAGAATATTCCTAAATTTTTTTTTTTTTTTTTAAGAAATAATTAGGGTAAACTTCACATGCAACTCATCAGGCCGCGGCGACTGAACTGATTATACCACAATTTATATTTATCATCAAATCAAGCGATCATTTTATGAAATATATTTTTGCATAATATTGACGTTAAAGAGATGTGGTTTCAACATAAACATTATTTCGAAATATACATCTGTGAACTGGCCACGTCGCTACCCCTATAAACCATTAACAATTTATCAGGTACATTACTTGTGTCGTGCTTTTAATAAAATAACACCGGATTAATGGGGCAAATACTGAAATTGGGTCAAAAGACGATGGACTACGAAAAGCTTACTCATTGTGGCCATTTGAAAGGGTTTATTTTCCATCATTATTGGTTCCATCATTATTGCTCTATCAAATAAAAAAAAATATTAGGTTGTTGTTTATTTACAGCTTAATGGATGCGTTAGCAGTTAGTTAGTATAGTGATTACCCAAATTATATTAACCCTAATCCTGCTATACGAATTTTGTCAGTCAACAACAAAAAGTTGTACAGCAACATTTCATCAGAAAAGGACTCAAAATAAATTTTAAAAGTATTAGAGTAAGAAGCTAAAATGATTAGTTTGAACTTCCGCAGCATTGTGTTCCTTCCAGGGTTTGTGACTAAATTTTCGATTTTTCGTTTCAATAATACATTACGCTAGAAATAACAGGCGCTAAACGAAAAGTCTACTCGCAAGTTTGCTTTTCTAATTGACAAATGGCACGAAGTACTCTAGCGAGCTACATTGAATTTTATGTACGGAAAACTCAAATTTGCTTTATGAAGTTATATGGAAATAATGTCATTTAAATAATTCTAATTAATCCAAGGTGTAGTTTAAAGTATGATTTTGTGTATTTTTTAACGGGTGTAAAGTTTTAGACAAAAAACAAAACGTTTTAACGGGTGTACATTTGACCCTTCGACATTCGGCCCTTCGACATTCGGCCCTTTGATATTATTCCAAAATTTTGAGGTTCAATTCACAGACATGTTCAGCGGCTTCTATGTTTATGGATAATTAGACATAACTAGCTACTTTACAATATGAGATGAAATGGAACCGTATGTTGTTGACCTAGAATATTGGTAATTTTCATACATACATTATACACCCTGTTAAAGTAAGCCGGAAGTTTCCAGCCGAAAATGAAAAGTCGATAATGCAGATTATGTTATTGATATTCCAGCCGAAAATAAATCAGCCTCTAGAGTGTTATGTCTGGAGATGGATTGGATTGATGTGACTTATCAATAGCTATCGCAGGAAAAAAATTCAGTTCAAGTTTCCCGTGGGAAATCTCGAAAAATTCGATTTTCCAAAAATTATTAGAAAATTTCTATAAAATTAGCCTCTAGAGTGTTATGTCTGGAGATTAATTAAATTGATGTGATTACTCAATAGTTCCGCAGGAAAAAAATTCAGTTCAAGTTTCCCGTGGGAAATCTCGGAAAATTCAAAAAAGTTTCCAAAGGAAAGTAAGAAATAGATGAATAAAATCAGCCTCTAGAGTGTTATGTCTGGAGATGGATTGGATTAATGAGACTTGTCAATAGCTATCGCAGCAAAAAAAAAAAATTCAGTTCAAGTTTCCCGAGGGAAATCTCGGAAAATTCGATTTTCCAAAAATTATTAGAAAATTTGTATAAAATCAGCCTCTAGAGTGTTATGTCTGGAGATGGCTTCAATTGATGTTTTTACTCAATAGCTATCGCAGGAAATAATTCAGTTCACGTTTCCCGTGGGAAATCTCGGAAAATTCAAAAAAGTTTCCAGCCGAAAGTAAGAAATGGATGAATAAAATAAGCCTCTACAGTGTTATGTCTGGAGATGGATTGGATTGATGTGACTTGTCAATAGCTATCGCAGGAAAAGTATTCAGTTCAAGTTTCCCGTGGAAATCTCGGAAAATTCGATTTTCGAAAAATTATTAAGAATTTTGTATAAAATCAGCCTCTAGAGTGTTATGTCTGGAGATGAATTGCATTGATTTGATTTATCAATAGCTATCGCAGGAAAAAATTTAGTACAAGTTTCCTGTGGGAAATCTCGGAAAATTCCAAAAAGTTTCCAGCCGAAAGTAAGAAATGAATGAATAAAATCAACATCTAGCGTGTTATATTTCGAGATGGATTGGATTGATGTGACTTGTCAATAGCTATCGCAGGAAAAAAATTCAGTTCAAGTTTCCCGTCGGAAATCTCGGAAAATTCGATTTTCCAAAAATTATTAGAAAATTTATATAAAATCAGCCTCTAGAGTGTTATGTCTGGAGATAAATTGCATTGATGTGATTACTCAATAGCTATCGCGAGAAAAAAATTCACTTTAAGTTTCTTGTGGGAAATGTCGGAAAATTCAATAATGTTTCCAGCCGAAAGTAAGAAATGGATGAATAAAATCAGTCTCTAGAGTGTTATGTCTGGAGATGGATTGCTATGGCTATGGCAGGGAAACCAATCAAATTGCTATGATTTGGTAACTATGTTAAGTTTTAGAAATTTAAAATATTGAAATGACTTAAAATAGTGAACAGGCTTCATTCCTGTTATTTTGTGTTTATCAAGTGATGCGAATTTATTCTATAAAAAAACCGTGTGAGAAATAATTAAATAAAAAAAATTAAAAAAATAACAAAAATCACAAACATTTGTTTTTTCGGTACTGCTAATTGTTCATTTGAAAACAGTTAAACCAAGCGAATTTTATGTGGTAGTTATTCACTCGTGTTGCAAAAAAAGTTAACGCTTGCAAAAAAAAAGAGAATTAAAAGAAAAACATAAGTGCTATTGTTGTGAAGTTAATGTATAAATACAAAAAAAAAAACCTAAAAATAATATTGAGAAAGGGAATAAGAAACCTTAATAATTAAATTAATATTAAAAGTTATAAAAAGAAATTGGTAAAACGGGATAAATACTAAATTTCATTCATTATATTCAATAAACAACTGCAATTGCTTCATTCATGTTCCAGTCAATGGTATGTGATCTAACATTTATTTTGATTTAACATGATGGCCGCCAGCGATATCATAAGGCCCTCATCGTAATTTCTAATTTGCGTCGACAACTCAGCTATTTATTATAAATCATAATTCACAGTTTATTTAATTTTTTTTTTGTATTTTAATTTAATTAAATGATATTTATGCTAAGTAGTATGCGCATACTTATAATTTACTAAATTTCCTTTATTTTATATAATTGTTCTAGTTAAGTTAGGATTAGGAATTTTTTTTTTTCTTTGCTCGCTCTAATTTTTTTTTGTATTCGAGTTTTTTTTTTATCTCAATTGATGATTTGTGAATACAAAGCACCTCATGTAATCATGAGTTTACCAAGTGAACAATATGGCATTTGATTTTTTTGTGTGTAAATTAAAACGGAGAATGTTGTAAATTGACACGGAGTTATGGGAGCTTAAACTGATGTAAGTATGAAGCTGTAGGTGCGTTGGTATGCAATTCTTTCCCCTTTTAAACCCTTTCAACGCGGTTCCGTACCTCGACTCATGTTTCAACCTAGTTAGACCCATCCCAGGCTGAGCAGCTGACAAAATAACCGCGAACGGTTGATTGAGTGGGTCGAGAATAAATTTCTGTTAGCATAACAGGTCTTAATATGGAGGCTTGTTTTGTTACAGTGGCGCCCAAACGTACGGCAATTATGGCTTATACCTTTTCCAACTTTCAGTTATTAAATTTAATTAATTTTTTTTTGTGTTTTGTTGGTACTCGCACCATGCATCCAATTTTCAATTGTTGAACTGGTGTTAGTTATAGTACATTTCATTAAAGCTCAATTTAATCCATCTGTAAATTATAAATTTTAGTATGTTTTTTACCCCTCAATCAAGATGATTCGACAGGTGATTAGCAATAACATTTCCGTAAGTTACGTTTTGATTTTATTGTATGCAATGCAACTTTTTGGATCATTTTTGATGTTCTGTTCTTCATGTGGAGCATTGATATTCCCCATCTTGGGTTTTGATTACAATGTTTGTGTTGCATGAAGAACAGATTTTGTAAATAGTTTAAAAATAGTCATGATTCACATATCGCAATAAGTGTATCCAGCGTGGCTGTTTTGATTACCTTGTTGTGTTTTGGATTTATGGTTGTTTCAGGTTGTACATATTCTCTAGTAAAATCTATCCCTAACATGATTGCAACCAACTGGCCCATTCCTTCATACATGTGTTTTCGCGATAAGTCATGTTTGACACTTCATCAGTTTGAGTTCCCAGTTTGTGATATCTGTTATTTAATACTTTGAATTTAAATAATTATTTTGGTATATTAGTGTTTCGATAAACGCGGATTTTTTTTGGATGTTGTTTGAGTTTGTTATTATTTTGTCGGACTCATTACTATTTTGAGTATTGGACAATTATTATTGTCTTATTTATATTATATATTATTTATTTTTGTTATACTTTTTTCTTTATTTGTATAGTATTTCAAACGTATTGATTTTGTTTCAACTTTCATTTTGACTATTAGTTCAAACATTTGATTTGTTATTTTTTTTTTTATTTAGTATACATTTTTTTTTCAAAATGGATGCCGAGCATCTTGAATACGACGAATTTCTAGTGGAATGTTCTCTTCGTGCCATTGAAGAGTCTCCATTGGACCGTTTAACCAAACTTAAAGAAGTACTTTTAATTGAAGAGGCTCACCCGGTTTTGAGACCTAATGTGCCTCACGAGAGTGCGAAACTAAATCCCAAAGGCGAGTTACAAAACTTGAAAATTAAGTTAAATTATATTTATTGTTTGATCAAATTCGCTTACTCTAGTAATTTTGATGAAAACCCTTTGTCAAGACTGTCCTCCAGATTAGTTCATCTTAATAATCGATTAAAGCGCATTAGATTTATTAATTCTATAATATCCGGCGACATTGAGGACCTTTTAAATACTACCAGTAAAATGATAGACATTCATGATAAAACGATTCAAAAACAAGTTGACTTTAATACATCACTAGGTGAGTTAGAGCAAATAATAATAATCCCTGATGGTGATGGTGGTTCAGATATTTCATCGATTTCTTGTCAGAGGAGCAACCCTGGGGAATCACAACCTAAAGCCGGTCCATCCAAGTCTGAAATGATTTCACAAGTAAAAAACTTGGAGGACGAACTGATGCTGTTCGACAACCGCAGTAAACTTGATGCCCCGGGAGTAAGTTTGGATCAAGCAACTCGAAGTAATGAAGTGCTGTCTAGGCGTAAAAATATAATTCGAGACAATCCAAATGTACTATCAACCCAAATTGATCAATCTAGCGGTAAACTTTGTTATCTCCAGCGCAATGTAACGAAATGGAAACCATAGTTAGTATTAAAAAGTTCAGGCACTATATCGAAGGGTTTGAGTTTACGGTGATAACAGACCATGCCAGTTTGACCTGGTTAATGAGTCAAAAGGAGCTAACAGGACGACTGGCGAGGTGGTGTTTAAAATTGCAAGGTTTCAATTTTAAGATAGAGTACCGGAAGGGAACGGAAAATGTAGTACCTGATGCCTTGTCCCGAAAACATGCTGACGAAATTTGTGTTAAACAAAATCTGCGTAAACTCATCTGCGTAAACTGAGCCGTGTTAAGTGAAAAAACTTATAACGTAAGAAACGAAAAAAACCAATTAGAATAACCAGAAATTAAAGATTTCGACAAAAATGAAAAAAATGATCAAACAAATCAAAATGCTAAATAAGGTGAGATGTCGAATAGGGCTGAGGACCCATAGTTGCTCAAATAATGATTTTTCCACATTTCTATGGTATTATTTAAAATTTTCCAGAGCTGTAATAGTACAAGTTAGAAACAGGCGAATGATATCAAATTAAAGATTGGTTTGTTACCTTTCAAACATTTCTAGTTTGGAAAAAGAATCTACAGAACAAGCAAAGTTATTAAAAAAAGTAGTGAGGTATTTGGCGCAAAGTCTGGGGATTAAAATTGAAGGGATTTTTTTTACTTTCTTTAGGTTTTAACTAAAATGGACATTAACCAATACATTTAGAGTTATGAAAGTTTCGATATTAGTGGTTTATTGGAGATGTTCATCTCGATTCAAACTTTTTCAAAGTTAAAAATGACGGTACGTAAACATTTTTCTAGTTCCGTTGGCCAAACTTTCTTCGAAATATTAAAAAAATATCAATTTTTTCATTTTTTACTTTTCTTTTACTCATTGTTTTCTCCTCTGAAGTGATTATTTCGTATGCACTCAAAAGTTTAATCATTCATTCTAGTTTCATTGATTGTACAAATCTCGACGTAGTTTCAAAATTTCAACCTAAAATTTCTTGGTAGCTTTCCACGATGCTGAGCAAATACAGCTCAATGCAAAAATACCGCAAAAATGTGAATATAGCTTAGAAATCAACACATTCTAAAACTAAGTATTTAAATTACATATACATGTATATGAATAAACAAATATTGTCCTTTTGGTACCCCATAATGACCTTTCGGGTCAAGTTACTTAAACATATTGAAAACTTGAGTACCCAAATATATCACTAGATCTTAATATTATCTTAAAACACATTACTAAATTAAAAATATTTTCAAGGATTTACTCGTAGAAGAAATGTAATTTGATCTTGACATTTCTCAATTCGCATTCCATCAACAAATGTTGGTCACCCAGTCGTCTAGTACATGTACATTTATTTAGTTTACAGAATTTTTAATTTTTCGGTACATAAGAACGTAATATGGTATGTATATAACACAAATATTGTATACAACATTGTATAATAGTTATTGTGTTCTTAAAAATAAAAAGGAACAGGATGTGGTGCATCATCATTAATAATACGTTTTCATATAATATTATCGTGTGTTAAGCGAAGAACTAAAAAAAAAAAAATATCATATCAATTTTCTTAAACAGTGTATACACATACAATGTAACTCAGGTGATTCGGGTGATTGAAAACGATACAACTTCATAAGAACCCAACAAATTCCCCAAAAAAGAAGTCTTGAAATTTGAGTTTATTACATCCATCATCACAATTCTATCTTTTATTTGTATTTTTTTTAAATAACCCAAACAAACAAAAAGTGTTTGATAAATTGGATTCAATCTGATTGCTGCTTTGATACTGTTGTTGTGATTACATATCATTTTTATATTTTAGTTATGATTTTATTTGTTTCTTCCACGTCGACATACATATGTATACACGAACGAACGATTGAAAATCTAAAAAATTGAATTGATTTCGAAATGAATTTGTTGAATTCGTGATTGCTGTTTATTATATGATTTGTTTAATTAAAATTATTTTTTATTTATTATGTACATAGTTCATCTCAAACTTTAATATTGAAATGGATGTGTATATATCTACCATTAGCTAGGTGTATAATAATGTTAGAACCTATAAATATATTATCGTTTTGAATATTTTGTTGTTGTTTTTGCTGTTGATTACAATGTTTGGTCAGGCAGTTTATGTACAAAAAAAAAAAAAAAAAAATGTATTTCAGTAGATGGGTTAGAAGAAATGTTATGCTGCTTTTCCCTCTGTTCCGTGTGTAATTTATATGCACTTACATCTGGTAGGTATATAACGTACTATAGAACATAGAAATAATAATAATGCCCTTTGGCTACATGAAGTTGAATATACATTTTATATACGTATATGGTATTTTTTTTAAAGGTGAGAGTCATTAGCACATTATCTTTACACTGTGTTTTTGGGGAGTTTTATTTTTTTTAGTTTATTTTATGTTAAATGGAAATTTAAGAGTTTAGGCGGAGAAATTACTTTATTGATCTATTTTTTTATGATTATGCTAAAGGTACTTTTGGTTTGATGTTACATAATAAAATATTGCAGCGAAAAATATTTTAATAGGAGAGAGACAAAATCCCGAGAGTCACAATTCCGAGGCTACAAAATCCCGAGGTTTTGAAAAAATCCCGAGACTAAAAAATCCAAAGGATACAAAATCCCGAGGATACATAAGCCCGAGAATACAAAATCCTGATTGTACAAAATCCCGAGCGTACAAAATCCCGAGGATACTAAATCCAGATTGAGGGATTAAAGATGTATACTAGCCCTGTTCATTTTGTGGGGTGTTTTTTATCTTTTTTGTGCTTCACCTGGGATCGATTCCGTATCTAAAAAAAATGATTTTGCCCACTTAAGGAAATTTTTAGGATGTAATTTAGAGGTTGCCACAGTCAATTTTTATTAAACATTTTGAAGTAGGCGCTTGTCGTGATTTGTGGTAATGGTCATTTCAAATTCTTTGTTTTGTTTAAAAAGTTTTTCGAGCATATGAGTAGAAAATTTTGGTTACTTGGTTCTCCCGTAGAATCATTTGCTGAAATCAAAGAATTGCCAAAAAATAGTGATGTTTTGCGCCTCTTCTTGTTTTATAATATGTGTGAAAAAAGAACAATTTCTGAGATTGCGAACAAAACAGTGGCTGCAACAATCGGGTTCTGGAAGAAACTTGATTTACCAACAGCTGAACACCGGAACATAGTTATAAAATTCAAAAAAAATCCACAAGTCTTGGTATAATTTGAAAAAGCACAAAAAATTAGCTTCTTCCAAGAAAACGGAATTCGTTAACAGTTTGTCATGTCTTTTTAACGTGGGTCATAAAGACATCGCCATTCGTTTAGCAAACTCACCGAAACTTTTATGTTTTTATAATTGTAATAAAGACAATAAACGGTGCTCATACGGTGCACAATTCAACGCTGAATTCGGGAATAACTCTTCAGTAGAAGCACAAGCCAGTGTAAGTCAGATTAGATGTGAACGTTCATGACCCAGGATTATCGAAATGTATGAAGAATCTAGCAGTGAATCGAGTTCCTCGTCTGAGAGTTCTTATTGCCTGTCACCTGAACCCAAGAAGAGACGGATCGCCAAAAAAAAGCCTCTGAATTCATTCGGTTGTAATACTGCCGATCGCGCCAAATTATCAAATGGTCAAATGGCTTACATTGTCGGAACAGCGGCGTCCGCCTTCGGCCATTCGATAGGCGAGGTATCTTGCTCTGTGAGCACAATTAGAAGACATCGTATGAAAGAACGAGAAGAATTATCACGATCTATAATAGAGGGATTTCACCCAAATAGTTTTTTAACAATTCATTGGGACGGAAAAATTATGGACGATAACGAACAGCGGGGAAAAGTGGATAGAATGGCGGTCATTGTTACTGGGTTTCGGATCGAGCAAATTTTTGGAATCCCAAAGATACCGTCAGGAACAGGTGAAGTCATGGCGGACAACTTAAATAATTTGATTCAAGAACACAACTTAGCTCGAAATATAAATGCGATGTGTTTTGATACGACTTCAAGCAACACTGGGCGTTATAAGGGAGCTTGCGTACGTTTGGAAAGACTTTTGGGGAAAATAATTTTTTATTTCGCTTGTAGACACCACGTTTTGGAGCTCATAGCATCGGCTGCATTCAATACTTTATTTGAAAAGTCAACTGGCCCAAATATCCAACAATTTGAGAGATTTAGGAAGGAGTGGGATACTGAAGGAATATCACGAGAGGAGTATAAGTCAGCAATCCTAGACGACCAATTGAGAGATCGTGTGACAGAAATAAGACGTCAAACAGGGCTCGTTGTAGAGGATCACCTGAAATTGAATCATGCTCGAGCAGATTACTCGGAGTTACTGCAACTTTGCCTATTATTTGTCGGTGAAGATCTGAATTCCGGGATTGTTATTCGCCCGCCTGGATGGCCAAATTGATTTACTTATTAAAAATATACCTGTTGAGAGATCAATTTTTGTTGGAACCGACAGAAGTCCATGCCCTACGAGAATTCAATTTTTTCATTGTCAATATTTATGTTCGATACTGGTTCCAATGTGAGAGTGCCCGTTTCGCGCCATTCATTGACCTGTGCCTACTTAAGGAGCTCACCAATTATTGAACGACAAATAAACAAATTTCACTGGCGACAGTTAACCAATTTTTAAAACACCTTTGGTATTTGCTCGAGAGTTTGGCTGCCTTATCATTTTTTGATGACAAAATACCTATAGATCGATGAGAATGAAGATGTGCGAAAAATTGGGAGCAGTCACCGTACCTAGGTTAGGTTAGGTTGGAGTGGCTGCTTACGCACACTTAGACCGGTGACGGTCCATTGTGATACCACAGGATGTATCCCCTTTTACCCATATTGGAACCATTTCGAGCTACTTATGTAGCGTAAGACGTCCCGCACTTTAATGTTTTCGAGATCCGAGAGGCAGTCCATCCTGAACTTACCTCAGAGTTTGTGCCTTCTGAGAGCCAATGCTGGACACGAGCATAGGAAGTGAGCCCGAGCGTCTTCCTCCTCTTCGTCGAAGCAGCTTCTGCAGAAGTCATTAGCCTCCAGACCCAGCCTTCTTGCATGCACTCCAAAAAGGCAGTGTCCCGTGAGAATTCCTACGACCGTTCTTAATTCACGTCTGCGTAAGGATATTAATGCCCTAGTGCGCCCCAAGTTCAGCTTTGGCCAAACTTGTCTTGCAACTCTACAGGTGAGGATGTTAGACCACCTTTCCCCCGCTGAGGATAGCGCCGGCTTCCCAAGTGCTTGTCTCAGCGCTGTGATAGGCCTCCCCAGACTTGCCCTTTCCGGTTGCAGCTGGAGAGTCGTACCATGCCTAGCAAGTTCAACTGTCCTGTAGTTCCCCATGACGCCCGAGTGACCTGGGACCCAGACTACCTGGATGTTGAAATGCTCACCCATCTCATTTAGAGATGAGTGACAACTCAACGCCACCCGTGACGCCAAAGACACCGGTTCTAACGACCTTAACGCCGCTTGACTATCCACATAGATTGTGATATCGTCTGAGGATAACACATTATGCTTCAACCACATCATGACCTCCTCAATCGCTACGACTTCAGCTTGGTACACGCTGCAGTAATCAGGGAGACGAATAGAAATATTTACATTTAATTTGTCACAGAATACTCCAGCTCCTACTTTGCCGTCTAGCTTGGAGCCATCTGTGAAGAGTTGCAACGCTTTGGTTTCCAATAACGGTCTATCCCTCCAGGATTCCCTTGAAGGGAAGGAGGTCCGAAATCGCTTCTCGAAGCGTAGAGTAGGTTTAATGTAGTCAAGATTCGCCAGCTCATCCTTCAACGATCTAACGATAGTAGAGTGTCCTATACTAAGACACCTCCACTGAGAGACGGCTGCAAGTCGTACAGCCGTATTTGCTGCCATCTGTTTGCCAAAAATGTCGACCGGAAAAAGGTGCACCGTACCTAATAAGGGGAATAAATTTTTAAAACCTAATAATCATGACATCCATAGCTATCAAATTCACGATTTTATAAATGCAAATACGAGAAACTTTTTTACTAGCTATGATATTAATATGGAATTTCTGAATTCTGACCCGGCATCCTGGAAAAATCGCGCATCTTATCTTTAAACTCGTGAAAAAAATTCTAAACTAAAGGTCGTCAATGTTGTCGCGGAGCGAACAGTTTCTCTAGCTCAAGATTTCAATGGTCTTGCAGGCAGGAATGAAGAACAACAACAGTATTTGTACAACACTTTGTTGATCTTCTTGTCATAATTTAAGCTTCAATATTGTTTCTTGTAAGAAACCATTGTAATCAGACCGGATTTACTAAATAATCGGCCATAAGTGGGGTCGTCATTTCTAATTTTTCATGAAAAATTTACTGTAGCAACCTCTAAATTACATCGAAAAAATTTCCTTAAATGGGCAAAATCATTTTTTTTAGATACGGAATCGATCCCAGGTGAAGCACAAAAAAGATAAAAAACACCCCACAAAATGAACAGGATTAATGTATACGCACAAAAATCGAACATCGAAAATAGTGATTGTTACAAAGGGATCGTAACGACGATGCATTTTAAAATCCCGCTTAATTAAAATCGCGCTCAAAAAATTTCGCTTTTTAAATCTCATTTTCTAATAATCCTGCTTTAAAAACCCCAGTTCCGCAAAAATAAAAATCATTGTTTTGATTTTGATTTTACTTTAAATTAAAATTTTTCCGGAGCGGTCATCGGGATTTCCTCGGGATTATGGGATTTTGTACCCTCGGGATTTTGACCCTTTGGGATTTTGTACCGTCGGGATTTTGTAACAATGGGATCTTGTACCTTCGGGGTTTTGTATCCTCGGGATATTGTACTTTCGGGATATTGCCCCTCGGGATTATGTCCCGCGGGATTTTGTCCCTCGTTAATATGTCACCAACCCTATTTTAATAATTATGAAATATTGTACAAACGGAATAGAGCGGAAAGGACGAATGTTTATAGACCGAATCTCGAAAGGCCGAACGCCGAGAGGCCGAATATCGAAACGCCGAATGGGTTGAAAGGCCCATTGCGAATATTACAAACCAATATTACATTATACCTCAACCAGTCTACAACTTCGTTTATGGCAGTTACTTCAGCTTGAAAAATGCTACAGTAGTCGGGGAGACGGAAGGAGAGATTTAACAGAAGTTC
Organism: Tipula vernalis; assembly: GCA_958295665.1. Lineage (NCBI taxonomy): Eukaryota > Metazoa > Arthropoda > Insecta > Diptera > Tipulidae > Tipula > Tipula vernalis. The sequence continues at coordinate 139,086,705 of OY282560.1, forward strand.
TTTGCAGAACACTCCAGCCCCGACTTTCCCGTCCCGTTTTGAACCATCAGTGATGAAGTTTATAACTCCTGGTTCCAAAACTGCACCCATCATCCAGTCCTCCCTGGGGGGGGGGATCCAAGTCCGGAACTTTGTGTCAATAGATAGTGACGGGACAGTATAGTCGGTTGTCTTGGAAATTTGCTTGTTGCACAAAATAGATGAGTGCCCTGTATTGTTGCAGGTCCACATTAATATGAATTTCAGCCTTATGGCGGTACAAGCTGCCAACTGTTTCCCCAAGATATCTAGAGGAGTCAAAAATAACAGAGTCTCTAGTGCCTGAGTGGATGTGCTCCTCAGTGCACCATGGATTCCCAGAGAGATTGTTCTCTGAACTTTTGTCAACAGCTTTTGGTTGACAGTTTCGTTCAGAGCAGGCCACCAGACTATTACTCCATACAAGAGTATGGGTCTGACTACTGCGGTTTAAAACCAATTTACGATGCGCGGCTCTAGCCCTCATCCTTACCCAATGGCATTTTTGCAAGAGTATAGCGCTACCGAAGCTTTCGTTACCCTTTCCACAATATTAGGTTTCCAATTTAATATGTTATCAAAAATGAGACCCAGAAACTTCGCTTCAACTGTAAAAACCAAGCTGAACCCATTTAAAGTTGGAGGATCGATGTGAGGAAGTTTATATTTCCTAGAGAATCAATTCAGTTTTGTATGGGTTCATATTCAACCCACAGCCATTGGCCCATAATAAAAGTGTGCCCTGGGCATTTTGAATAAGCTCAATAAGGGTGCCGGGATATTTACCACGGACAACAATAGCAACATCATCCGCATAGGCAACCACCTTGAACTGTCGTTAAGTCTCAGGAACAGGTCTTTTATGACCAAGTTCCAAAGTAGGGGGGACATTACGCCACCCTGTGGTCTACCTCTGCTTGCAAATCTTCTGACGGAGGATTACCCAAAACTGGCATTTATGATCCTGCCTCTTAGCATTTGATCTATCAAGGGCTTGTGTGATTCATCCATTCCCAGATCTGAAAGTGCCCCAGTTATAGCCCCCGGCACCACATAGTTAAAGGCTCCCTCAATATTCAAGAAGGTTACCATTCGTAGTCTCTATATTCGAAAGATTTTTCAATGAAATATACCAGAGAATGAAGAGCAGTCTCTACAGATCTCCCCTTGCAATAGGCATGTTAAGATTTAGACAGCTTTTCCGACACAATCTTGCCTCTAATATGTAATTTGGGATTGCAGTGGGTCTTTGGGGTTGCAGTGTGAGCATTTTCCCGCCCTAGGTATGAAAACAACCTTTAGTTCTGTCCGTTTTATTATTATTATTATTATTATTGGAGGGCTATGCGGGCGATCAGCTACTTAGCATTGCGACCTAAAAGATCTATTGTGCTGGACCCATCTTAATAATCCGTCCAGTCAATATTCAGGTTCTCAATGAACCTGACAATACTGCCTCCCTGTACGTGATACATACTATCTGGGCTTATTGCCCTCTCTAGTAGATGTTTACTACAGCATGTAGTTCCGCTAGAAAGACGGTAGCATTGGAGCCCAAGGACCTCGAGAGGATTGTCCCACTCCCGGATATTCTTACTCCTGCCCCGTATTCCGTTTGTTTCTACTATTATTTAGTTGCTAGTAAATGCAAATCGCCTGTAGGTCATCCAGCTTTACTACAGGAAGGCTAAATAAAACTAGAGGGTGCCTGGTATCCAGAGTCTGCATATGCTGTTCCACCCCAGATTAGGGGTTTTTGTCAAAGTTTTCTTCTTAAAGCCGTACTTTAGCCTGTGCCAAATGGCCAAAAATGTGCCAAATGGCCTTAGTTACCAGTGCTTGCCAAGAGGAGGCAGCACGTACACTTGCGAAATGTGAACAGGTTACCACTTACATTATTGTATCCAACACGCAGCTGCCTAATACATGAACAGAACAGGTCACGTGATGCGCACCCTACTGGAAGGTTACGGAGCTGGTAGATTAATCTACTCGACTTTGGTCCACCCCTTCAATAGACGCCCAACCACCTTCTGTCCATTTACTAGGAATGTGACATAGTTCTAGGCTGCCTTAGAAAATTACCTCTAATCAGGAAATTGTTAGATCCGTAGTTTGCTGAATATCCGCAGGGATAATACCATCGAGTCCAGGCGACTTATATGGTTTAAAACTGTTTATCGCCCACAGGATCTTTTTTCTGCTAAAAATTTGGCCTATGAGGCTACTTGCCCTTTTACCTACTGATGTGCTAGGTACAGATTCGGAACAACCAGGCAAATGAGTCACCATCATAAGTTCCAGCGATTCCGCACTATTATTAGAAGGACCAGTTGCTAGTACTTTGCGTAACCTAGACATCTCCAAAGACTCCTGAATTTTGCCACAGTATAGTCTCCAAGAGCTGTTCTTGGCACTTCTCTATTGATATTTGTACATTTTGAGGACTTCCTTATAGGAGTCCCAGTCGACAGCAGCTTTTGTTTTCCGTGCTTGTTGCCGAATCTCCTTGGACCACCAGGGTGGCCGAGATTTACTCCTAGGCCTGCTAAGGGGACTAGAGCCCAGTATTGCTTTATTAAAAGCGCTGGACAACTGGTCCACCAAGCCATCGAGCTCTTGCGCAGTTTTTGGAGGTTTTGGCACCGGAACTGGTAGTGAATTACCCAGAATAGTTCTAAAGGTATCCCAGTGGGTTTTCCTCCTGTTTCTGTATATTAAACTTTTTGGAGAAGTCAAGTCCATTTCAAATTAAATATAACAATGATCAGAAAAGGAGTGGTCGTCCGACACTCTCCAGTTTAATAGTCGTCTATCTAATCGTCAAAAAGCTTGATACAAGAGTAATATACAATGCCTCCTTCCTGTCTATTACTAGTTATAAAGGTCGGTTTATTGCCTATGTTACATATATAAAGGTTAGTACTTAAAATGTAATCGAGGAGTATAAATCACCTCGTTCATTTGTGTCCGTACTTTCCCAGATCGTGTGATGAGCAGTATTGCATCACTCCCAAGGATGACTCCAACCTTACGCTTCTGAGCCTCTAAGATTAGCTCACCTAGAATGATTGGTGGAGTATCTATTTCATCATAAGCTAGGTAACGCTGACCGCTGCTACATCTTTATTACTGAAATTTGATAGCAGAAAACAACTTATGTAATTTGTAACGAGAATGCACGACCGAACCTTGCCTTCTTTTTTCGTGTGCATTAATCTTTAATATGGAGTCTTGAGCCCAAGTCTTCACCTGGTCTTCAGTGACCCAAGGTTCCTGGATCAAGACGAAATATGTCGCTTCTTTCCCAATTTTGAAAATTAGAGCAGCTGATGCTGCCTTAGAGTTGTCAAGGTTGACTTGCAGAAATGTCAATGTCTTTGCTACAGCCTCTTCTCCACCACAGTAACATCGGAGTCATCCCCTGATGAGAAGTCCTCTGAGAGCCTCTTTAAAGATTCGATGGACGTTGACATCTCCGTGTCCGTGGAGAGAGTTTCCGCTTGACTGGCTACCTCCGCGCACGCAAATGAGCTATCAAGCACGGCGGTATTTTCTGAAGAGGACAACGGAGCCTCCGGCTTGTTCGCGTCCCTCTTATACACCTTCAGTGTTACTGCACTGTAACCATATTTGATTAAACCGTTGGTTTTTTTATTGCAGTCAGTGACACCCTGTTTAAGATGATAACAGCTGACCTACAGTCAGCCTTTGTCTCCTCGAGCTTGGGAACTTTCCAGTTGTTCGTTTTCAAACCCAAGTTGCCAACCTGCAACAACTGGAGTATCACCTTCGGATCACACGGCTCCGAAGGAATGTACACCTTAGCTCTTGGTCTGCAGGGGATCTCTTCCCTGTCAATCACAGCAAGGCTGGCTCCGGGACATACCTCGCCAAGTCCCCCCACTGAATTCTTATAAAGCATCAGGAACCTCTGATCTGCACAGGTAGTCAGTTTCACCTGATTCCTCTGCCAGCCCGCGTCCCGACAAGTCGGAGCAGGTCCTGGACTTTCCTACAGGCCTTTCAGGTAGGTGGGAGCTAAAGCCCCTTTCACCTTTCTTCAATTGGTGGGCGTGATACTGCCATCCTATTGGGATTTGTCAATAACTGCCAGTCAATAATAACCAGCTGATCCTTGAGGATCTCGTTAAAAGGCCTCATAGTGGTAGCATGGAGTTTTGTTCGCTTTGCGTTTAAGGACTTTCCTCCTGAGATCTGTTTCTTTTAAGCTGTAAGCCAGCTGAAGGGCCTTCCGACTTTCTCTCTGTGACTTTTTTTGCCTAAGCAAGCGTGGCTTTGTCTTTATCCGTCCTGTCTTCTGGCGAGATATTGTTGATCTTTTCCAGGCCCTCCAGGCCTTCCTCCTAGTATTACATGTTGGTTTTGAGGAACCAGCTTAATTCATGCTTTGGTTCCGTTTTGTATTTGTAGACTTAGATTTGGTGACCCGAGTGGAGGGACCAGCCTCGCTTGAACTTATGTTCCGTTGTTTATTTGTATACTTCTGGATTTTCCGGATTTTTTAGAGAGCCGGACTCTTTTTGTTGTTGTTTGTTTTTATTAAGATCCATAGTTGTTCCCACGAGTAGCGGAAAAAGAAGTGTCCATCTGTGCAGAGATCCGCAGTACACACATAAGGCTACTTAATCCGGAGGGCGCCAAGTATCCGGATCCACCGTTAACGACTGAGCTAGTTTTAAAGCTGGGCCCCCAGTCTGGCCGATTATCGCCACGGTACGATTAACACCTTAACCCAGCCCAACGATTTGTTTAGGGTTGACTCCTTTAGCGCCGTGTTCTAGCCTAGAAACCAAAGAATTAGCAATCTAATTACCAGCGGTCACCACGTGGAGGTAACACGAGCACTTTTGGAAGTTGCAAGTTACGGAGCTGGCCGCAAATGCCAATTTGAATCCCCCGAACAACTTCACACCTGACCACCAGGATCGAGTGTTATTCTTAATAAAAACAAATTGCTAAGGAAAATTAAAACAACCGCGTGACTCGAATGTCATGGCCAACCTTCATAAGTAAAGAATTCTATTGACAAAAAAATGTTGTTCTGCCGAATTTATTTATTTCTATATATTCAATCTGTTCTGGACTCGAGACACTATCAACTCATACGCAGTTCGCTTTTAACGTCCTACTTTCCGCAGTAGCCAAAGTCGAGGACATACGGCTTCATGTCCGTTGTTTTTAAATAATAAAAAATTTAAACCTTGGAAAGTCAATTTGCTGTGTTAAAATTGAATATTTTTATGAATACTCAGATCTACGTATTTAATCGGATTGGATTTTTTTATGCCTAATCAAAACTTTCAAAATTCATTCGAGAATATTTGAAATCAACCAATTATTAAAAAAAAAAAAATTGTGATCATCAAAACATTATTCGTCATGTTAATAGATAACACATTGAAACCGTACATAACATATGTATATATATATAAATCCATATTATTTATTTTATATAGCGACGCATAATAATATGTAAAGTAAACAATACGACTTACAGAGAATCATTTCATTTCTTGTTTACAAACAATTTTTGCACACATAAACTTACAGAGATATCGTTAATATTTCTGCGCGTTTTATATAATCGGTGCAAACCATTTCTACTTTTTATTTATTTTATCTATCCGAACTATTTAAATAATATTATTATGGAATGTAGATATTATAATATGTATGTGTATATGTACTTCTCAATTAAATATTTATCAAGCTTCAAGTTTATTCGATAACTATTACGCATCATGTTGTGATAAAAAATAATTTATATTTTTGTTTTTAGAATTTGTTAAAATTCTTAGAATTTTTCTTATTGCGTATATGACGCGCAATCAAATGTATAGGAGGAGTAAACAGCCTTGCTAAGAAAAAAAAACGTCACAAGCGCCAAAAGTCGAAAAATGTGTTAGAAGCATATTTGGATTTGTACAAACAAATTGAAATAACTCAAAACTACAAAAAGGCATTTTTAGCACGGCAGTACACACGTGATGATAATTATGATTGTACGTCCAAAACGAAACCAAACAAAAAAAAAAAAAGTTTTACATACATACAACAGAGAAATGTTTCCTTTACAATTTTCATTCCTATTGTTCATGATACATTTTATGTTTTCCATAAATTCTTGTATGTACAATCGTTTTGTTATACTCGAGGAGTATAAATACAATTTGATCTTGATATTTCGTATTACATCTTATGTGTAAGTAAGGCTGCTTTAAAAAGAAAAAAATTATTAAAGAGTTGCTTTAATAAAATTTATACATTTATAATTTTTGATTGTACATATTTAAGATAACAAAAGTAAAAATTATCTTGAAGATAAAATGGATATACGTATAAGAAATATGTACACAATATTAAACCATAGTACATGAATTGAATATAAATAGCATATTTAACACGAATACGTTTATAGTATTTCGATATCATACAGTTTTTGTTGTTGCTGCTCTTATAAATCTCTCGATTATTATTATCTTCTTGAACCATTAAAATAATTGAGTCCGTTTTTTATTTTTTGATTATTTGCTAGGCCGAAGTGTTGGTTTTTTTGTTTTATGTGTTGCGTACTTCTTATATATTTAAATTCATAGCATTAAAAATCTTAATCTATGTCAAGATGTTTTTATTCAGTGTCAAAAGAAAATTGTGATTAATATGTTACCACTGATAGGCGGCAGGCAGTAAAAAAAAATAGTTTCTAATATTATTTATGTGATTTTGATATTGTATGTGTATATGTGTGTGTATATTCCGTAATTTTTTTGTTTTAGTTTTTAGATAAGAATGTTGTGTAAATATTGTGATTGGTTTATTTAAAAGATGATAAAATATTATATACACAGATATATTTTCTTGCAGTTTCCGGCTGTATGCTATGTACTTTAAAGGAATAATAATTATAAAACAAATATAAATCATTATTTTATGGCATATTATAATTTTATGAGAATTTGTAAATAGTTTTATCGACAAGGTATGGTTTATGATGGTGTACATTTTTTTTGTGTTACTTAATATTGGATCTTGGATGCCAAATACGGAAGTTATTTGTTTTGAATCATATTCAGTTTGCTGGTGAAGGGTGTGGAAAAAATGTATTTCACATTTCCCAAAAATAAAGTTTTTTATTTACCGTACTAGATAAATTTCATTATTTAAATGAGTAAGGAAATGTTTATCTAAAAGCACTGCTTAGCTTTTCCACAAAAATGTGATAAGCTTTAAAATTGGAGGAAAGTATTACGATAACCTTCGATTCTCATCAATTGTCTTGTAATGAGTGGAAATTCGTAAACTATTCCGCCCTTATAAAAATATTGTATTCAGTATGATCATAATTCCACCAAAACTTCCTTTATCACCGCAAATCCATAATTATACCATTTGGTGCTTACCCTCAGCGATTGATGGTTAATGCGATAAATGTGTTGGTTACAATGAGCTTGTGAATATCCGTTGATCTATTATTTTTATATTTGGGTGGGTGTGTGTGAGCAATTATGCATTTTAGCGCAAAATAAAAATAAAAAACCAAAGGCATAAAAAGGGTAGAGAAGAGGATTGGAGGTGCGATGGCGTTAGTCGTCTTAACCCACCCTAGAAAAACGCTGACTGCTACACCCGGTAAGAAAGCGTTCCGCCAGAGCTGATGCTGAACGACCCAAGTCATACGTTACAATGGCGCCGAAACAGGGATCTTATTCAAGAACGGGTAATTTAAGTCAAAGTTACAGTAAATATTTTTACAGTATGTATTTTGATGTGACATTGGGTTAGGCACTGGTTAAGGTCAGCCTAATTAAGCATTCACGTGGCTTCACCACAAAGCTTTTTTTTTTTTTCAGTTAACTTTTACAACACGCGGGTCATATGTAATTTTTGTTTCAATTTTTTTTAGTATTGGCTCTCTATTGATTGATTGGATGGTTCATATATAATCGATAGATAGTCTGGAGAATCCACATTTCTCGATCAATTGAATTATTTTCCTCAATAGTTGGCTGGTACCGTAATGTTTTCTTTTCTTTTCACAAATTAATGTTAGCACTGTTGATTGATTAAGTGGTGTATATCTACTCGATCGATGGTTTGAAGAATTTAAATCTCTCGAATTATGGCATCATACTCACCTCAATAGTAAGCTGTCATTGTTTGTTTGTCGTATAATTTCAATCTGGTTTATAACAATAACATTATTTAATATTAACGTGAAGCTATTGGCTGTTAAAGCGCGAGGCATTTAATCATCAAATGCCGTTGTTTTTTTTTTTACTCTATGCACCTGAATGGTCGCGCCCATTAATGACACAATATTAAATCACAATTGTTTACATTACGCTACGTAAATACATCGTTAAATAAATAAATAAATAAAAATTCATTGAATTCAAATTAAAGAGAAAAATTTAACATTTAAAATAATTTCGGTTGGTTTCTAGATTCCTAGTAAGCTCTATACAGGGACCAACATTCGGTTCGCATTGATTACTTTCGCTGGGTACCAATCAACTTTATATCTTTTTATTTTTTATTTTTGCAAATAATTATCTCCAAAAAGGTAATAAATTTGGTTATTATCTTTGAAGGTTAATCTAAGTTAGTTTTTTTTTTCCTCTTGATTATAACTTAAAGCTTGAATTATTTAAAATCTATAGTTCATAAAATCATATATTTTTTTAAAATGGATTTTGCTCTTATCTTCGAAGCCTTATCTCCAGAGGAACTGGCTGTCGAATTTAGTATTCGGGGGATATCTGCTTCGCAAGTATGAGCCGAGAATTCGTTTATAGAAAAACTACAAAACGAAAGTATCAATCCAAACGCAAAACCACAGCAGACACATGCGGAAACAGCGGTTGATGAATTACAGCTGATAACCCAGCAATTAAGCCAACTAAATGAATATGTCGATCGACCAAACGGCGGAACTCTTACGATCGATGATATTAAAAGGAATTTAATAAGAAGTATTCATTGGAAGGAACGAGTCGAGCGACTTCGAAATTTTAATCCAGAGTTACCAGGAATTGGTAATGTCCTTAACGCATTTCAAAGAACCGTGCGCTATATCAGCAGAGACTTAAAACGTTTTCAACCTACCAGGCAGGAAAATTCACTTCGCGGATCACAACCAAATAAACCTGGTTCATCAAAAGTGGATCAACTGGCACCTAATGACCGCAATTTACCCGAATTAGGTACCTTAGGGGCAATCGGCAAATCCGCTAACGACCCCAGATTATCAACTTTTCGGAAGTCATCTTCATTTCGCGAAACTCCTCCTGAGTTAGAAGACTCTGTAGAACGACTGGAAAAAAGATTTTCGCAAAAACTGGAAAAATTGGCCGCCGGGTTCAAAGAACAACTGTCAAACTCGCGCACATCACACCAGTTTAATTCCCATTTCACAGATTCAGCCGCATCCACTTCTCATCACGGAAGAGATTCAAAGAACAGCCGCACAGAAGCTGATAGCTCCTCTGACTCTGGTAGTAGCAGGCATGTCAGAAAACGTACTGAAAAAAGACCACGAAAATCTCAATTTCACTAAAACCCCACAAAGTGGAAAATTAAATTCTCCGGACGAGAAGGTCGAGGAACGGATGAAAACGTGCAGGACTTCATCATGAGATTGGAGGAACATGCATTACAGGATGGTGTATCAAAACAGGAATTGGTTTATTTAATGAGAAACTTCGTGGTCGACAAATGGTACTTCATCTACATTAGAAAACACAAGAATGCTACCTGGCGCGAAATGCGGAAAGCACTTTTGGAACGATTCAGCTCAGTTCAAAACGAGCGTTCGTTGAGAAGATACTTACGCAGCAGAACACAGTATCCTAAGGAACACAGTATCCTAAGGAGATAGAAAACATGAATTGGCGTTTGGATAAACCATTTACAGATGACGAATTATTAGAATCGATTCTGGACAACATGAACCCCGCTTTAAAAAATGCTACTTGTTGTATGCACTTTAAAAATCTCGAACAATTGAGAAAAGTTTGTGATAACTTTGAACCGCTCATTCCTACTGTCTGTTGGAATTTCAAGGACATCGGGCACCGATATAAATCCTGCCCGAGCGGAAAGACGCACGAATTTTGTGAAGGATGTGGATTAGCCAATATTCAGTATGATACATGTTATAAGTGCCAGAAAAGACGGGTGGCAAACGAGATTCCGAACGCGACATATGCTGGGGAGCCACGTTCGGGAAAAAATATTGACTCCCAGACCAATGCAGTCGCATCCATCACAAACGGAGTAATCAGTCCAGAAGTAACCGCATCCAATATCCCACCACTTGTTAATTCAAATATCGAACCTGACACATTATCAATTCCACCACAACATGTTAATTATTTTACCGGACTACACCAGATCGCAAGAAAGTTGACAGCACGACAATATCGAGTTCATCAGTATTGGAAATCTCGGAAAGCGTTTCTTGAAGCATGTACCCTTAGCACTATAAGAGAATATCGGGATTCTGATTCTCGTCCTTACGCTAAAATATTAATTGGGAATAAAGTCAAATTTGGATTGCTTGATAGTGGAGCCAGTATTAGTATTTTGGGTAGAAACTGCGAAGAATTAATAAGATCACTAAATTTTCCAATCAGAAAATTAAATACATTTGTACAGACAGCCGATGGTACAGCAAACAGTGTTTTAGGTCATGTTTATTTACCGATAACTTATATGGGTTCAACCCAAATTATTAAATTCTGTTTAGTTCCGACTCTTCATTTGGAAATTTATTTAGGCATAAATTTCTGGAGACAATTCAAGCTTGCTCCAGATATAATTAATGAGATATCATCCATGGAAACCCCAACATCAGTTTCTTCGGAACAACATGACTTAACACAGCCACAATAAGCAGAATTAAATGACGTCATTAGTATGTTCCCGTCATCAGCGAAGGGATTGGGAAGAACTAGCTTAATAAAACACATGATAGACGTTGGAGAAGCGGAACCAATCAAGCAGAGGTATTATTCTAGGTCGCCGGCCATTCTCGATATAATTTATCAAGAGATAAACAGAATGCTGTCCCTGGGGATCATAGAAGAGAGCCAAAGTCCTTGGAGCTCCCGAATGGTTCTAGTACGTAAGGAAAATGGCAAAGTGAGGCTCTGCTTGGATTCCAGAAAAATTAATATGATCACCAAGAAAGATGCTTACCCGCTTCCGATAATAGATGGATTATTAGCTCGGCTGAAGGAAACAAAAATTATAACCAGCCTAGATCTAAAAGATGCCTTTTGGCAGATCCCTTTAGCAAGCAACTCCAAAGAAATAACAGCCTTTACAGTTCCGGGTCGTCCGCTCTACCAATTCTGCGTCATGCCGTTTGGGTTGTGTAATGCACCCCAAACCATGTGCAGACTAATGGACAGAGTGATTCCCCACCAATTACGAGACTAAGTGTTCGTATATTTGGACGATCTACTTATAATATCGGCTAATTTTGAGGAACACATGCAGATTTTAAAATCAGTGGCTAACCATCTAACCTCCGCTGGATTAACCATAAATTTAGCTAAAAGTTGATTCGTTCTAAAAGAAACAAAATACCTGGGATACTTAATCGGAGAACGAGGTCTTAGAACAGACCCATCAAAAGTAGAGGCTATTAAAAATTTCCCAACGCCAAAAACTACAAAACATGTGAGACGCCTGCTAGGACTTGCCGGGTGGTATCGTCGATTCGTACTAAATTTCTCAGAAGTTACTGCGCCCATCACCAATCTGCTCTCAATTAGAGAATTGCCAAAGTACTAGATCTAGCAGTGGTTATAAATATTTTTATTTCATACATACAGTGCTGTGTAATAAAGTTGTTCGAATATTTTTTGTTTCACTTTAAATACATTTATGACTAATGCTGTGTGCCTCAGAAGACTTTTCAAACTAAACTTTTCAAATTTTGAAGCTTTCGCTATTTCCTCATAGATGCTTGGTGAAAAGGCAGTTTACGAGGTTACTTTTCGATGACTTTTCAATTTGTATGACATACAGTTTAAAATACATAGTCAGTAAAGTTGAGAACGAGTAACGAGAACGATATTCCCTTTTTTTACCTTTTTTAATTATTAAAACAGTTAAAACTGTATGATTTTAATGAACGATAGTTAAAATATCGTGCATTTATTAAAAATAAAATTTAAAATTTTATCAGTTTTAAAATTTCAATTTATGATCGTAAATTAAAACGATAAAACGAAATTTTGTATTAAAACTGTTAAAATTTAAAATTTTATTTTTAGTAAATGCACGATATTTTAATTATTTTTAATTAAAATCATACAGTTTTACGAATTTAATAATTTTCTTACATAATTCAGTTTATAAGCAATCGGTTTCTCATCGGTCAGCTCAATATGCATTTTTATGTTTGGACAAGGCGTTCTCTTCTCTGGATTTTAATTTACTACTAATAATCGAATTCTATCCGCCAGTCGGCGTTTGATTTATCAAATCTCTATCCAAATCTGTACCCAATAAAAACTCAACTGGCAATATTCCATCAGGAACTATGTGAATTGTGGTCACACATAATGTATCCTCTATTTTTAGCTTTCCATTAAACCTACCTACGGTTGATACATCTCTGGACGCCGCACCATGGAATATTGTGCACTTCTCGCTAAAATCGCAAATGCTCGTTCCAATGAAATTTTTATGTGACATTAACTAATGTCGCTTCCGGTAACAACTAGTGCACAAAGTTTATTTCGATTGAACATTACATTTTTGACAGCATTAGATGAACAATCATCCTGATTCTCTATGGCTGCACAAGATTGAGTACGTTTAACTATCAGATTTTTTCGTGCAATCTTTTCCTAGATGCCCGGTTTCACCACAATTGTAACATCTTGGCACTCTTCGTAATCTATTTGACTTTTTGTTCTCAATTGGCTTTGATGTTACGCTCTCGATTGGTGCTTTTATCTTAATTTTTCGTTTGATTTCTTCATAAATTACGAGTTTACCTTTGAAAACATTGATAGATGTTGATCCATATAAAACCGCCTTATTATGTTCATAATCGGTTATTCCACTTATACAGTAATCGATTATCGAAGCATCTTCCAAATTTCTGGTTTGACCTAGTTCACGCTGTCTTTTGCTGTTCCAGTTTACAGTCTTTTTGAATAAATAACTTTCTGTTCAGCATTCCATTTCATACATACAGCAGCATCTTCAACATTCTGAATCTATTTCGCAGCATGCGTGAAAATTTTGACAAATTTGTTTCCAATTTGTATACATTTGATGTTCTTCCTTCAATTATAATTCTTTCTGAGATTTGGATTTTTGAATATGAATTGAATTTTTATATAATTCCTGGTTACAATAATTTCGGATGTTGCAATGGTAATTATAGAGCGGATGGTGTGTACGTGTTTTATAATAGTGTATTGAATTGTACTTGTGAGTCAGTTTCTTTAAATTCTGCTGACATAATTAAAGTAACTTTACCTGTGAATAAATTGAATTATACTTTTGTTTGTGTTTGTCCCAATTGTTGATTTTGTTGCTGAGTTTTCTAATTTCATTAACAAAGTTAAAGGGAAGAATGTTGTTATTTTAGGAGATATAAATATTGATATTTTGAGAATGATGCCTTCCAATGATGATTATTTGTTCATTATGTCATCAAATGGTTTTCATTCGTTGATTAACAAACCTACTAGAATTACCAATCAAACCACAACATGTATTGATCATTGCTTTGCACGTGTCAATAATTCTTGTCAGATAGTTGCGCCATCCTTTAATTTACAAATTACTTATCGTGGTAATTTAAAGACTACCAAAACTGCTGTGGTTTCTCGTAAATTTGATAATATTAAGTTTTCTATACTATAATTTCTTTGCATAATTTCTCAGAATTGTTTTTCCAAACTGAACCTTGCGTAATTTTGTCAAAATTTGTCGCAGTATTTAATTGTTTATATAACTCATGCTTCCAAATTATTAAACAGAATGCTACAGTTAAATTGAAACCGTGGATTTCCGACCATTTAATTAATTTAATGTCTAGGAAACGTTACATTCATAAAAAATGTTTAAAGCATCCTAGCAATATTAGACTTCAAAGATTTTTTAGTAAACTATGTATGAAAGTTGATGCTAAGGTCAAGTATGACAAGTTCTCGTTTTATGATAAAAAATTTAGTCACTATGGTAATAATAGCAAAAAAACCTGATCGTTTGTTAATCAAATTTTAAATAATAATAATTGCGGCCATGTTGAAAAAATTATGTCTGTTGATAATGTTATTCTTACAAACTATGAATCCATTACTAATGATTTTGGGTTATATTTCTCGAACATTGTTTCTGAATTGAGAGCTACTAATATATTTCATAACTCCCCGAGGCAGTATTCTTGTAATTTTAATAATTCATATAATTTTTTTATTAGCCCTGTTGATGAGACTGAAATCAGTGGTATAATTGCTGAACTTAAATCTAGTAATATCATTGATATCCTTGGGATGAGTTCCAATATGTTTAAAGCAAATAAAGATTATTTGTCCCCAATACTGGTTTATTTTGTTAATCAATGTTTTACTTTCTTTTACTCTAATAAAATAAAGTATAGTAATCATGAAAATTTTGTACCTTGAGATTTTTAGAGATTTATTTGTTTTGAGGTCCCCTGAGTCCGAAAAAGTGGGTTTCGAAATGGTGTCTGTCTGTCTGTCAGTCAGTCTGTCAGTCTGTCTGTGTCATCTCTACAGCCCAGATGGTTTAACCAATCAAACTGAAACTTCAGATTTAAGCTTTCTTGATAAATTGGGACGTCCCAGTGAATTTTACTCCAAATCGGTCAACCGGAAGTGGCCACTCCCTTGGGTCCAGAAAATTTATTTTGCAAATATCTTAAAAAATATAAGGTTTATAAAAAACTACTTAATACAAAATGTTTCCAAAAATTAAAAACAAAGAAATATTATAAAATTATAAAAAAAAATAAAATTTCTCAAAATTCTCTGTTCGTAAAACAAAGTCGTGTGTTGGCCACACCTCAATTTTTTGTCTGTCGTTATTCCTGAGGACTTAAAAACAGCAATTGTTTTACCTTTGTTTAAGAAAGGTGATAAACTTAACAAAGATAATTATCGACCTATTTCTTTACAGCCAACCATAATGAAGATTATGGAAAAGGCTTTAAAGTCACGTATGAATTGTTTCTTGGAAAAACATAATATTCTTAGTAGTTGTCAATTTGGTTTTAGATCTGAAACAAACACAGAGTCAGCTTTGATACAATTTATAAATGGGGTGCATGGTCAACTTAATGAAAAAAAAAATTGGTTGGAGCTCTGTTTATTGATATCAAACGAGCTTTTGATATGGTAGACCACAAATTGTTGCTGCATAAACTTTATTTAATTGGTTTTAGGGGTGTTCCGCTTAAATAGTTTGAGTCATATCTTGGACGGTTCTTTAAAATTAAAATTGGTAGCAGTTACAGTTTACCTTTTAAAGTTGAGAATGGAGTACCGCAAGGATCCGCCCTGGGTCCACTTTTATTTTTAATTTATATTAATTCAATATTTAATTTAAACTTAAAAGGTAAAATTACTGTATTTGCTGACGATATGGCTTTAAGCTATTACGGTTCTAGTTGTCAAGAAGTTTCTGCTCATATAAATTCCGATTTAAAAATTCTACGTTCATGGTTTGACGGCCACTCTATGGTTTTAAGTGAAAATACCAAGTTAATGTTTTTTAGTTTAGTGGGTGAGCCATATGCGGATAATATTCCTGATGTA
This sequence comes from Tipula vernalis, assembly GCA_958295665.1. Taxonomy (NCBI): domain Eukaryota; kingdom Metazoa; phylum Arthropoda; class Insecta; order Diptera; family Tipulidae; genus Tipula; species Tipula vernalis. Next base: position 139,102,556 of record OY282560.1, read on the forward strand.
ATTTACCATGTTCCTAATTGTAACTCACTAAATTGTAGTTGCCTAAAAATTGATCTGGTAAATAACTTTAAATATTTAGGTCTGCATCTTGATACTAACTTGAACTTGAAAATCCACTACCTTAAAACAAAAGAGCAATTAAATGGTACTTTACGTGCTATGTATATGCTACGCCCATTATGTCCAAATTCAGCTTTACTGAAATTTTATCATGCATGTGTGGAATCTAAACTAAACTATGGTTTGCCCTGTTGGGGCGGTGTTAATCTGAATACATTGGGGCCGATGCTCACATTGCAAAAGTATATAATACGAACTATATTTTTTAAACGTCGTCGTGATCATACATGGCCAATTTTTGTGGCATCGAAAATATTACCATTTCAACACCTTTATGTTTTTAGGGTTTTAAAACTGTTTTTCTCTAGAAGTGGCCATCGTTTGCGAAGGGTGCTTACCAGGTATGATATTAGAAATAATAACAGGAACCTATTTTGTGTTCCACATTTTAATACCAAAGGTTTTCGTAAATATTTCTTAGTTTCAGCGCCAACTTTTTTTAATCGTTTGCCGCTTTGTTTATGAGGGCTGCTTAACTCTAAAAATTTTCCAAGTTTATTAAAGAATTGGTTATTTGATAATAAAGACATTGGTTTCATGTTTGATAAATAATCTTATGATTTAATTCCAGATGATTTAGTATTGTATAACTTATGTATTTTTAAAACTTTAACAAGCTCCAGCAGTAGGCACGGTAGTAATTGTCTTGTAACTCTTCTAACTGGATATTACCTTCCTGTTGGTTGCCGTTAAGTTCGCTAGCATTAGCCTTCCTACTTCTATTTGTCATATCTTCGCTGTCACCACCCTACATAAAAATGCTGCTTTTTGATTGGTTCAATAGCACTGTATTATTTGAATTCACCGACTCATCATTTGCGACTCTTCTAAACATTTCCATCACCTTACGCATAACAGCGTCCACAATTTCAGGTGAATTATGAAGATTTTTTTTTTTCGGCCCATCTAAGTTAAAATATCTTAATAATTTGTTATATAATAGCAAACCTCACTTTCAGCCCCAAAATCAAAACAACTTTACTTCATATATAAACACAATAAATTATAAGAACCGTTCTAGTTTTATCTTTTATCTTCACTAAATTAAAGCTCTAAACAACAACATTTCTTTTTAAATTTCACGCAAACGTCCTTGGAACTTTATATTTCTCGACTCACGAATTCGGTGTTATTCAACGGCACTTTATATCGCCACAAATCTTGGTACATGGAAAATCCCTCACGGATATAAAAGTTCGCCAACTATATTAACTTCACGATAAAGTGGTATACACGTTAATCACCACAAACCTAAATGTTTAATCGGTCGGTTTTCCCTGTTTGGAACACAAGGTCTTAAACGCACCAAAACTAAACCTTCAAGAAAACTTAATAGGCTAATGAATTTCCTTAATATATGTTGCTCAAAACTACCCGCTCATCGATTTCGGTTCGGGAAAACTAATTAAGCTCTACGCAAAGCGTAGAGCTTAATTAGTTTTTAAGAAAAAAGCACGAGTTGTTTACTACTCGAAACACCAACATCAATTGCTTTAATCTGATTGTATGGTTAATAATCGTTTTACATAACAGGAATAATATATAAAGCAATTATAAAAATTAAATATAACATATAATACGATACAGGCTGCATCCTAATTGAGTTGAACAAATTCGGATACCTTAAATCCTTCATACTACATGTATATATAAATCTTATTTTGAATTACATACTTTTAATAAACGACTCGGTTTATTTTTTATTAGACGTCATTTATTTAACCGAGACATTGAAAAGTTTAGTTGGCTGTAAGGCACAATTAATTACTTTTAACCTAGTGACATCTATTTAAATATTGCTTGAATTGCTGTGTCTTACAAAAGTTTAGTTTGAAAAGTCTTCTGAGGCACACAGCATAAATCTTTTTAAAAAGAAATGTTCCTGCAATTTAGGAGGAAAACTGCAAAATGCAAAACTATATGTAGGTATGCGAATGAAATTTATCGTAAAATAAAACTAGAATAAACCACAACAACAAACTTACAAATGTGTTGTGACGGTGACACCTAGTGTGTAATAGAATAAGTTAAGTTAATAGCTCAATGTCTAACTGTACTAAAATGGAATTTTCCATGATAAAAATTGTTCTAAATGTTTGTACGCTATTCTAACTGGAAAAGTCATGAGCTTTCTAGAATTTTGGTTTGTGTATATAAAAAGGCGAACGAGATCGAATTGGATTAGTAGTATTTAGAAAGCAACTGTGTGAAGATTAAAAAGTAATGAAAAAGTGATTTAAAAAGTGTTGTGGTGCGAAATAAAAATTATGAGTGAACAGTAAAATTGTGTGAAAATTATTTAAAGTGATTTTGTGAATTATCGTTAGTAAATAGTGTTGTTATAATTTTTGTCTGACATAAATAAATTCGTTAGTGATAAATTGAATTGATTTTGTTTTATTCACAATCCAGTGATACGAACCATAATTTACAAGGCAAAAAAGTAACTGTATGTCTTTTAAAAAGTATACATTCGGGCGAATTAATATAAAATATTTTTCTATAATAAAATGCGAATGAAATATATTTATTTAATACCTAAGAAAACCAATATTTCGAGATTTTCAACGATAGGCACACATGTCGTCGGTAGGCCTGTGTGTCTACATTAATCATGACAACTCGTTTAAAAAGTTCTTGGGTTTTACCCGGTTAATATTAGATTATTCAAAAATGTGGAAAATTTGTTCTTAAGCATGTCTAAGAAAGTCAATATCTCGAGATTTTTACCGATCCGCAAAAATCTCACTATGATATTTCGGTAGGACTATGTGTGTGATTTGATCATGCCAACTTGTTTAAAAAGTTATTGGGGTATACTTAGTTAATCCTAGATTATTCGAAAATGTGACAAATTTTTATCTTAACAGAATGTCTCAGAAAATGAATATCTCGAGATTTTCACCGATCGGCAAGCACGTCACTATGATATTTCGGTAGGCCTGTCATTTAAAAAATTATTGGGGTTTACCTAGTTAATCCTAGATTATTTGTAAATGTGACCAATTTTTATCTTAACAGAATGTCTAAGAAATTCAATATCTCGAGGTTTTTATCGATCGGCAAACATGCCACTATGATATTTCGGTAGGCCTATGTATGTGCTTGGATCATGCCAACCCGTTTAAAATGTTATTGGGGTTTACCTAGTTAATCCTAGAATATTCAAAAATTTGACCAATTTTTCAATTCATCAAATCACACACATATTCCTACCGAAATATCATAGTGAGATGTTTGCCGATCGGTGAAAATCTCGAGATATTGATTTTCTTAGACATTCTGTTAAAATAAAAATTCACATTTTCTAATAATCTAGGATTAACTAGGTAAACCCCAAGAACTTTCTAAACGGGGTAGGCCTACCGATGACTAGTGTGCCGATCGTTGAAAATCTCGAAATATCGATTTTATTAGGTATTAAATAATTATATTTCATTCGCATATTATTACAGAAAAATATTTTATATTAATTCGCGCGGATGTATTCTTTTTAAAAAACAAACATATGTAATTTTGTTGTTGTTATTTATTCTAGTTTTTTTTAGGATAAAGTTCATTCGCATATGTATGTACCCTTTTGCAGCCAATTATTAAATCATTCAAGCAATTCATATTTTCTCTTTAGTGCAGTGCAGATGTTTCTTGGCCTTTTTATCAAACCTAACCCGTCTCGTATATGAGAGCTTATATAAGCATAAAGTGCTCTCAAGCGCTAGAACTTTAGGAGTGAACAGAACCGCACCTGTCAAAGGCTTAGGAACCATTCTCAGTGAATTGATTTTATTTCAGTTGGAATCATTTACATATGAAAAATAGTACAATTTCATTATTTCATAGAGCGCTTTTGCTTCTGGTCAAGCGTGCATTTTATTCCTGAATATGCCATTAGAGTAGAAAATCATTTTTGTGGATTTTTTGAGTTTCCCTCAAAATTTATGCTTTCTATTTAAAAAGCGCTGAATGTAGAATTCAGAAATCATCCATATTGTAAAATTCTACTAAAATTATACGAAGTGTAATTTCAATCTATATACATACATTTTATGATATCTGTTCTGTGGCGGAACAGAGACAGTCATTCAAAACATTGGTGTTGGTTTTGGTAGTATTTATATATATATATATATATATATATATATATATATATATATATATATATATATATATATATATATATATATATATATTGTATAACCCACGTTGCCTTAGGAGAGGTGAGTTATACAATAACAACGGGTTATTTTACATTTTCTTTATTTGAAATCAGCATAGTTATCGGGCTATTATATATCAAAAGTGGATAAAATGTTTTATTCGTTTTATGAAAAATAGGAACTTCAGTACAAATACAATTTATGTATAGTATATTAACTTAAATAAAATGAAGACTCATTCGTTAATCATGTTTAAATTTTAGTACATTTAATTTTGGCATAAATTTGATGATGTTAATAATGATAAGTGCTTCTCAGTCGCCCCAAATCACACACAATTTATATTTTTATTCTGCATTCCAGACTTGAAAACACACAAAGAATTTAAGCACTCTTTCCCAATTCGGAACCATTGAAAATACTCGCTCAGCATCCGCATTTGAATTTGGCAAGGTTAAGATATAGTTAGCAGCTTTGCCTAAGTTGGGAAAAAACTAATTCTCCATTTACACTTTTTTTCGTCGATATTTCTTTCCAAAAATCTTCTACATTAAGATTTTGTAAATTCTGTTTATCCTTTGCTGTTAATTCGAAAGGTAGGTCATTCCATTCGTCCTCAAGGTGATACTTATCACATGCAGGCGTAATATATTCATGTAAGTCAGCTAAAGATTTACAGAGTTTTCTATTGGATATATTTAAAGCCAGTTTGGGATTTAGGAACTCAACCGTTTTGAAAAATTTGTCATTTAGACGAAATTTAGCAAGAATTATGTAAGTACATTTTTCAATTTCCCACAATTATTTCGTATATTAAATTTTTGTTCTACTGACAAATAGCCAGTATCATTTTCCAGATTATTTAAATTTAAATAATCCAAAAATTCGGCGCCTCCTTTAAATTCTTCGACGGCAAGCTTGGTGTTATCATTAACTAAGCTTTCAAAGTTTGAAATATTGTCAATCAATATTTCGGTTACGATGTCAGGTTTAAGAATCATTTTAGCAACAATCATCAATATTTTTTTCGACTCTTCATATAGCTTGTGGACTAAGATACTACTACTCTGGAATAGAGCATTAAACCTATTAAAATAACTAAGGACATTTTTTAGAAAAAGTAAATAGGCCTTCATTTCGCGGATTTCGAAAAATTTTAAAATTGTGGTAGCTTTTTTTCATAAATAAAAAAATGATGTAAAACAGCCCAGTTTTTGAATATGTTTAAAATGCACGGATGCATAGAGAGCCACCTTGTAGTTGCAGGTGAATTAATTTTTCGTTTCTCAGTGTCAAAATATTCCTGAAACTCAGATAACACGGCGGCGCTTTTCGGACTTTCAGAAACGTACGTTCCTACATCCCTAAGAAATATCTCAACGTCAGAAGGCAAAAATTCCATTGCGAATTTTACTACTAAAGCTGATGAATGGCAGATGCATTTAAATAAAATTATCGGGTGGTCGACGTCTTTCTGAAGCATTGTAAAAAATTAATTGTTGCGGCCAATCATTACAGCAGCAGTATCGGTTGTCATTCCAATTATATTTAGAATTGGAATATTTCATTTAACTAGACAGTTTTTGAAATGCTCATACATTGTTTTGGCAGAGCAATCTGTTGCGTTAATATTTATTAACTGCAGTAGTTGAGTGTTAACTTTATTATTTTCGACGTATCTAACTAAAACACATATATTTTTTGATTTCTCAAATCCGTCGACTCATCAATAAAAATGGAAAAATTAGTTTTGCTTAATATATAATTTAAATTTTCTTCTTCCACTTTGCATAACACATTTGTGATAAGTTTTGTACACTTTGTGCGGCCTAAAATATTATCCTTGCAGATTTTTGAGTCTACAAAAATATTTTTGAGTAGAGGAATGAGTCAACAATTTGAATCGAAACGTTATTGTCTGCTAAAAATGAGGCGAGTTTAATTTCAGCAGCTTTGACTTGCTTTTCTTAACAAAAAACTTGCTTGCCGATGGTGTGTGTAACATGTTGTTTAAATTAATTATGTGTTCCTCACCATTATTATGCCGTTGTAATTCGCTACTGCCACAAATAATTGACGATTTACAGGCCTTACAGAAAGCTTTAGTTTTGTCGTTTTTAACTGGGAGCAACCAAGCTTTAAAATCTTTGTTTTGTAGCCTAAATTCCTGAAAATTTTTAGCTTTTTTATATTTAATTTTTTTTTTTAACTGCACGTTTCTTTTTGGAGTATTATGCTGATCAATGTATTCTAAATCAGCACCATCTGTTTCCGAACATGTTTGGTCATTATCACTAATTGATCGTTCCATAAATTACTCTACTTTACGAACCTTAGAAATAATTAATTTAATTACTACAGAGAAGAAATATACACAAAAAACTACATGTAAACTTAAATCACATTTGACACTTTGATAATTAGTTTACCCTTAGAACCATTTTTCATATAAATAATAAAGAAAACCAACAAAGCTAAGATTTTAGTTATTGGGTATTTGGGTCTAGTTACCCATTAAGAATTGCGCTACTTTTTCTTTGCGTTATACAATTCTACTATTAAATGTGTAAAAATCCCGCACTTTCTAAGTGTTTGCCCGCTTTCCCGTTTGATACGAAATATTACGCAAACGGGAAAAAATCCCGCGATCTGGCAACACAGGGCATACATAATCTGGTACTTTATAATTGTTTAACGTTTCTTTTTCTCGTTGTTTCTTTTGATTCGCTATATTAACACAACCATTGATTACCGATATGCTCAAAAGATTTTCTGTTTACTTTACCTTTTAACTTGAGTGTAATTTTTCTATCCAAAAAAAAAAACAAAGGCACTATATACTATTTCACTTTCTGGAAAATTATTATTATAATTATTATTTTTCTCAATTTTTTTTTTTTTGTTTTTCATACACTAAAAATTATGATTAAACTTCACTATCGCAAATTCATGAATTTCCAGAATTTTCTTTTCTGGTTTTGTCCTTTGACTCTCTTTATTAATATCGTTTATTGTTTGTTTGTCTTTTAAAATCGCTAAATGTTTTTCTTTCCCTAAATTTTCTTATTTTTTCTGCATTTTTTTTTATTTTTATTTTTAATCACTAAATTTAGTTCGAGTTTAAAATTATTTACTCCTAAAAAAACATATAGTTTTGTTAGTAAACTATAATGTTTTTTTTCCGAAATTTACTAAATTTTATTTATACATATTTTCTTTTTTCTCTATTCGGAATTTATTTATTAATTTTTTAATAAACCTCACTTAACTTTAAATTAATTACAATAAAAAGAAAAATTATTCGCACTTAATTAAATTTTTTTCCTTCTTCAGAAATTATCTTTTCTGATTCTCAATTTTTAATTTATTTTATTATTTAGCGTTTTTTTCTTTCACTCACAAGCAAATTCCAAATCACTGATCTTTTCCTCTTCAAACTTCTATTAAAACATAGTTTTTCGCGCTATATTTTTATTGGTTGATTTGTCTCATAAAATTCGCAATTTCCACATTAAATTTCCTTTTTACATCAACGCACAGCATCTATTAGCAAACAACTTAACCATCCATTTGTGCTTTTCATGCTTGGTCTGCTTTATCTATTTATTGTTGGTCTGCCTTATCTGTTTATTTAAAAAAAATAATAATGTAGACTAATGCCTAAATGGAACTGTTTGCTGGTCATTTAGGCGAAATATACTACATGCACACTATGTTTCATGTTTCAAGCTGTTACACTATGTTTCATGTTTCAAGCATATATATTTGTGTCGATTGTACATAAAATAAAATACAAGAACACATTCAAGTATGCGTAAAAATAAAATCAAATATGAAATTAACCACGACGTATGTCTATTTAAGTTAAAATCCATTTTAATACTATCCAATTATTGGATTTTAGTAATTGACACAAATGTTAAAATCATACACTTTATCTATACATATAAAACATTGCCTGATAAATGCATCCCGGTGGATTGAATTTTCTATTCCAAAATTACACTTTAATTATTATTTCACTAAAAAAAACTATAACACTAATTATTATTTCACTAAATTTCACTTTAATTATTATTTTACACTACATAAATAAAACAAAAAAAATAAAAATAAAATATAATTAAATTTCTGAAGAGGATAGAAAAAACACGTCTATCCTCTTTGAAAAACATTGGCTCACCTGAAAAATTCAGAATTCTATTTTGATAACAAAATTTATAAACAAACTTTTGGCTCCCATATGGGTTCTCCCAAAAAACCTCATATTAGCAAATTTAGTAATGGAAAATTTAGAAAATTCAGTGTTAAACTCTTTGGACTTTCAACCTTTATTCTACTTTAGATATGTGGACGACATAATTACTGCGGTACCGATAAAAAAAATCGATTATTTTTTAGAAGCGTTTAATTCAGCAAATAATAGAATAAAATTTACTTTAAAAAAAGAAACAGATAACAAAATTGCTTTTTTGGACATTTTGCTAATTCTCGAACCAAATGGCAAATTTTCTTGTGATTGGTATCATAAAGATACCTGTGGCCCTATTATGGTAATTCCCGGGAAACGGGGAATAATTTTTTTTACAGCAGTTATTCCCAGACACATATTTCCAACTTTTTATTCCTCATTTTCCTAAAGTAGATTCTGTCAATTGGGGAATGAATACACAGGGGGGAAATAAATTTAGTTATATTAAAAATTATAACAATAACTCTTATTTATTACAATACTATCTTTAAAATTATTAAGTAATTTAACCCTTACAAACAATATTAATATTATTAATTATTAATATCAACTACATATAAACAAACATTTTCATTACAAATCTGTTCCCCATCAATTCTATTATAAAATCGTTTTGGAAAAATAAACGTCAAAACTGCTGTAATTGGGAATAATTTTTTCCCAATCAAAAATCTTTCCCGAACACCAGAATACACTTTGGGGAAAACGGAATAATACTGCAACAAAAATTAAAATTTCTATTCCCCGGGAATTACCAGAATAGGGCCACTGGTCAGGCAGATATATAAATTTTCATTCTTGGCTCCCCATCACTTATAAAATTAACACTATACAAATTTTAACCCAAAAAATTATAAAGCTTTCCGATACTAAATTTCACAAACATAATTTAAAAATTCTAAAAGATACATTAGTGCTTAACCAATATCCTGAAAAATTAATAAAAAAGGTAATTTGGAAAACAAGAAATTTTCATAGAAATACTATTTATATCTAGACCAGAAGGTTAGGTTAGGTTTGGGTGGCGGTCCACAAGGACCAGGCGTCGACACAAAAATGGTCCGTAGCCATACCACTAATAATTGTTTCCTCCATCTCATTGGAACCATTTTGAGCTGTTAACAAAGCGCTGGATACTCCTGACGTCCATCCTACAGAGATCTTTTCCTCCTCTTCATCCTCGCAACTACGACACTAGTCATGTGAGAAGACATCGAGTCTTAATCTAGTTGCAATGCTACGTATAATGGACAGACAATTTTGGAAAAAGGAAAAATCAACACAGATTTGACACCAACAAGGACTTAAATTCAAATATTAGCACACTTACACGCTAGATAATGTAAAAATTCTCGATAAACAAACCAATTTTCGGAAAAGATCGATTTTAGAAATGTTACATATTAAATCAAGTACAAATTCGATTAATATTTTGGAAGATTATGCTTATATTAGCAACTCGTATGATTTTAGTTTTTTGTCACATACTCATTTTATTTTTATTCAATTGTACAACCTTTTTAGATGAAATCCTTTTAGCCAAAGCCAATTTTTTTTCGAAAAATTGTCCAGGTTGTGCTTTTCCATGAAAAATCGGTTTTTCAAGGAACTCATTTTGAAAATAATTTTCATTATGCTTTTGCGAAATGGGAAAATATGCAATAATTTTGTTTAAATATAAAGAATTGGTTCATAAGAAAACATTAAAATAAATTGTTAATTAATTCAAGCATCTTCCGAACTATCGCTTACTAATTACTTTATAAAAGGCGAAATCTGCCCAATATCGTTTATTGTGGGTAAAACAAGCATATGGTAAAAAAATTGCAATGAGTGCATTTTTTTATTGATGTACGTATTACAATTTTCCAAAGTGATGGATGATATAGAATATAAGTGTATAGTCTAATCCAACCCCTTTAAAAATATTTGTTTTTATTGCTGTTATGTGTTTATATACAAAACCTTCAATCATCAAGTTTAAATATAAATTCGAAGAAAATCCATTAATTATTTATTTCATCTCAATCTCAATCAGATACATTGATTGTGTATGTCACCAAAATGTGCAGAATTGGAAATAAAATACAATTATATACTCAGTATAAGAAAGATTGTCAAATAAATAATAAACAGTAATTTATTTTCACTTTGCAGATAAATTAACTGATTAATTTTTTATTGAAATGTCAAGAAAATGTACTTACGTTATCTATATATGTATGTATGTATGTATAGTATATACATAAAATTTAGTTTTAAATTAATTTTGTACGAAAATTTTAGAGATATACTCATGTAAATTGTACATATCAAGAAGATGCGGAGAAAATATGATTTATTTTTAGGATCTAGATGAAAATATTTTTAGTTTTTGATAATTATTTAGATTATAAATTATTTATATGTTTATTTTTCTAAATTACTAAAATAAAAATGTTGTAAACATTCGTTTACGTCTACAAACAGAAGTAAAACGTAGTGTTTTTTTGTTTAATCAACATTTCCGTGCTACTATATTAGTGTTATGTAGTGCATGACGTAGTTTTTACGCAGTTTGTGGTTTATAATCTACTTTAAGGTGTGCCAAAACAGTACGTAGTATTTTTTATTTTTGTGAATGAAAATAAAATAACTTTCGTTTTATATTTTGTTTTTTTAGATTTCGGTACACTAGCACCTAATACCACAACTTAACATTTTCGCAACTAAACAGTAATTACTACACTTTACTGTCGAGTTGCAAGTATATGACTAAATGGGACTTCAGTTTTAAGTAAAACGGTGGACCATAATTAAGTAAACGAAGCTTAAATTGTTATTTGAAAAATTTGCACTTAAAGGAAGGGAAGGCTTTTACTTTCAATATCGCGGATATCATATGGCAACACAGATTTCCCAATTTAACAAAACCAAATATTTTTGGTCGGGCTATTTACCGCTCATATTTTTCATATTTAGTAACACGGATTATAGATGCCAATAAAAGATATCTATCGTAATTTTGAAAATTTTTTTTTTAGTAATTGAGTAATTCAATAAACAAATCGTTTATTTAATTAAGACCCACACTATTTGCATACCTAGTGTGTGATTGGTTATGTCAAAGAAATTGTACCTCATTTTACCAGTATGTGATTTGTAATGTACCTACATTTATATATATATATATATATATATATATATATATATATATATATATATATATATATATATATATATATATTTGTGTATAACCTATACATAATAAATTGTAATCGACTTCATGAGACACAATAAATAAGTTCTAAACCCATTCCTTAAATATAAAAAAATGAACCCTGATTTAAAACTTTAAGTACATAGCACCACTTGACACAATCATTTCGTTTTTTGACGTTTCATGTGTTATTGTAAAAATGTCAACAAAACATTAATCGATTCCTTTGGTAATATTTACATTAGATATATAAAAAAATATAATTTTCTAAATGTTTACAATGAAATTTAATTTTTTTTTTTTTTTCAGTTATATATGTACATATGTATGTATAATATTTTATTTTTATCCAAATATTTATTTACTATAAACATAAAAATACAAAAAAAAAAAATAAGAATGTACATAAATACAAAAGCAAATATTATAGAAAAAAAAAACGAAGGGTTGCCCCTACAAAAACGTCAAAATGTTCTTCCAAAAATAGACAGGAGAGTAATGGTTTTATTGATGGATTCAAAAAATTAAAAAGTCCTAACAACAAAATTATCAAATTTAAATTAAATAAACTTTAAATTACTCGAATAATAAAAAACTATAAAATATTTAATAGTTGCAGTAGAATTTATTTTAGGAAATATTAAAGTAAACAAACCGATCAATAAACATGAACGTCGTTGCACTTATTCAAGAATAAACAATGTTATTTTAGAAATCATGTGAGTGCCAGTTGTACAAAATAAAACAAAAATCATTTCCGTCAAAAAAATCGCTGAACATCTTAAAAATTATATGTAATAAATCTGTAAGCCGGTTGTGTATTTTATATTAGCTTTGTGATTAAATTGCGGCGATTGGTTGCAGCCACTGTTTAACCAAATTTTCGACTCAATTCTATGAAATAATTAAAGGAATTTCGTTTGCCTGACTTTTTTGTACGACTAGCGCTTTCTTTATATCTTCATTTGGAAAGTTTACGAAATTTTACGTGAATATTCAGATTATTAAGCATCTTAGAAAAATATTTTAACAATATTTTGGACTAGTTTGAGACCAATTTTAAAGCTTAGTTGTATTTCTTTTAGGCATTGTAATAAGGAGATCCTTTGAATGTATATATAGACGTTTATAATAGGTATATTCAGTGCTATTTTCTGAACTAAATTCGGACACCTCCTGAAATATATCAAACGAATTCAGCATTATCAGAATTGTGTAACTCAGCAATATAATAATATAAATTAATTCTAAATAGAAAACTCTAAAAGAAGCAAACTCTTAAAATCTTCATTTTCTAAAAACGGTTGCCCAAAAAGCACAAAGTGATCAATGTTTTATCTGCCAGCACCAGAAAATGGTCAATGTGCTTTAACTCTCTGATTTTTTTTTTGTGTTGCAGAAATTTTGTAGGGGTGTGATAATTTTAAAAATTTCTGATTTAGAACAACAACAAAGGTTTGAGGTTATTGAGTAACGTATGATATATTGGTGTTTCTTTTATTTGCTTGGTTAAGTTTTTCAACTTAAATTATTATTATTTATTAATTATACTTAGCTTTTTTGTTAAATCTCATGAAATAATCTATTAATCCCAAATTGTAAATAACTTGTCCGCGAAAGCATGCAATACCGCTGTGTTTGTTTATAAATATTGTATTTTTTTTTTGACAATAAATATCGGCATCCAGTGATAATACAGAGTGATATACAGATTGAACAGTTTTCTTAGGGGTTTGAGATCAATAAGCAAATTAAAATGGCGGACACGCGCGCTCTCCAAAGAAAAGTGAACCGAGTTAAGCAGATTGAGACCTTTGCTTCGGGCAATCTTTCTAAAGAACCCGTCGAAAGAATCAAAGCCAATCTAAGTCTTCTTAATGAAGAATGGGACGAGTATAAATCAAACAAGCATATGTATGGGGAAACTCCAGACACCATTGCGCTGCCGGAACAACTCGAGACAAAGTATTATGCTGTTAAGGGCAAATTAATAGGAGCGGAACTAACATTCGACAACAGGCAGCACCCGATGGACTTGGATACTAGTGTACAAGAACCAATGGCAAATCAGCGATCGTTTTTACAAGAGGTAACCATTTTAAATAATAAATGTGATAGTGATGTTCGTCTGCCACGTGTCAATATACCATTTTTTACCGGAATTTATTCCGAATTCGCTTCTTCTCGCGACTTATTTGAAGCGTCAATTCACACCAACCCTAAGTTGTCAAACGTTCACAAGCTACAGTATCTAAAGGGCCTATTGAAAGGTGAGGCAACTGCCCTAGTACACCATATTGCCATTACTGAAGCAAACTACGACGAAACATGGAAGATGATTATAAATCGTTATGACAAAAAGAAGCAAGTTATAACAATGTTTCTCAAACAATTTATGAAACAGCCATCCATTACCCAGGTTTCCGCTAAAGCACTTCATCACATGCGGGATGTTTCAGATGAAGTGATACGAGGAATTAAAGTATTAGCTGATGAAGCTCAGTCGCTTGATCCGTGGTTAATATATATATCGGTCAATAAACTCGATCAAACCACAAAACAGGCTTGGGCTCAACATAGCCATGATAATGAATTCCCTACCATTCAACAGTTTCTGGATTATCTCAGTAAACAAAGCGATACACTGGAATGTTGCGAGCCTCCAAAACGGAATTCTCATCGTCAAACTCCAAATCCGAGCATGAAAGTGATGCATCTTGAGACGAAATTTTCGCAGTTGCGACGATTATCTACAATTATCCGTGAATGACAGAAGAGGTTTTGTAGCTGACAACAAGTTATGTTTTGTTTGCTTGTTTAGAAACCATCAATCGCGTGATTGCCGTTCGCGGCACAGATACAGTATTTGTCGTGCAAAGCATCATACCACTTTACACCGAGATGAAAAAATGATGGCAACAACAGCTTTGAGTTCGGAAATCGCGTCCAGTAATTCGGAGCCAAAGGAAGAAAATTCTGAAACAGTGAAAATTGTGGGTGCCATATCAATAAAGAAATATACGGCTATTTTACCTACGGCAGTGATTAGAGTATTCGATTCGTCGAATCACTATCAAAAGTGTCGAGTATTGTTAGATTCTGGTGCGCAGGCATTCTTTATTGCAGAATCATGTGCTCGACGACTTGTATTACCACGTACTCATGCCAGGATATTAATAAAGGGACTCACACCTGTCACTGAAGCGACGAGAGGTAAATTATCGATTAACGCTGTATCATAGTATTCCGATACTGAAAAAATAAAATTGGATGCTTTCATCTTGAAGAAGCTAACTGATTGCTTGCCATCACGCGAAATATCTGACTCAAATTTCAACGAAATCAAAGATTTGGAATTGGCGGATCCACATTTTTATAAGTCTGAAACGGTAGACATCATTATTGGAGCCGATCGGTTCTTTAGCATATTAAGAGAAGGATTTATAAACAATTTACGCGATAATCTGATAGCACAAAATTCAATGTTTTGGTGGATTGTGTCAGGCGAAGTAACCGATGTAGCAGATAATTCCGGCTCAACCAAATTAAATTACCACATCGATTTAAATGAGGACGAAGCTGTACAAAAATTCTGGAAAATTGAGGAAAAGCCCACTATCACAGGCAAACTATTATCGGAAGAAGAAAGCGAGTGTGAAAAACATTTTAAAACGAATTTGTCGCTTGGAAATAATGGGAAGTACATCGTAAAATTGCCTTTTAAGACTTCACGAACCGTATTGGGAAATCCTTTAAATGTTGCCAGAAAAAGATTTGGTCATTTAGAAACAAAATTAAGTCGTGATCTTAACCTGAAGCGTGAGTACATTAAAGTTATGCGGGAGTATCTCACTTTAGGTCATATGCGGGATATTCAACCAGATCAACAAAACCAACCAGAAAGTAAATGTTTTTATTTAACCCACCACGCGGTCTTCAAAAGAGAGAGCTCAACGACCAAACTACGAGTCGTGTTTGAAGGGTCCAGCAAAAGCAGAAACGGAAATTCCATTAACGATGCACTCATGGTCGGCCCGACTATACAACCCACATTATGGAAAACGCTAGCCAAATTTCGATACAATAAAATTGCGCTGACCTCCGATATAGTCAAAATGTATCGCCAAGTTATAATCGCCCAAGAGGACCAAGAGTACCAGCGAATCCTATGGCAAGAAGATTCAAGCGAGCCTTTAAAACATTACAAGCTCACAACAGTCACACTTGGAATGGCCAGTTCAGCATTCTTGGAGATTCGATGTTTGGAAGAATATCCAGACATATCAGAGGAAATCTTAAATAAATATTATGTTGACGATTATTTATCCGGGGCAAACACTGTAGAAGAAGCGGCACACCTTAAAGAGAAGCTCAGCATTGAACAACTAGGATTTTCCCTTTGAAAATGGAGATCAAATATTAGTAAACTATGCGTCCCGCTTACTGAAACAGAAGAATCTTTGGTACCTATCGATGAAACAATTCCGACAGCACAAATACTAGGCCTGCAGTGGAACTCTTAAGATGACCAATTATCATTTAAAGTGAACATTCCTCCAGAGGAAAGGTCCACGAAGCGCACATTAATCTCCAACGCATCTAAGATATTCGACCCGCTTGGAATGGTGTCACCGACTATAATAATAGCGAAAATCCTATACCAAAAATTATGGTTAAAGGAGCTAGAATGGGATGACGAGCTACCCGACGACATAGCAGTAGTTTGGAATCAGTTGAAAGCGGAACTCCCAGAGATAAACCGATTCATAAACAAAAAGGAATTACAGATACATGGGTTTAGCGACGCGAGTGAAAGAGCCTACTCTGCTGTAGTATATTGTCGATTCATAAATAAGGATGGATGTATTCAGACGGAACTCATCACATCAAAAACCAAGGTTGCACCAATTAGGCAGGTATCATTGACTAGATTGGAATTATGCGGCGCCCATCTTCTTGTAAAACTGATGGCAGAAGTGCTGAGAACATTGGATAGAAATGTAGCTATACACGCCTGGACTGACTCAACTATTGTGTTGGCATGGCTATCTGATCATCCCGTGAAGTGGAAACCCTTCGTAGCCAATCGAGTGTCGGAGATACAACGACTATTGCCGAGAAACCATTGGAGACACGTGAATTCAGAAGATAATCCGGCCGACTACGCGTCCCGAGGTGTGTTACCATTCAAGCTCATAATACTGCACTACACTAAGGGAACCAGAACATTTTTTGACGGGATCAACTTTGGCATCTGTGCCTGATTATGAAATGCAAGAATACATCCAGGTTATCGAGATGGCAGCAAGTTGAGCAGCGAGCCCAACATTTTTGGAAGCGGTTCCATAGGGATAATATCAAAGTCGGCGACTTAGTCTTAATCAATGAGGACCACCTACCTTCGTTCAAATGGTCAATGGGCAGAATCATCGAAAATTTCGAAGATGATAGTGGTAAGGAATTTAAACAAATTCGCACTAAATTTGTAGATTGCGCAATTATTGGATGCAACTGTGGCACAACCAAGGCTTTAAGAAATGAGCCTGAAAAATATTGAAAATTCATCTTAGTTTTTGTGGTTTTGTTCTCTTTTCCGGCGACTTTCATACGAGCAACACCAGCGATTTATTAAATATAAGATTTTTATAGCGGTAGCGAGTAAAGGCGAGTTTAAAAACGTGAGTTGAAAGGCGATATTGATATTTCGAAATTTATATTAAATTATTTAATGAAATAGAATAAAATAAAAAATATTGTGAAGAATTAATTATAAAATAAATTGAGTTTTATATATTTGAACTATAATCCGCATAATCGAATTTTTTTTGTTCAAGAATTAACACTGTCAATTACATTAACTTGCGTTCATGAAACTATTATTGGTTCAAATTCTCAATTAAAGCAAATTTGGTATCAAATCCTTAATGTACATTTTAGATGTAGGTAAGCAAATTCGTAAAAACGTTTTACTTAAATCTCGTATTGAGATTTCTTTTTTTCTTTTTCGATAATTGAGAATCCAATCACGTATTTAGTTGGCAAATTTTCTTAAAACTTGTAGTATATGCTACGGTTGAGAAGAGGAGTTCTTTGCTTAAGAAAGTTGATTCTTGTTTCAATCTTCTTATAATTCTCATTTTTTTTTTTTTTTTAAATTTAATAAAACAAAATATTTTGTTTAAATTTTAATAATTTATACTTCGGATTTATACTTGATTATACATACATATCCACTTGACATGAAATAGTAGCACAACACCAAAAATTGCGTGTTTGTGTTAATAGGGCAGAAAGAAGCGTTATGTTCAAGATTTATTTTATAAAGCGCGAGAGGGCATAATGTGTTTTGGCTCAAATAGAACATAGTGTAGTAAAACAAAATAGTTTAAAATTAATGTTGAAATCGATCGTTGGTGATAAAGAGAGTGACTCTAAAACCTTTGCGATTTCAAACCTAAAGCTATCATTAAATAAATTTAAATCCGACTTGGCCAACCTTAAACACCAACCAGCTAATATCATCAAATCTTTAAATTCATTAAATTATAAATTCAACGACCTACTAAAATCATCCAGGATCCTAGCGGATCATGATGAGCGAATAAAAAATCTTGAAAATTCTAATGGAAAATTGATTGAAGAAAAACTTTTACTACATGCAGTGCCTGTTCTTCAGATGAAAACCGATTAGCAATTATAAAACTATTTTTGACGTTTTTGGATGTTCCATCATGTAACAATAAAATTACTATCCACCGTTATTCTATCCCAAACTAGGTAGATCTTGTGGGTACCTTATTGCTTATAAATATTGTTTTCTTTAGAATTCCATATTGGGAAATTTATAATGAAGAAGTTTGGATGGGTATTCGCATCGTTTAGTTAACAATCCAAATTCTGTTTTCTTCGTTGGACGTAATTTTAATATACCTTCAGTTTTTGGAATTCTGTTGATAACATAGGACCACAAAAAAAATTTGTGGAGGGTTCCTTAAATCAGACCAAGTGGATTATATGTTTTTCGGGTCGCTGAAACCGAATCCGAAACATATTTTGCCCCATCACTTCATCGTTTTTTTCTAACCTCAAAAAACAGATAATCTATAATCCTAAAACCCATAAACTCAAAATCTATAACCTCAAAACTCATAAATCCCACATCCCAATAAACTACAAACCCAAAATGCAGCAAAAAAACATAAAAAAACATACACAACTTTAAAATTCCATACGTCCATCATTTCATTACCTCAAAACCCATAAGCTCCATAACCCTGAAGTCCCATGACCCTATAACCTCAACATTCTATAAGCCCAGTAATCCAAAACCTTATAACCCTATAAACCCAAAACGCTATAACCCTACAACTCTTAAATGCGACAAAAAGTACTTTGAGGTGGATAGTTAAAACTCCACGACATCTCTATAAGTCCATCACCATTCAACTTATAACCCTATAATCGCATAACCCCATTACCCTAAAATGCAACAGTAAAAGTACTTGCACGTAACACTTGAGTTCTGAGTCTGACAGTTTTGCCGTGTATCGGTAACTGGTCGTTATGTTGTGAGTAAACTTAGAAATTTATTCACAGATATACTTAAAACAAGTGAAATGGCGAGAGTTCGTCGAAGAGGATAGTCGTGTTTTTTCTATCCTCTTCAAAAATTTAATTTTATTTTGTTTTATTTTATTTTTGTGTTTGTATATACAGATTAAATTAATTTTAGTGTAATAATAATCAAAGTGTAGTACAAATAATTAAAGTGTAATTTTGGAAAATGCAATCCACCGGGATGCATTTGTCAGGTAATGTTTTTTATTTTTGTAGATAGAAAAATTAAAAGTGCATGATTTGTTATTTTGTGGATTGTACATAAAATCAAAGGTCAATTTTTAATTACTAAAGTCTAATATTTAGATAGTATTGAATTAAATTTTAACTTATATAAAATAAGTCGCAGTAAATTTGGTATTAGATTTTATTTTTACGCACACTTATTTGTATTCTTATGTTTGATTTTGTGTACATTGTACAATCGACACTAACACATACTTATAATTTTGTATAAAAAAGGGCCATCAATATGTGTGTGTAGCTGTCTCGTTTACTCTTTGCACGGTTTCTGTGAAAGAAGTGTGCGTGGTTTTGTTGGTTTTTGTATTATAAAGTACAAACAACAACGAGAAAGAGAATCTTTGGGTTGGTTTTGATACAGCTGTCACAAGTATTTTACTATTGTGTATAACGGGCATTAATACATGCATACAACTTGATTTATATATGGCAGGATCAACAATATGGTTGTACAGCTGTCTCGTTCGCTCTTTACACGGATTCTGTCAAGGAAATGTAGCATGTTTTTATAATGTACAAATAAGAACAAAAAGGGAATTTTTTCGTTGGTGTTGATACAGTTGTCACAATATTTTACTGTATTACATTGATACATAGTTTAGGTGTGTTTATATGTACTATGTATAAGGCCTACTGCCAAAACCAACATTAATGTACTACTAGTAGTATTACATTAGTGTTGGTTTTGCTACTGCTCGCACATGAAAAATGGTAAAAAATATTTACCGTCAATGTGTGTTGGTGGTTTTAGTATATAAGATTTTGTTACTTGTATGCTGGTGTTGTTAATCTCTTTGTCTTTCTGTGTATTCACGAAACAACTATGATATAATTGGATTCATGCTTTATGTGAACACAATGAGATTTTGTATATTCGACTCAAATAGGATTCTTATACTTTGTATAATCGAATTGGTTTGAGTCGAATTGGAATTGAGAGCTGTCTTATACAATTCATTTGAATGGTTTATTTAGGTAGACTTAATAATTTTTTTACAGGGTATTACGTACTGAATTAAATTGTTTTCTAATTAACTTAATTAATATTATAAATTATTAATTGACTAAATAAATAAATAAATAGATAAATAAAATGCGAATTTAGAAATGTTGGTTTAAGTTAAGTTAAGATTTGATTTTTAACACAAAATGATGAGTTCATTTATGTGAACAAAGTGGAATTATGTTAAAACATTTTGGAATGCTAAATGTTTTTGAGTTTAATGGTTGTCTTAATGGATTTATTGCAATTTAAATGGTGGGATACACACACAATCGTGATAATTACGTATATGACACATCGATAAATTTTTAAGAAAGTAAGGATTCATTTTCATTGCATTTATTTATTGTTTTATTTACTTTACATGCTTGATTTGGCAGGGAATGAGTTCCGTGACCTGAGTTAAAAGGTTAGGTATATTTATATTTATTTATTAATAAAGAGATAAAATTTCTGAATTATTGATTAGGTGCAGGATTTTTGTGGCGGAGATCTCGTCAATAGGTGAATGATGCTAATTGTATTTTTATTTAGGTACTCTAATATTTTATAAGTTTTATTTTTGACTGGCGAAAATGACTAAGGTGAAGGAAATCATTTGAATATGTACACTATCAGACATAAATATTTGAACGACGTCCGGGATTAATCACTGGAGCTGATTTTGAACTGTAAAAATCTCAAGTTCCAAAATTTTCATGATTACTATACTTCATTTTACTAGAGTAAAAGAAAGTAATAAGGAAAACTCACCATATATATCGCCAAAAAGTACTCTCTTAAGCATTGATTTAATTTTACATTAATTTAATTTTAGGACCCCTGGGGTCCTATTCTTGCAGAAATTAAATGTTCGAACGTTTTTATGTATTTTGGCAGATGTCCACATGTGGAAAATGAATGTGGAATTCGAGAATAGGGTCCTAGGATCCCGAAAACTTAATTTTTCTATTCTTCCGTCGTTTAATTGTATAACTGATATTTGCGAAATTAAAAACATTCTTCTAAGTTATTAATGCAAAGCATTAGCGGAGTCGGTGCTGATTGTCAAAATGCCACTGATTGTTTTATTGTGATTTGCACAGTTTACAACTATTTTGACACATAT
The DNA here is from genome assembly GCA_958295665.1 of Tipula vernalis. Classification (NCBI taxonomy): domain Eukaryota; kingdom Metazoa; phylum Arthropoda; class Insecta; order Diptera; family Tipulidae; genus Tipula; species Tipula vernalis. Next base: position 139,124,255 of record OY282560.1, read on the forward strand.
AACCGAATTTGTAAAAACAAACTCATTTAAACTCGGTTCATGCTAATCCGACCCCATTTATGTATTTTCGCCATAATTGAATGAGAACTCTTTATGGATTTAATTTAAACATTAAAAATCTGCAATTGTAAATAAATACACGGCAAAAAGGTATTGCTTTCGACGTTTTGTTTTCTATTTTTTTTATCTAGGTACGTGATAATTTTTTTTTTGTTTTTTGTTGCTTTACCATCCTTATTACTATTAATGTTTTTAAATTCTAAAATAACAGTTATTTAATGCTTTTTTATTTCTAATTATAGCCAAAACCAATGTTCTCGATAATGTGTTTATCCCATAAAAAGAAACGTTCAATTTGAATATCATTTACAATTTTTCTTCTATTTTTCACATTTTCTATTGCAAATTGGATAGCATTAAAAGTAAAATCCACAGTTAAAATGCATTAATAATATCCATAAAAACCATCTAAATTACAATTTTTTTCTCTCATGTGCGGGGTTTTCATTTTTTTTTCTTTTTAATACAAACAGCAGAAAAATAATCTTTACAGAACATTAAGATGAAAAAAAAAACAACCTTTGCAGAAGGATTGGATGGGAAAATTTACAATTTTACTTTGCTTTTTAAAGAGAAACTAGAAAATTGAAGTTGAAAATAAATAAAAATAAATAAGAAGCGTAAATAGCAAAAAAAAAAAAAAAAAAAAAAAATTAGCGTGTTCAATTGAATGCAACAATATTACGATATTATTATTATTGTATTATTCCTATTTTTATTTGTGTGTTGTCTTAAAATTATTTCCATTTTAATAGCATTGAACTCGAACATAAACAAATAGAATATTGAACTTCTACAATATTTATTTTATTTCTATATTGTATATGCACCAAAAATATTACACAGTGAGTATATTCACAAAATCCAAAAAAGCAAAAAAAAAAATTACGTATACACATTGAGTAAATTAAATAAATTGCAAAATAAACATTGTTGTATAGACATACTCGTATGTGCATTCATTTATGTACTTTGAACTTCACACAATATAATATTGAAAGCAAATAATAAAAAAAAATTGATTCTGTTTAGAATATTATGTGTCAGTCGCGCCGCACGTCACCATATTAACCTCTTTAAAGTATTGCCTTTAAATATTAACACAAATTATGTGGTTAAAAGATGCATTTTCTTGATTGATTGATTTGATTGATTGATCAGGGTACACGACCAAGCTTAAGCAAGACTCCCAGATGACGCCGAGCCCTCCGTACCCCCGTTACACATAACAAAACCGAAGAAAAGGAAAGGTATGTTAGCAACAAAGTATCAACCTGGTTCCAGACACCTAAGTTGTTGAAAGTTAGTAATATAAATTATTTAACACAAGACAATATAATTTAAAGTTCATCTACTGCTCAAATTCCTGTAAAGTTGTTTCGGATTCTTCAAGAATTTCCTAAATTTAAAATATGCATTAATCCTTTATAATAACTATTATAAAATTAATTAATTAATCTTTATGACTACAAATAAATTAACATTAATAGTTTGACAATAATTAAACCAACTACCACCCGCCCATCGTGCTGTCACCCCAGCTAATGTCATCTTGGTCGAGTTTCTCAGGTGTTTTCTAAACTAAAACCATTTTAAGTAACCAATATCAATACTATTACCAAAAACTCTCATTAACTTTAATACCAGTATAAGGATTAACACCAATACCAACATCCAATACCAACATAATGTTTCGATTACACCGACAAATTAATTTCATTAAATTTAATTTAATTCCATTAAATTTAGTTAAACCCAAAACCTAATTTACTTTACTATTAATTCTTTATTTAAAATCAGCGCTTAACAACATTAAATAAAATAAATTCAAAACACCAACTAAATAATCTGAAATTCAAGATGCATACAAATTTTAATTCTAAATTATGAATTTTAAACACTAAATATCTTTTGATTTACACTAAAATTGTGAATCGAATTTTTTGGTGTTGCACAAAAAATTGAATTTCGAATTCTTTAGTTTAACTAGCTATTGATTCCAGAAATTAAAAAATTAATTAACTAATTCCAGGAATACCACAAAAATCAAAATTAAAAATAATTATTGATTGCTCTGTAAAATAGTTTAAATTAATTTGAACATGTTACATACTAATAGTTCAACCTTTCCATACTAAATTAAATTTAAACTAAAACTTCCATAGTAAATAATTAAATAATGAACAATAATAGATAAACACTGAAGCGCGCCGGTTTTTCATCTGAAAATTTCAATGCATCGAATCCCTTCCTAATTATCAACTAAATTCCAAGATAAAAATTTAATTTAATTACTTATTTTTTTTAAAAATTCTAAAATTTAATCAAATTTTTAATTTTTCAAATAATTAATTTAGTTAAGTTTTAAAAATAATTTGGTCATTTTTATAATTTATTTTATATTTTGACAGGCAATGACGAAAACTGATTAACTAAATCTACTTTATCATTAAATTAGCTAATATCTAAAACCAATTGCTGTATCATCTAGCGGAAAACAACTTATTCAGCGTTTTTTTCACGATTCTTTTTCATTTGGACATCGAGAATCGCTTATTGTCATTATGTGAAATGTTATAAATGAAAAAAAAAAAACTTCATGGGTACAAAATGGAAACATTTGACATTTGACACTTAATGAAAAAGTTTTTTCATAGAACGAGAATTGACCCCCAGGAATCCAAAACTTTACCAACATTTTCCCAAAGAAAATCGAAACTTTTTTAAATCCTGGATTTTATATTTAACACTAAAAAAAAATAAATAAATAAATAGCAATGACGTGTAACGACTAAACAAAGGAATATTTTACGATGTCACAAAAATCCCATGAGTCCTAGGGACCTAACATATAGTTGTGTTTTATAATGTCATTATGATTCATCTAAGTAGTTATTGTATTTAAATCTGCATACCGCTTTAATTATGACCTGCTATGGCGAATATGTTCATACAAGATACAATCATATAATATATAAAGAAGAGAAATGCAAATTAATTTCAGTTTAAATCCAAATCTCGTGAGTAAAGGACACAAATTTCTAATAACTCTACTAACTAAATCTAGTCCATTTAAGAGTTTTATTAATATTTTTAAGAAGGTGCTACTAAAATTGACAAAATGGCATCTAATTTACGGTCCACTACAGAAATTTATCTTCTTGGCCATGAGTACTGTCAAATTATTGGTGCTAAATTACCCTCAAATAAGCAAGTGATGTGTCTTTTTTTTACAATCACCGTACTGTAAAATTACCAATTCGTGAAAGTGCAGTTCTGACAATCCTATTTTTCGGTCAAAAGTACGAATCCCAGTGAAAAACGAACAACATTCCATTGAAAAATTAGAAAAATTGCATGATGAGTCGAAAAATCTCCTAAAGAATAGAAATAAATCTTCAAAAGTTTACCGTGAAAGAGAAAATGCATTTAATAGTTTAAACTGGATGATATTTTTGATATTGCACAGGTGAATGCCTTGTCCATGATGACCAGTGAAGACGACAAGCGATTCCTCTTGTCGCAGCGTGAGAAAGGGCGTCCCGGATATTTGACTGGAGCCAGACAATATGAAATTGAAAGAGAAAAGCGGAAATCGGAACGTATGGAGGCAGAAAAAAATCGTAAACGAAGATATCTTGAAGAAAAAAATAAATCAATTCCAATAGACTCACAAGCATTATTTTCGTCATCGGAGCGTGACAGCGAAAGTATACCTGATAACGACATGAGCTTCGAAAATATTGATTTGCCCGTGCTAAGCGCAGAAGGAGCCCCTAGAGGAAACAAATGTTTTAATACTCCTACAATATTGTCAGCTTTGGACAAGTGAAAGATTAGTGATCGTGCAACAATGTATTTAATGAGCGCCGTTGCCGATTGAACTCGTTTTGAATCGAACAACACTTAGGCGTCTTCGTGAAACAAATAGAGTAGAAATAGCAGCATCAGTTAAGTCGACTATCAAGTTTACAACGGGCGTAGTACATTGGGATGGAAAATTACTCCGGGAGTTATCGGGAACGGAGACCGTGGATCGTTTGCCGGTGATTATTTCTCATATAGATGGAGAACAATTATTGGGCGTTCCCAAAATATCAAGATCAACTGGTTCGTAAATGGCGGAGGCTGTTTTCCAAAGCTTAATCGATTGGAGTGTAGCCGACGATGTCGTGGCGGCTTGCTTCGATACCACATATTCAAATGCTGGAAGATTAAATGGAGCAGCTATTATTTTAGAGCAAAAACTGGAACGAAGTTTATTATATCTTCCTTGTCGACATCACATATGTGAAATTACATTGCGTGCGGCAATTGAATCAAAAATGGGTAATACGTCAGGAGTAAATGTTCCGTTATTTGTGAGATTCAAGAATGACTGGAATTCCTTGAATAAAGATAATTTCAAAGCAGGCATAGATAATCCGAACGTTCATATACAATTAAATGATGTGAAAGCGGAATTAGCGGGTTTTTGTAAGAATGAATTGGCAAAGGAAGATGCTCGGGATGATTACAAAGAATTATTGGAAATCACTCTAATTTTTTTGGGCATGATACCAAATAAAAATGTCCGTTTCCGTCTGCCAGGGCCTATGCATCATGCTCGCTGGATGTCTAAAGCCATTTATGTGTTGAAATTATTTATATTTCGTGAAGAATTTAAGTTAACAGCACAGGAACAGAAGAATTTACGGTGTATTTGCATTTTTTTCGTACGATTTTATGTGAACATTTTGTTCCATTGCGCTAAAGCAGCAAAGCACCAAAGCTGGATTTGAACTATTTACGAGATATTTATTTCGATAAAACACATGATGAAAAGTTAGCGATGGCTGTACTAAATAAAATGTGTGGTCATTTGTGGTATTTGTCCGACGAAAGCATCGCATTCTTTTTTTCGATGAAAACGTCTCTAGTGCAGAGAAAAGAAGAATGGTGAAACAGTTGAATATGATGAAGGAAGTAGAGGCCGAGTCTAGTAAGCGCGTCGAGTTGAAAATTGATGATGTGAAAACATTCGTTACGAAACAACTGGTAGATTTTGTTACACCAAACACTGGCGATTTTTTTAAACGGTTCAAGACTTCTACAGATTTCTTAAACAAAGATCGGGATATGTGGCCTCAGGATGATAATTTCAAGAACGGAATGAAGATTATTTGTCAAATAAAAGTCGTAAATGATATTGCAGAACGTGGTGTTAAGTTAATACGATTATAATAAGAAATTAACAAAAAATGAAGATGAAAAGCAGTATGTACTACAAGTCGTAAAGGACACAGAAGTTTCCAACCCATACCAAAACATCCTTAATAGCTAAAAGATCATCCTAAATTGATTAATTTCATTATAAAAATTAAATCAGAATATCGTATCGAAGAAACATTATGCGTTTATAATAAAAAACAAAAAAATTGTAATAATTTGTCAATTTTTGTATTTTGAAATTTGGCCATAAAGTCGCTATTTGTAAACCGATTTTTGATATCTTTGATGTCTTGGAAATTATCACCTCTATTCATCACAATTTTGATTTAGGCTGAGAAAATTTTTAAAATAATTTTTATGTTCGTTTGAAATTGAAAAATTAAAAAACAATGCCGTTTTTATCGAACTTCGCGCTCAAGTCGCGACCTCTAAACCATCTTCGATTGACCCAATATTTTTTCTGTTTAAGTTTTTAGCATAACCTCACATATCTAGGGAGTATCCCGTTAGATATTGGTACTTTCGAAAATAAAGGCCATTGCCCACTAACACATCAACATTTGTAAACACTATTACATTTCGATTATTTACTCCCATACTTCCATGTACACAACAAAATCGCAGTACTGGTCGAATTTCATCATAATGGGTTAAGAAACAGGCAAGTTCCAACAATAATTGGCCGCAGAACTACATTTAAAATCAGTTTAATAATCCCATTTCCATCGTATATGGTAAACTTCATCATATTCGGTTAATAAATAGCCAAGTTCTACCCTAATTGGCCATATTTCAGAACTTCGTCCAAAACCAATTTTAGTATTTCATTTTCATTGCACTTGTCAAATTTCATCATAATCGGCCAAAAAATACCTCAGTTTTAGAATATGCCATATTGTACCATATGCGATATTGAAATATGCCGGTCGTCTACCTTATCTCATAGTCTACCATAAGCCGTAATGAAGTTTTTACCCTTTTTACGTTTATCCCCTTTTGATATATTCTGTAACGTACATATTGAACAATATGCCATAGTGTACCTTATTCAGTAATGTACCTTACCCCTTATTGAAATATGCTGTTCTGAGCCATGGCATAGTGTACCAAAAGCCGTTCTGGAAAATGCCATATTGAAATATGCCATAGTGTACCTACCATATGCCGTATATGTCGTTTTGAAATATTTCGTTTTGAAATATGCCGTAGTGTAACTTATGTCATATTTTCATGTTCCATTTTGAAATATGACATGTTGAGTGCGAGTTTACGACCATTTTAAAAGAAAACAAAAGAATTATGTTCGGAAGGGGAAATATGTTTACAAAATAGACTACGCCGATTGGTTGCCTGTTGAAAATTTTTCATTAGAAAATGGTCGTAAACTCGCACTGAGCGGATTCCTATATTAACAGGGTACTTTCTAATATGTACATGCTAATATTTTGTTATTCGTTAGGAACTTCACATTCATGTCGTTTTAACATATTTTTAACAAAGTTAAAAGAAACAAAAAAAAAAAATTGAAAATGCCAAAATTTTCGCGGAAAATGTAGCAAATTTTCCAGAATTTGGCGTTATTTTACTTTACGTATACATCGGCAACATCAGGTAAGGGGTATATATTTTGAAATTTTTTTAATGTAGCATTGTGCATCTGTAGTTTTTAGGAGGGGGAAGCCAAATTTCCTCTGAAAATTACCTCATTTTCCGGGAAAATTTCAACTTTTTTTTTTTTTTAAATGAGGTAACATGTAAATTTTTTGACGTTAGAGTTTGTGAATCTATAAATTTTAGAAGGTTTTTTTTATAGTAAATCATAATGTTTACTCAATTTTAGTTTTAACGGTTTTTTTTTTTAAATATGCACGTGTGTTTATACGTGCACTGTCTCGATTTGTCAATCCTATTTATAATAAAACGGGTTATCTCCGAAATACTTGCACAAATTATTGCCGTTATTGCCATCATTTATTTCAATCACAGCGAACATCTAGAGGGATCTCCAAAAACATTGGTAGATTTTGCTTGTTTTTGTCGTGAAGTGGTTTTCGACGCATTCATTCACCAATCGAGACACATTGGAATGGTAATTTTTTATGTTCGTTCGCCAAATAAAATTCATCAACAAAATAATTTTTACAGACCGACAGAGAGTCAAAAGCCGTGATTTTAGTGCCGGTATAGAAGCAAGACAGAGCCACTTTGCTTCCAATCATTAAAAAATGGATACTGCCCAACACCACAGTCATTTCAGATTCTTGGAGAGCGTATGATTGTCTAGGCGAAGAGGGTTACATTCACCTCAAAGTAAACCATTCCATTAATTTCGTACATCGTATAATTGCTTCGTCAACCTTGCAGACACAGATCAAAGCGTTTTTTCGCCCTTATCGCTTCTTCTGATAGTACCACAAAATGTTAAAAAAAAACACTTTTGTAAATATCACAATTTTTTTAAAGTAATTTTAATTCGTTGTATACCTTAAAGGATGGGGGCTGCCGCCCCCAAACCCCCGCTTATTCTTCCTGTTTCAAATTTTATTTATAATTTGAAACTAAGTAAAAAAAAAAGTAGAAAAATTTCAGAATTTTCCTGGAAAAATTGCAAAATTTTCCCGGAAAAATTACTTGCACTCTCGAAAAATTGTTAACATACAATTCTAATATCAAAATTTTGATAAAAATTGCAAATTTTTATGTATTTTGAATAAAACAATACACAATTATTTCAACTAAAAAGTGAAAATTTTCCCGGAAAATGAGATAATTTTTCGGTGAAATTTGGCTTCCCCCTCCTAGAAACTATAGATGGACAATCTTACATTCAAAATATTTACTCCTTATCTGATTTTCCCGACGTATACGTAAAGTAAACTTTAGCCCAGAATTTTTCTCTTGCACGATCCTATCAAAAGAATTTTTCAAAAACGCCCAACGACTGTACAACATTTTCACGTTACACCCATAAATTCTTTTTATAGCCTTTTGATTCGCTTATTTAACCTACTGTACACACAAATATTTGATGTATCCCACTGTATTATTCACTGATCATTTCAGGTTTTAATACGGTAACTTACCGTATGAAATTAAATTATAAAAAATAAAAACCTGACGTGCCTTGTCGAATATTTGTGGTCCATAAATTAGTTGTAATTGAAATGTGATAGTAGAAGTATTTAAGTGATTGTGCTGTGAAAATAAGTGAATTAATGATTTTAAATATATGTATGTATGTACATATATCGGGCTAGATAAGATTAATTATATTATTAATTAGATAATTTATAAAAGTGACAATTATTATTGTGTATTGTGGATGCTGGTGTTTATGAGAAAAATAATAAGGTAAGTGATATTGCAAACTTGTTGCAAACTTATTAAAAGTTTTGAATACTTTTAATGACATTAAGGAAAGAGTATTCGTTTCTTCTATTTTTTTGTTTTTTTTAAATATATTAACTCACAATAAATTATTCATACTAGTTGAAATTCATATTAGAATTTAATAAAAAAATTTTAAATTATCGATATTTCGAGCTAAATGCTCATTATCGGGATACTATTTTTAGGACCAAAGAAAGTAAAAAATATTAGTTGCAAAAATTGTAACAAAAAGTTAAACATATACAACATATGCAGATATAAATTAAAAATTAAGATAATGTTTTAATTAAGAATTCCACTTCTAAATACATAATTTTAATTCAATTTATTATAAATTTACTTTGTGAGTCTGTCGCTATTTTAATTTCACTTGTTGTTCTTTTTGTTGTAACGCATAATGTTATATTAATATTTGATTAGCGCGAGTTATACTTTTGCGGTTGTGGCGTTTAAATTGTTTAACAAATTTTTTTCATTTGGTTAAAAGATGCATTTTCTAGTAAACATATTCAAAAAATTGCATCAATTATTAAAAAAATTGAGAAGAGAACTAATAAACAAATTTCTTCTAATAATAATTACAAAAGGGTTACCTGCAGTTTTTCGTCGATTTTGGCTTTTAAATGAAAAAATTTTATACAACAATAAATGAATTCAATTTCCAATGGTATGGAACCTTTTTCGAAATAAATGAAACCAAAATAAATAAATTTAAAGCCAAGAACACCTAAATAACTAAAAATTGTTTATTTTAATTTGTTAAATAAAGCCCTCATTTAAATTCATTAAAAATAAGATGAAATTGGAGTAGTTCGTATATAGCTGCGGCTTTTCTAACCCTACCTTTAATCACGCCTTCCAATTGGAAAGGTCTTTTATACCTAACTTAATATCAGTTAATACGAAGAAAGAAACATTAGCCGGTTTAGCACTGCTTAGATAAAGTTCTCATAGCACCTACAAATTCTGCGTATTTATTCATGAGCTCATATTATACCCGAACCATAACATTAACCTCAGATCTCATGATTTGTGCGGCCAATCTTAAAATATTCCGATATGCCAATATCGATATATTTCAAACTGAAATAATCTTCGGATATATTTCAAACTCAAATAAAGTAAGCTGACCTGACATTTTCCGATCTGTATAATGTTACTTTGAGGTTAGTTTGGTTCGTGTGATAATTTTTGCTTTATTATTTTAAATTAAATATTGTTTGGCGGTGGAAATGCACAGTCCTGGATTTTAGGATCACAGATCATTTCTTCATTGATTGTAAAGGCACAGATTTGTGTTGGCCTGCAGTTTAGAAGGTTGGTGCTACCCATACGAGTTACAACTTCTTAAACGACTTGCTCTTAAATGAAGAATTATTATAATTCTTGCATACTGTGACAGCGTTTGGTAATTTTTTGCAAAGGTCAGAGGTCATCTAAACAGATGAATGTAGAATTCATTCATGCTGAAGCCGTTAATATTCAAATACCTGTTAAATCTTATTCGTAAACGTATCAGAAATTGTCGTCTTGCAAATTGGAAAACAGTCATTGAAATTATAACGGGTGAAAAAGAACCAGTTAATATTCATGAAGTTACTGGTCATAAAGGGAATCTCTTATCTGTTCCAATTACGATAACTAACGAATTTAACAAAATTTCACCTGCGTTGGTACATTAATGGTTCTGTTATACAAATAGCTTTAGCTGATAAGCAACGGTTAATTTCTGATATTCCTGATACAATAAATAGTTTTTATTTAAATTATACCTGATAATTAATTTCTTTAAAAATAAATCTTCTCCTTAATAAATCTTTTCTCGAAAATATTTGAGAAAGCAAAGAAAGGAAGGTTTACCAAATTTTTAAAAAAGTTCTTTTTTCTGCCCCCTCATCAATACGGGTTTAGAGAAAACAGGAGCACAGAACAAGCTATTTTGACGTTTTTGAAACGGTTTAGATAGAATATCGACCAAACATATGTATAAGGTCCCCAAGTAGCAATTTTTAGTTCTAAATAAGTTTTAGAACCGATCCGAAACCTCGGGTTCAAAACGAAAAAGTTTCTCAAATTGTTTCTGAATCGTTTTAGATACTAAACCAAATCGTTGTAGGCATAGGCATTGGCCGCGTATTTTGAAACAATTTCGTTTTATTTGCTCTTCGCTGGAGTCAGTTTTAATTAGATTACAAAAAACCGAAAAAAATGTTGATACGGTTTTAAACCGTTGTATAACATGTTTCAAATAAACGAATCAGTTTTTTTGAAACAGTTCAGTGCTAAATTTTCTTAGTTTCAATAAAATCAAAACGTTTTTCTAAAACCGAAAAATATCCCATTTGCAACAGGTTTAAAAAATCTAAAAAGTACCAAAAATACCTAAGAAACAGATTCCCTATTCCATCACTATAACTACCGCACCTCTCCACCTCGCCAGTTTACTTTCCTCCGTTTTGCCCATTTCCACTCCGCTGCCCCCCCTTCAAAATTTTATCCCGGTTTGCCTCGACTTTCGATCTCGCCGAATTTTCACTTTATAGTTCAGTTAACAATGAAAATAAATAATAAAACACACGAGTCTGTTATTAACATTTCAATTATATTTAATAATTTTATAATTTTTCAATATATAATTTGATTAAAAGCAAAACACTAAATTAATATTAACAAAAAAAAAAATCTAGAATTGACGACTTTGCACCGTGCGTCTAGCGGATGTAATTGTAACCGAGGAAAAAATGTGAACCAATTTTCGCAGTAACTAGTTATATGGAAATTTTGTCCAAATAATTTTAGTTTTAATTAATTAAAATTTAAAAGAATCCAACACAAAATGCCACCAATACATAATGTAAGGTATGGGTTCATAAATTTTATTGATTTAGTTCAATTTTAATATTAAAAGTGCCATAAAATAGTGTTCAAATTTGCATTCATGTTTATTTTTTTTTTTTTACACTAAATATATTACCACTATAATTACATCATATTTATAGTATTACAAGATAAAAAGAAACCAAACTGCGAAATTATATATTATATGCTATTCAATGGCGCTAAATTAATACCAAATTTATGCAAGTTTAACATTGTTTTTTGACACTTTTAATATTAAAATTGAACTAAATCATTCAAATACAGAAACCCGTATTTTACGTTATGTATGTGTAGCATTTTGTATTGAATTTTTTGCAATTTTAATTAATTAAAATTAAAATTATTTGAATAATATTTCCATATAACTACTATGGCGAAAATTTGTTTATATTAGTTTCAAGCTTATCAACCCGCTACTAGAGGAGCTTTTTAGAATTTCTCACTCGTCATCGTCAATTAAAGTTATTTAATTTTAGAAAGTTTTTCGGCTGCACGCGACAATCGGGTTGGTGCTGATTTTATATAATCTTTTAAAAAATGTTTATTATCATGTACAGTGTAATCTGCATATTTTTGTTTACATCAACCATCATAATAATTTGCTGGATATCCTGAAAGGGTAGGAATGTTTTTTTGATATGCTCATTCACTGCATCACTAACTATTGCTTGAAGAGCAAAAGGCACAGCATATCGAAATTCAGTCGCTTTCTAGTTATTAACTTCGTCTAAGGATCGGAACTTTCGATTAAATTCTTTGGGTTGAGTGGTTTTATAATTTAATAAACGAGCAGACATCATTCTGATTTTAGCAGCTGGAAGTCAGATTCTGAAATTAAACCGATCTCTTCTAATCCAACTTAAAACGGTTTTTTTAACACTCACCATGTCTATACTTAATTTCTCATGAGGAGAACTTCCAGTGTGGTGCTCTTCTTGCAAACGATTTCTAAAAGAATCATCAGTTCGTAATCTGGCAGTTCGTGTTGGATTCCCCATACGGTGATTTTCATGGCAATATTCACCTTCTATTTCACAAAATTCACAGCCAAAATAAGCGTTATGACCTTTTGAAAAAGTGACGTAGGCTTTGGTCGGCACATCACACACAAATACTGCATGTTTCATTTTGTATGTAGTACTGTTTATTACAAAACCTACTGTCATCAATCTATCTAATTCATTAACAAAATCATTTAAATAAGCATGACAATCTTTGGGTTTAGCTGTACCTTTATAAACCCCAATTACAAACGGCACCTTACAAATGCAAGGAATCAAACCCAAAATTGGCCAAAATAGACTTTTTGTTAATGTTAATATACATAGCTAACTCTTCTGGCCATCCAATAGAGTATACATATTTTAACGCCTTTTCGATACCAAAATGCCAATAGTAACCGGGGTCAACCGTGCTTATTGATCCTATGATTTTGGACGTTTTCAAAATAGTTCTAGAATCGAGTGGAAGATCTGAGTGGCCGTTTGACTTTAACAATTTCAGTAAATCGTTAAGCGCGCAATGAGTTATTTTGTGTTCAACAGCCCATTGTTGGATATTTGCTGTGAAAGAAAATGACAGTGCTTCGAGGTCGTTGTCGGAAACTTCTTCGGCAAAAGAAACTGATAACCTATCAAGATCATAAGGAAAAATGTCTGCAGCAGTTGAATTTTCAGAATTATGTGCAATATTAGGTCCCCTAACACTAAAAATATTATCGTCGGTGGCGTGACTCAAATTCCAATTCCGATATATAGTATATAGATTTTGTAACGTAGAGATGTTTAGAGGTACATCACTGGAAAAAGCATTTTCTTCCTCATTCACAATCAGGGCAACATAAGAGACCGATTCTGAAACAGCACGTGTATTATATTCATTAAACACATAATGAGCTCTACGCCAAAAAGTGCTCGGATTAATGTGTCTAAAAATACCCCGCTTTGGCATTTTTCAAATGAACACTTTTAGCAAAAAATTACGCACATTAAATTATATAGCCTCAATTTTATATCACGTATTATAATTATAATACAAATAATAAGATCCAAGCTAACAAATAATAAGATCCAAGTTAAATTTAATACTGAATTATTTAGTTTTACACACATGAATTAAGACTACGACGACGAACCGAATAAGTTATTGCTATCGAAATGTTATTGGAAACGCGTTCTTATTGTTACATAACCTCAATTTTCGGTTTGGGTATATTTTAATGTTTATAAGAAAATTATACGATTTGTCTAAATACATTACTTTAATAACTTAAGTATCAATTATAAAACAGATAGAAGATAAGAGAAGAAATAGATTTAGAAACGAAAAATTATAATTTGTTTTACAGATACAAAAAAAATACTTACCGCGGATTCTATAATCGACATGATTATTTATTCTAATAATTTTGATTCTTGTTTTAACAGTTGCATAGAATCCAATTTTATTTCATAGCTTTAAAATAGTTTTAAAGAACCATTTCATACTCGATTTAGATGTATTTTACAAAAACTAATTAGTTCTATTTTCGTAATATAAATCCTCTTTGTCACGTTTTAAATAATCCAAATTAGAAACGTTTTTAAGCCGTTTTGAAAAAACTGGTTACAATAAATCTAATATGGAACCTTATTGATGGTTTTTTTCAAAACTGTGGTTTCAGACACTTGAATTAATTTTAGATTGGTAGAATAAAAATCGTTTATCACATTTAAAATAATTCAAATTACAAACGTTTATTAGCCGGGTTAAAAAAACTGGTTACAATAAAACTAATATGAGCCCATACGGATGGTTTTTTCAATACTGCGGTTTCAGATTGCTACTTGGGTCGCTGTGTTGTTCATTGACTTGACAAAAACCTTTGATAGAGTAGATTTTATTTATTTATTTAATCATATCAAATTTTGGTATATCCCATTTTGAGTCTTAGTTTATTCATAATAGAGTGTACATTAAGAAATAAAAAAAAAACTTCAAGCCACAGTCCAAAACAGTTTCTTTGTTGGGCTTTGTAATAACAGAATTTTCCAGAATTTTTCTCTTGCACGATCCTATCAAAAGAATTTTTCAAAAACGCCCGACTGTACAAGATTTTCACGTTATACCCATAAATTCTTTCTATTCGTTAGAAACTTCACACTCATGTCGTTTTAACATATTTTGATCAAAGTTAAAAGAAACAAAAAAACAAAAAAATGGAAAATGCCAAAATTTTCGCGGAAAATGTAGCAAATTTTCCGGAATTTTTCTCTTGCACGATCCTATCAAAAGAATTTTTCAAAAACGCCCGACTGTACAAGATTTTCACGTTACACTCATAAATTCTTTTTATAGCCTTTGATTCGCTTATTTAACCTACTGTACACACAAATATTTTATGTATCCCAGTGTATTCACTGATCATTTCAGGTTTTATTGCGGTAACTTACCGTATGAAATTAAATTATAAAAAATAAAAACCTGACGTGCTTTGTCGAATATTTGTAGTCCATAAATTAGTCGTAATTGAAATGTGATGATATTTAAGTGATTGTGCTATATATATGTAATAAAGGTGAAAATAAGTGAATTGTGCTAATGATTTTAAATATATGTACATATATCGGGCTAGATTTTTATCGTAGCTTTAATTATTTTATAAAAGTGACAATTATTTAGTGTACTGTGATGCTGGTGTTTATGAAAAAAATGTTAAGGTAAGTGATATTGCAAACTTGTCGCAAACTTAATAAAAGTTTTGAATACTTTTAATGACATTAAGGAAAGAGTATTCGTTTCTTCTATTTTTTTTGTTTTGTTTAAATATACATATTAACTCAAAATAAATTGTTCCTACAAGTCAAATTCATATTAGAATCTAATAAAAAAATTTTAAATTATCGATATTTCGAGCTATGTAAATGCTCATTATCGGGATACTATGTTTAGGAACAAAGAAAGTAAAAAATATTAGTTGCAAAAATTATAACAAAAAGTTAAACATATACAACATATGCAGATATAAATTAAAAATTAAGATAATGTTTTAATTAAGAATTCCACTTCTAAATACATAATTTTAATTCAATTTATTATAAATTTACTTTGTGAGTCTGTCGCTATTTTAATTTCACTTGTTGTTCTTTTTGTTGTAACGCATAATGTTATATTAATATTTGATTAGCGCGAGTTATACTTTTGCGGTTGTGGCGTTTAAATTGTTTAACAAAATTTTTTCATATGGTTAAAAGATGCATTTTCTTGTAAACAAATTAAAAAAATTGCAGAGAACTAATAAACAAATTTTTCTTAATAATAATTACAAAAGGGTTACCTGTAGTTTTTCTTCGATTTAGGCTTTTAAATGAAAAAATTTTATACATAAATAAATGAATCCAATTTCCAATGGTATGGAACCTTTTCGAAATAAATAAAACCAAAATAAGTAAATTTAAAGCCACGAACACCTAAACGACTAAAAATTGTTTATTTTCATTTGTTAAATAAAGCCCTCATTTAAAGTCATTAAAAATAAGATGAAATTGGAGTAGTTCGTGTATAGCTTCTTCTGTTCCAACTCTACCTTCAATCACGCCGTCTAATTGGAAAGGTTTTTTCTACCTTACTTAATATCAGTTAATACGAAGAAAGAAACATTAGACGGTTTAGCAGTGCATTAGATAAAGTTCTTCTAGCTCCTACAAATTCTGCGTATTTATTCAGGAGCTCATATAATACCCGAACCATAACACTAACCATAAGATCTCATGATCTATGCGGCCAATCTTAAAATATTCCGATATGCTATTTTCGACCCGCTTTAAAATTCTTATCATCAATTCAAACTCAAATGAAAAAAGCTGACCTGACATTTTCCGATGTGTATAATGTTACTTTGAGGTTAGTTTGGTTCGTGTGATAATTTTGCTTTATTATTTTAAATTAAATATTTTCGGCTTTGTTTTTAACTACAGTTTGAATAAAAGTGTTTAGTTTTTAATTTTTGGCAACTCAAGAAAATAATACGGTTCAGGTAGCAAGCGAACGGTAATTTCAATATAAAAATTGTTTGGCGGTGGAAATGCACAATCCTGGATCTCAGGATCACAGATCATTGCTTGATTGATTGTAAAGACACAGATTTATGTTGGCGTGCAGTTTAGAAGGTTGGTGCTGCCCATACGGGTTACATCTGCTTTACGGACTTGCTCTTAAATGAAGAATGGGAAAATGTCTTTAATTGCTTGGATACTGTGATAGCGTTTGGTAATTTTTTTAAAAGGTCAGAGGACATCTCAACAGATGTACCAAAATAGTCTCTTTTGATAATAGTTCATTCAAATACCTGTTAGATCTTATTCGTAAATAATTCGTAATTTGCTAACGAGCTTAACAAATTGCCTGTGTTATACAAATGGCTTTAGCTGGTAAGCAACGGTTAATTTTTGATATTCCTGATACAAGAAATAGTTTTTATTTAAATTTAATTTATCCTGGAGAATTATACCTGATAATTAATTCCTTTAAAAATAAATCTTCTCCTTAATAAATTTTTTCTCGAAAATATTTGAGAAAGGAAGCACAGAACAAGCTGTTTTGCCGAAACAGGAGCACAGAACCAGCTATTTTGCTGTTTTTGAAACGGATTAAATAGAATATCGACCAAACATATGAGGTCGCTGCGTTGTTCATTGACTTGACAGAAACCTTTGATAGAGTAGATTTTATTTATTTATTTAATCATATGAAATTTTGGTACATCCCATTTTCTTGTTGTTCTTAGTTCATTCATTTTACAGTGTACATTAAAAACAAAACTACAAGCCACAATCCAAAACAGTTTCTTTGTTGGGCTTTTGTAATAACAAATCTCCCATTAAATAGTTTCTAAATAAAAATAAAAAGGTCTAATTGACTCGAAAGTCAAAGCCAACAATTCAAAATGATTACTCCACACTTTTGAGGAAACTGGTTTTGCTGTGGGTTTCGTGATGTAATCCATAGGTGGCTATATTTCTATTTGCAAGGTCGAACTAAAGTGGTAAAAGTAAATCTACATTTTAGTAATAAACTATCCGTTGATGCAGTGGTCGCGCAGGGCTCAGTATTAGGGACATTTCTCTTTATCGTTTATGTAAACGTAAACTTTCAACAAAACTGTTGTTCCTTTTTTTTAAAGTACTCTGTTCATAGTTTTGTGGGTAATAATGCTGACATTAATCAAGACTTAAATTTATTATCGAAATGGTTAAGGCCTCATAATTTGTTGTTGAGCGACAAAACTAAAATGCTACACTTTAAACAAGATAACTGTTCGGCCGCTCTGGCAAAATATCATGAGTTTGATTGTGAGAGGAATTTAAGTTGTGCTGTGAACGGTTGCTTCCAGATAGAAAATGTCGATCATTTCAGACTCATAAGTATAACAATTGAAGGAAATCGAATTGGAACGCACATATTAAGGGCTTGAATTCGTGGTTGTTTCTATTAAGATGTGTGTTCTTCGTTTGAGTTATCCCCAATATCTTTTAAAAAATATGGTATATTTTATTTTAGTGGAGTCAATCTTGCACTATGGTTTCTCATGTTGGGGCAGTGCTTGTGAAACGTCGTTATACACCAGTGAGTATTATTTAGTCTAAAAAAATGATTACTCCGTCTTGACCTTTATTCCAATGGCTGGAATTACCGCCATTTTGTCACCTGTTTGTTTTTAAGGTACTTAGGATATTTTTCGTGACCAGTGGTAGCACCTTTTTTGGCTGTCGTGACTACAATCTTAGATTGAAATTTCAACAAAAAAAATTAGTTCCATGTTTTAAATTAGATTACCGAGTAACAGATTATCTGTGTTTTCCAAAAATCTGAAACATTGGCTTTCGTAAAATACAGATATATGTAATAGTTTTTGGAATTTTGTAGATACATTTTATTTATATAATTTTTTTTATTTATAGTTATCATATTCATATTCTAAATACGTTTATAAATATAGCTTTTTAAAAATTAAATTTAAAAATAGATAAACATCAACCTAAAATAAATAAATAAACATTATTGTGAGAAATTTTAAATAAATTTTGAAAATTGGCGTTCAAATATTTATACGACCGGAGCGTCAAGGGGTTCTTCTTTGCTAATGTTTGCTCTTCCAGATTAAATTAATTTTTTCCAATTTAAAAGCTCTTCAACTTTTCCGACAAATAATTTAAACTATTTTTAGAAATTAAAATAACCCTTTGCTAATTTAGAGTGTGTAACGAAATCCCGGTTTTCAAAATCCTGGTTTTTAAAATACCGGTTCTTCAAAAATAAAAATGGCAGTTTTACTATGCTATCCCAGTTTTACCGGTGTACTATGGAATCCTGTTTTAAAATTAAAAGTTGGCGTAAAATGTTTTATTCAATTCTGAATTACTTTAATTTATTTTGGAAACAGTTTCACTTAATTAAATCGGGTGTTTCGTTTACAGCTGAAAGGGTTTCATTTAATCCGAGAAACCTATGCATGAAACTAGAGATGCACCGATAGTTTAAAACTTCTGTGACCAAAAATATTAGGGCGTCCTATTTTAGGAAGATGTTTCCGAGAATTAACCCTTACTCAACCCTATGAAACGTTTATTGATTAAGAACAACATATTGAGAAAATTTACAAAAGTTAGAACCTAAAACGATGTACTTAAACAGCCTTATACATATCGATCATTCAATTCATTAGTGGACTATTTCAAAATTTACTGATTTGTGGAAAATGAGGTTTTAAGTTTCGTAAAATAAGGATAAGAGACAAATTTTACGGTGGTCTGTGCCGGGTAGAAAAACCATTTGTAAATCCCTTCAGAGCGGTACTTTTTTGACAGAATGTATATCTGAATCTATAGATAGATGTTGTTGTTAACAGTGATAACTATGAGCCTCTTAAAAAATAATCACTGACAAACTCTGATGACGAAGACACGTTGTCGGTTGTACATCTCGAACGACTGTTACAAATAAAGTTTTGACGGCGGTTGTAAATAAATTTCCGATAGAGATTACACCTGAATATCCAATGGAAGTTGAAAATGTAACTTCGGTGGAGGTTGCAAGTGTATCTTCGAAGGGGAGTGCAAATGAATCATTTTCGAGCTCCGATAATGAAGATCCTAGACAGTTACGAGTATTAGGGGCGATTTGGGGCGACGACCATACGCTGGTTAAAAAAACAGATTTGCGGTGAAATTCTTCTAAAAATGTTTCAAATCCTCTTCCTTAATTAGTCATTTGGATGAGCTGCAACTAATTTATTGATCATCAGATATGGTTGTCAGAAAACCAAAAAATTCCATTTTGGGCTAGGATGAAGTTTCTTAAATAAAACAAGGCTATAATTCGAGAAACATTGCGGGGCACTACTAATGATACTTTGGTCCATAAATAGAAACCATAAATTAAAAAATTTGTTTTTAACATATGGTATGTAGCCAATCCAGACTTTTACTAAATATCCAGCACAATACATAATTTTATATCTGAATTAGCAAGGCAATTCTACGAGTAGTTCCTAATATAAAATCAAGTTACTCACGATCTGAAGAATTATTTGGGCCATACCATCTGGGGTGGTATTTCTTAAATAAAACGAGCCCCTAATTCAAGGAATATTGCGGAACACCACTAATGGTAATAAAGTCGCTTGATCAAAACTCAAATTGTTTCTCCAATTTTTTTTAACATAGAGAACCAAATCAGGCAGTTTACTAAGACTCCGACTTCAAATAGAATTAGTACGTTTGTAGGTGGATTTTTCAAAAATGTTATATCTGGGATTTGAGATACGAAAGCGATTTTTCCAGCTCTGAAAAGTCCCTCTTTAATAAGTCTAGATTTGCGAATTTTTTATACATAGCCAACCCATACAATTTTCTCCGCCGCCAGCACCAAATAGAGCACACATTTGTCGATGTATTTTAGTGAAATTTTATATCTGAGATATTCAACTGATTCTATAAATAGTTCCTAATCTAAAATACCATAGATTAATTGCCCTTCGAAGAATTTCTTGGATCATATATATCATTTGGGACGGAATTTGGGTTCGTAAACAAAATATTTTAATATTAAAACGAAAATGTTCGTTCACTTTCGCCTTATGTCCAGAATGGCAAAAATATACTGGCACATTTTTAAAGTTCAATAGTTTACGGCAGTCTGAAATATTTCGATCAATTTTTATTAACTTATATTAATTATTCACAAAGTGTTGAAATTATTATTTGTCTGATTCTTCCGTCATTTTGCATTGCCGCTAATAAGCTTAGCGACCTTGAACGAATATTATCTAAAAACCATAATATTGATCAATGCGCAAACAAAAGAATTAATTTCTTTAAAAAAGCGCATCTAATTCAATCAAAAAGATGAATAAATACCGATAGAGGTTAAATTGAAATGTTAATTGAATGTATGTCCTCATGTGCTACATTCAATTGCCAAGTATTAGCGATTATTGATGGCAATTTTGATTTATGCCGCTTTAGGATCATATGAGCATGGTTAATAGGAAAAATCTACCAAAATTTCTAGATAAATTAACTGGGGGTGACTCTATATTTAAAGTTTCCTCATCAGGTAATCTATGTGCAAAATGGCTCAACACCAAGTAATGTATGGGTTTCAGCAATTGACGTAAAGCAGATTTGACGAGCGGCGCTAAAACAATGAAAGATGGATCAAGGATGCTTCGGATGCCCAGAAATGATATGTTTGCGGTGGTGCGGGTATTGCGGACTAATTATTTGGTGAATGTGAATACGACCAAAACTCTACAAAATGGTTGTTGTTTTTATAATTTGTCTGCACTACTGGTAAAGTAGTGTACCATATAGAAATACGGCTGGTTCATTTATATACCACCACATCCATACCTTGAGTTTTCCCCCAAATGTGATTAAGTTGTTATGTTCAGTTAGGTAGTATCTACTATATATCAACATAAAGCAGAAAGAAATTGAGAATGATTGCTTATTCGAAAGCCGCAACGAAAGGGTTAAACTTAATATGTTCAGATATCTCGTTTTTCATAACAACTATACTGTTTCGATTTGATTTTGGTCGTAAACACAGAGTTAGTTAACTTTAATAATTCACGAAGAGGATTATTTAATTTATTTTGATAGATGCGTAAAAAGGTCTAAGTTCAAAAATAACTATTTTCAATTTTTTATCGTTCTATTGTGCGAAAGTGTTACAGTTTATCTGAAGATAAATAGACTTTAGAAAATATTTTTTGGTTCTTAGACAAATTCAAGATAATCTGTTTTGAGCAATGGGTACCCCTTGAACGCCGCTTGTAGTCTAAACAAATTCGACGCGCGGAACGTGCGTAAACTCGTTTAAATACTTAAATTATTCTGACATTTATGCGTGTTTTGCGCGAGTTTGCTTAACACTACAGTTTTGTGCAAAATAATTTTTCTTTTTAAAGTAATTATTCCACTGGAAAAATTTATTCAAAATGACATTTAATGCCTCGACTCGAGTGCAATGAAAATTTGGATTGTTATAAATGCAAGGTTTTGTTCCGGTTTGTAGTATTCTCGAACGGAATCTGGTTCATATTGTTTAAGAACTACAGTTATCAAAAGGTTTTTTAAAAGCTTCCACACAGGGAATCTTTTAATAGTCGATAGATTTAAAATATCAAAGGAACTTTTATATACCGGCACCACTTAGCTGTAGCACATGTTTACGAAAATAATATCAAAAATTCTCTGCACGTCATTTATAATCAAATTCTAACTGATATTATATTTTGGGTGGTCGCATTCAATTTCAAATTACGTAAAACGTTTTCTAATTTATACCGAACATTTCATATACATATGTCAAAACGAACAATACAAACTAGTACATTAAATGAACTTTGTGTTATGTAATAAGAAGTGATCATAATTGATCTTCATTTTTTAGATTTTAATTTATTAAAAAAAAAAAAAAAAATTATAATTAAATTCCGTTTTCTTCTTATTCTTCTTATACCGCCTTATTACTCTTATTATATTAAATTATTATTAGATTGTTGCTGTTGCCTGATTTGATTTATGATTTCTTTTCAAAATACAATTACCTATACATAAATGTGTATATAGTACAAGTATATATATAAGATCGTTACAGAGTATATGATCCATTAATTGAATTAGAAAGTATCAAATTATTTATAAAGAATTTATGTTAAAATGTAATTTGTAGTTTGACTACCACAGTTTAAATTTAAAATGCTTACTTTATCATTTTTGTTATTAAAATCGGTGTATATGACGAATGAGCACCTCTTTCTAGATGGTAAACACACAGTCTTAAGACTGTATTGTACCTTCATTTAATAATGTTAATGAAAGTTTATTGTACTTTAAAATATTTATATAATAATTTTAAATAATTATAATAAATAAAAAAAAAATGCCGACTTTACATTTTCTGACATTGAAATATTTAGATAAATTATTTTGTTTGATCTTTATGACGTTTTTTTTTTATTTTTTTTTAAATTTATTAATTGTTATCTTAATGCAATTAATTGAAATTATAATTTTTCTACTTGCGCCCGCGTTTCATCTTAGATCATATATCTTAAAGTCATTAACAGATCGCGCGAGGTAAGCATTTTATATATTGTATTAGATTATACGTACGTGGTAAATCGGAAAGGTAATAAATAGCATTGGTACTTATATAAATCAAGTTGAATTGCCATACTTTAGAAAATGTTTGTCAGTTAGAAAAGGTCGAAAGTACCTATTATCTCCATTTAATATGGTCTTCATTGAATCAAATATCAATTCACACATTCACTCAAGTTTGTGTTCTCGAGTTTTGGTATTTCCAATATGTATAAGAGGGTTTCATCATTGATCGCTATTTTAGGTATAACGTACTGTAGTGCTTTATCCGAAAGTGTGATACTAACTCCCTGATTTACTAGCAACTCTTTTACCGAGATTATCTCTTTGAGTAATAAAATTTTATTACTAGGCAATTCAACTTTTGTTCGAATTATGGCATCTTGTATATCTTCTAGTATGGTATTGATGGAGTCGATGTTGATTATTGTAGCCATCATTTCAATTTCGGTGACAAGTATTTTGTTGGCCATATTACTATCAGTTACTGCTCTATTTACTGTCTCCGTAATTAATTGTATTCTGTCATTAATTTGTTTGTTGACTTTGAATTGTTGATTGTTCCCATCGACCAGCTCATTAATTTTGCTGTCTATGATTCGTAGATCTGTGGCATCTGGGTTGCCTGCCAACCATTTCCACGCCGTAACCAATGTATCCCATCGTTTCATTCTGAATCGTTTCGAAGGTTTTATTTGATTGAAATTATTATGTAATTTTACTAGCTTTTGCCTAATTATATTATATAATTCTAACTTATCATCTACTTTTTTAACAATAAATTTATCAATTGACTCTATCGTATTTTCTAAATTTGTTAAATTTATAGGGTGGATTATTTTTATTACCCCTGTCTGTATTCGACATTTATTCGTTACTGTTAAAAATATTGCATCTTTGTGTAAATTTCTAATTTCTAATTTTTGGTTTTTACAAAATTGAATTAAGATAATTAAAATTAATGATTTTAGTTTTAATAACATTATTCTGAAACGAAATATGAATAGAAAAAAATTATGATTAAATTTTATTGTTCCTTTATTCTCTTAATTTTATTCTTATTCCTTTTTACATTCTTGATAGTTTTGAAAGTTTTATTTGTTACTCCTCTAGCTTGAGTTTTAGTTCTTATAATGGCTTTAGAAAAACTAATTGGCCATTCTTCAATTCTGGAGGGTCTTCTTTCTTTTTATTTTGTTTTTCTATTTTTTTCTTCGCCAATTCTAGGTTAGGACTTACATTCCCAAAAATACTGTTCGCTTGCGTTTGGATTTCTTCGGGATTTGTGAGGTTATTTTGATTAAAGACTATTTTCTTTGGCGTGAAGCCAGTGGCTGAATGTACAGTATTATTATATAGGGCGACTGATAATTTTACTGCAGTTAGGTTATTAGAATTAGGAAATTTATCTTTGTTTGTGTTTAAAATTTCAATTATGGTTGCATGTGTTTTTTCAATTTGCCCATTGGATTATGAAGATGATGCATAATTTATTCTTGTATTTAATTTATTTAAGTATTCTTTAAATTGTGTGGATTAAAAGGTGGTTTCATGATCTGAAACAATTTCGTTAGGGATCCCGAATAGTGAGAAATATTTAGTTAAAGCGCTAGTAACATCTATTAAATTTTTGGTGTTGATAGGAATCATCTGAAGATGCTTTGAAAAGGAATCAATAATAGACAGGAAATTGGTTTTGTTAATAATAAAAATATCTACTAACTTGATCAACAAGTTCTCGGAATAACCACCGTGTGGCGCTCCCATCGTTCCGATTTGAGTTCTGTTTTTTTGTTAAGTTGATACATCTGTTGATGTTCCCTCTAAATCTTAGCGTCATAGCTTGACATTTGCGTAATTTTTTGACGAAATATGCAACAAATACCATCCAACAGCCACCGAATTCACATGATTTGGCTCCCTGTGACTTCTTTCTGTTCAATCGAGTTAAAAAACCATTACGGGGAACGCGTTTCAGCAGCCGAGAGGAAATAATGGAAAAATCGCCAACACACACAGAGTAGATGTACTCTTGACTACGTACCTTTTGCAAATGTCAAGCTATGACGCTAAGATTTAGAGGGAATATCAACAACAGATGTACAAACTTAACAAAAAATCAGAACTCAAATCGGAACGATGGGAGCGCCACACGGTGGTTATTCCGAAAACTTGGTTGATCAAGGTAGTAGTCTTTATTGAACCGACGATAATATCCAGCTGGATTTTTTGTCCATTGGAATTTGGTGGAATCCTGATTTTAAATCCAATGTCGAAAAATAGACAGACTTTCCCAGGTTGTCCAATATTTCTTCTATGTGGGGATTAGGGAATTTATCGTCTATCGTCTTTTCATTAAGTTTGCGATAGTCGATTACGACTCGAACTTTTCGTATTCCCGATGCGTCCGATTTTTTTGGGACTACCCAGATTGAAGAAGAATATGGGCTACTGGATTGTTGGATAATTCCATTGCTTAGCATTTCCTGAACTTGTTCTACCACGTCTTTTTTGAAATGGTGTGGGTATCTATAAGTTCTCGTGTACACGGGTGTTTCATTCCGAGTAAGAATTGTATGCTTAATTGCCGGTGTTGCTGAAAGTTTCTCGTTTTGTTTTAATAACACTGTCTGATTATTATAAATTGTGTCAATGAGAGCTTTCGTTTCAGCTTCATTGAGATTATCTGTTCTGACTATTTTATATATGTCTTCTTTATTGATTGGTTCATCACCAAGTATGAGAATTGGTTTTATTGCCTCGAAGTTATTAACTTTTAGCTTCAGTTTCGGCAATTCTTTTGGTGATACTGGTTCATTAGTTAAAATCCTAACAGTAGTTTTTAGATTTGTGGCTTTGTACAAACCGGGTTGCATGGTTATTTTATCATTTAATTTGCTATATTCTGGTATTACCCAGTCACCATTCTCTGATGTTTTGAATGTAACTGAATGATGATAAAAGTTTATCGCTGGGTAATAACGGTAAAATTTAAATACATTTTTATTTAAGGAAATTGTATTTGATCTGTAGTCAATATTTGCGTTCATTTTCGCCATTGACTCAGATCCCAATACACCATCAAAGAAATTGTGAAAATTTAATTCATAAAAGATTTGTGGAGGCAAATTTTTGCTTAAGAAATTAAATTTGCATTTTTTTGTCGATTTTTGGGTTCCTAAAATATTCTTCACCCTAGTGTCGTCTGATTCTAAGAGATTATTAGGTATTAAATTGGGCTTAATAATATTTTTATTAGCGCCCGTATCTATTAATAGGGTAATATTTTGGTTTGTTTCTTTATTTCGGCACTTCATATAGGGCAGGAAATTTATTCCTCCGTGTCTGATTCTGAGTCCGCTTGAAAATTTCATACTATTTCTTGATCTTCACTTTCGTGTAAATTTTCTGTGTTTGAAATTTCGAATTCAGGACTTTTCTCACGTAAAAGTTCGTGATTGTTAACGACTTTTCTAACAAACGAATTTCTCGTTCTCATTGATGCGGATCTACATCCATTGGCTCAGGAGTTGACCCATTTGGTTTTTTATAATTAGGTATATTAAATTTATTTGTTTTGTTATGTTTATTTTGATATTGATTGAATTTAGATTGTGTACTGTTAGTTTGATTCCATTTGGTTGGGTTTTGAATTTGATTCGATTTTTTGAATTATTTGAAATTGTTTCATTACTATTAAATTTGCAGAGGAAAGCGTATGCTTCCTCTATATTTTTCGGTTTCGCTGCCTGGGCGTACCCGAAATACGGCTTTCTTAGGCCTGATATGAATGCTGCAAGAGCATCTTCTTCTATCAACGTGCAGATTGCCTATACCACGAATTATTATACATTTATTTTTGCTTTGCTAATGTCTTGATGTTCTGCACAATTTCCTTCGTTTTGTTGTAGAAACTGTGCACTGTCATCGAGTCATTCTGCTTATTTGCCCAAAGCTGGGACTTATAATAAGCTAGCTCCTGCTTGTCGCCAAGTGCTTCAAGTAAAATTTGCTTAATTTCTTGAAATGATTTAGGGTCTCATCTTCTAGTATAGTATTTATGCTATCTATATTAATGATGGCTGCTATCATTTCTATCTCCCTGAGTATTATTTTGTTAGTGTTTATCATAGCTTTGTTTATCGTATCTGTGATCATTTGTATCCTTTCACCAATCTGGTTGTTTATTTGAATTTGTTGGTTGTTTTCGTTTACTAGTTCATTCATTTTGTTAATGAAATTGTTTGTTTGTTTCGGAATTGTTAACTTTTAGTTTCAGCTTTGGTAAAATCTTTGGTGATTCTAGTTCGTTTGTGAGAATATTCACTGTTGTATTATTTTTATTGGCTTTATATACGCCAGGTTGAACTATTATAGTCCCGTTTAAATTTTCATAACTTGGTACGAACCATTCACCATATGTATATGTTTACCATTTTTTTATTAAACGTGTTGGGCTTGGCTTTCGTAGACGAAAAATGAAGGCATCTTCATCGATAAAAGCGTTTAACACCGTCCACGATTACCTATAGGTAGCGTTTCGTCTCGCAAAAGTTTTAATGTTCTGAACATTTTCTTTCATTTTATGAAAATAAGTGTGAACTGTTGTATTCTCACTTTGTTTGGTCGCCCATAGTTGCGACTTATAGAAAGACAACTCCTGTTTGTCCCCTAGAGTTTCTAACAGGATTTGTTTAATTTCTTCGAAATTTTGTATTGTTCCGGCTAGACAAATTGCGTCTTTCGCCTTACCCCTTATTTTATTGCTTACTACTTGCAAATATAATTTAAATTGTGGTTCAGACACTAGCGGCTCGAACACGTTTAGTGTGTATTCCACTGTCTTAAGCCAAGCAGACAATTGTTTTCGGGTACCGTTATATTCGGGTATCGATTTTATTGGCTACGGTTGTTCTACAGCAGGTTTCTGTCCCTCTGCAGTTTGTATTGCTCCACACGTTTGCCAAAACGGTAACCAAAGAATTGTTACAATTTAAAAAATTTAATAAAAAAAAAGTATATAAACTTTGTTACCTGGAGATTATACTTTGTAGTCGTGTCACAGGTTCTAGTGTGACTTGGTGATGTGTGGTGGCGGAACATATTACGACGTGTTTCCTGTTGTTTAGTGATAACTTCTTAAAACCTTTCGTGTGCAAAGATGGAATGTTCTTAGTCATCACTTATGCGAATGCAACTATATATACACACACACATATATATATATATATATATATATATATATATATATATATATATATATATATATATATATATATATATATATATATATATTGATTGATTGATTGATTTGAGTGTACGATCAAGACTAAGCAAGGCTCCCGGAAAGACGCCGGGTCCACCGCACACCCTTTTCACATATAACAAAACCGAAGGAAAGGGAAGGTATGTTAGTAACAAAGAATCGACCCGGTTCCAGACACCTAAGTAGTCGATAGTTAGTATGTTTGGGTTAGTAATATATACGATAAAATGGTTAGCACAAGACAATACAATTTCTAAACTACGTGATCGCTGGATGCTCGACGTTTCTGGAAGCTGAGAGAGGTTGTTCCGGTACTTTTGAAAATCCAAATCTCAATTAATTAATTATCGCTATCTGCTACTTTATAGTTAAACTAAAGCATTATTTAAACTATGAAACCCTCATTCATTTCTCTGAAATAAATTATAAATTAATCTTTATGTACTATAATTAAATTAATATTAATCTTCCGAATCCTCACATCCAATAAAATATATATAAAAATATATAAATATCAATTTTCATAAATTATTTTGTTGTCACGGCTCTCGCCATCTATCCATTTCCAGGCTCACACCAAGGAGTAAAACCTAAAATGCAAAATAATGCCGCATCCTACCTTGATACCAACAAAATTCCATTAAAGTTTTTTAACGTACAGCACATACATTTAAATAAATAAATGAAATAAATCAATAAAATTAAACAAAATATATTAAATTAGTCACAAAGAAACAAGCCGGTTCCAGACACCTAAGAAGTTGATAGTTAGCAAACCTGTTATTAATAAATTTAGTAAATAAGTTAGCAAAGACAACGCAATTTCTTACTGCAAGTTTAATTGCTGTTTAAGTTTCCGCCAAATAAAGATTTAAATCGGTTTCTGAAAAACTGGATTAGTGTTTCTTTCAAAATGTGTGACTTATAAGTTGCTTAAAAAATTGGCCAGTGTATTGGATACCTAAATTGTATTACATAAGCCAAAAATAATAAAAATAGTTAAATCGCTAAGTGCACTTATGTTTTCGCTTTTGGACACAGACCCAATTTATACTAAATTCTGCTTAATAATCTAGACTCAAACACAATTTATATTTTAATTAACATTTATATCCCTGAACCAAATTTACGATTAATATTTCTAACAACCAATGAATTTGATATCAGCAACCCCGCACAACTCCACCACCAAAAATTTCCGGCCACTTCTGCGCCTCGGCGATTCAGACATCTGCGACTTCTACTGTTTCCCGCTCCAAACCGCCTAATTTAGCTTAAATCTAGATAACTTAAAAAAATTGCAATATAAATGGTCAATGATGGCCACAACCTGTCAGCACTGACAGAACGAAACGTCTAGTCACCGCTGCCTTGGTCTAAACAAACCAGCAATATTACATCCAGCTACCCCACCCGCCATGCAACGCCAAACTCCCAACACAAAACTCGGCTTAACTTTTATTGTCTTTATACCATCGACAGTACAAAAGCTAAACAGGACTACATCCTTTTACCATAGTCGGTTTTACACCGGATAAACCGATAAGATAGATATTCATGATATTCATGTCCTGTACGTTAAAAAGGCCAGCAGATCCCAAGGCATCGATTAGTTCCTTGAGGATGGGTTCTAAAACTATGATGTTGCGCGTGATGAGAATGATGTCATCGGCGTAAGCGAGAATGAGCGGCAACTGCAGGTTTACGCTTTGTTCCAGCTTAAGTTCGGGGAATTGATCGGCAACGGTCATGAGTAATTCGTTTAGAATAAAGTTAAAAATTCGAGGGGAGAGTGGACACCCCCTGTTTGCTCCTTTATTCTTTTTAATCGTAGACGTGGATACGTTAAACCATTTGATGGCGGTGTACTCCCAGAAACATGCCTTGATGATACGGTTGACCAAATAATGAGGAGCGTACTGTTGTAGGCAGTCGGCTACTACATCTAGGTCGACCGTGTCGAAGGATTTCGCCAGGTCAATGGTGGATGGTGAACATATGGTCTTCAGTAGACCGATTGGCTAGAAAGGCAGCCTGATAAGTCGATGGTAAATGCAAATGTTCATCCAGTCGGTCGAGTAGTAGCTTTGCGTACATTTCATATCCGACGTTACAAAGCGTTACTCTTCTGTAATCGGCGACACATCTAGGTCTCTTTATTTTCGAAATGGGAACCTAAATTGTATCAATCCACTCCGGGGGTGGGTCATTATTGGTCCAAGCAGTTTCAGTAACTTTTTGAAGTGCATGAATTTTTAAGTCCGGTGCGTGTTTCAGCAGTTCGATGGGAATCCCATCCTTGCCGGGAGCGGTTCCGGATCTTATGTGTTGGATCGTTGATTTGACCTTGCCTTCTGTTGGTGGAGGCCCTATTGGGTGGTAGTCCTCCTCTTCAATGAGGTTTGGCCAAGCCCCAGAGGACTCCATCAGCTCATTTGACCAGGAAAAAATCGGAATATAGGGCCCGCTTTGTTGGTGGCTACCTTTTATATATCTACATATATATAAATATATATACTTGAATCTCGATTATCCGGGATGATTGGGACCGGAGGCCTCCCGGATAATCAAAAACCCGGTTAATCGAGTTTTTCGTTATTATAGACTAGAACACAAGGGAATACCTATAGACTAAAACACAAGGGGACCTCGTAGTCTTCAACTTATTTTTCCTTTTAATAATAAAATCACTCAATCTTGAATAAAAATCATGTAAATTTATTTATAATAAAAAAATATGTAACATAAAACAAAAATATGTAAATATGTATGTATTTAATTACAAATTCATTGTACATACATATGTATGTACTAAGTAAATTGTACCATTTCATTTATAAATCCTGATTGAAACGATAAAAAAATAAAATAAAAATGTGTTTCACAAAAAATTAGCTTTCATTAGCTTCGGCATTAACAAATTTAAATTTTACTGAAAAATTCGTTCACTTTGGTCTGTCGTTGACTTATTCGCCGATGCTCAATTAAATTAACCTGTACCCTATATGAAGGTGCATTTTATCTTGCACTCTTATTTCGTCAATGTCATGATTCTCTAAGTAATTTAGGAGAGTTTCACAAGTAGTTATAGCATCGTTCGTCTGTACGTTTAGGAGAAGTTCTTCATCAACATCGTCATCACTGCTGAGCTCCTTTTCATTTTCCCTTAGGATTTAATACCACTTCCACTGTTTCAGCATCAGTTAACGTTGCGAATGTGGGTGCTTCAATGTCCGAATCTACCCAGTTAACAAATTCATCTCTATTCACTTGACTCATTGTGCCCTGATTTAATTCATCAATTGGAGTGTCTTAAATGTTGTCCGCTTCATAATCCAAATATTCCGACGTTTCATAATAATTTTCATACAAAAACACTGCCCCAAGATGATTTTAAAACAGCTTCGGTTACGTCACTCCAAGCTCGGGCAAGGCACCATATTGTGCGTTTTAAATTAAAATTTTTAATGAAAGAGGTCACGTCGCCTCCTGTCTGCAAGTTTATTAGTTTCCATCGGTTGTATTAAGCTCGTAAAATTAGGGGGCAAATACTTGACTATTATGTTGTTGCTTTGATATTTAGCCACATCCGGATGTGCGGGGCAGTTATCTAATAGCAATAAAATTTTACAATCCTTTCCCAACCCCAAATCTTTACAACTTTTCCTGGCTCCAGCCACAAAATGGTTATCAAACCATTTCAAAAAAAATTCTTGGGTTACCCAAGCTTTTTTATTTGCCATATAGAGAACTGGCAACTGCTTTAAATTTTTGAAAGCTCTTGGACGGCCACTTTTTCTAATTTCTAATAGGTTGCATTTATGAGTTCCAGAAGCGTTACCGCATATAAGTGCAGTCAGTCGTTCTTTCGATTCTTTGACCCCTTCTAACTCTTCGACGAATAGAGTTGCGCTTTCATAATCGGCTGCCATTTTTTCACCGGACACTTTCAGACTATAAATTCCACGAAGACTTTTAAAATTTCCCAATCAGCCCTGCGAGTAATGGGATGTCGTTTCTATTTCGAGTGTTGCGTGAAAATGTTTTGCTTTTGCGATACTCATTGCTCCCGAAATAGGTAAACCTCGAAATTTTTGTTGGCGAAACCATTCGTACGTTGCTAGATCTACTTTTCCGATCGTTTAATCCTTTTATGGAATCGGATGCAGAACAGAAAAGAATTTTAAAATTTCGGTTTTCCGTTTTTTTATATTGTAAACAGTTTTTTGGCCCACACCGTAGGTATTTCACTGATACATTTTTTGCAGATACAACTTTTTGGAGTTGGTTTATAATGCCTACTTTTTCCCTAATAGATAAAACCTTTCTTGATCGCGTAGATGAAACTGATGTTGATGGAAGCATAGTGTTACCTAAATTAGAACAGTTTTCTACAGATACAAATTTAAATCCAACGTTTTAACCTTTTCTACACAATTAAGTGTAATAAATCCTTTAACCGTTAATAATTAAAAATTGAAACTGTAAATCGTATTACGCAACGAATTTCACCTACTAAATATAAACTGCGCTTCATTAAACTACAATATGTATATATAAACTAAAACTATTTTTCACAAATTATATTGGTTTGTAAAGGTTAGGCCTTTTTTATGCACATCAAAATATTCCATAAAACACAACCGGTACATATTACGAAAAATAGTAATTTTCCCGGTTAATCAGATGAAATACCGGTTAACCAAGAGATTAAAATAAAATCTGAGGCGTAGGAAAATTCCCGGATAATAGAGGTTCACAGATAATCGGATCCCGGATAATCACAAATTTTGGGCCCAATTCTAACATTTCTTAATATTGAATTAGTTTGGCAGGTAATAAAGTTGAAACCATTGCTATTCCCCTCTAAACGATGAAAAATTTCAAAACTTTTACTTGAATCCTGACTTGTGCAAATTTGAATCATAAAACCGATCAGTTTTAGGAATGAGAAAGGTACTGCTCTAATAAAATAAAATCCAAATCAACATTTTTGGAACGAATCGATAACTTTTTGGCAAAATTAAAAAGTTTTACCACAATTCGTACGGAAAATCTCCGTTTGTACTGTTACACGTCAAAAAATTCATTTACAATTAATCATTAATACAATCTAAATAATTTGTTCTCTTCAAATTGTAACCGGATTTGTTTGTAGCTTTTCGGGCTGAGCAAATGCTGGTTTTGTCTTCGAGTGGTTTAAGAGCACAATTTTAACGGAATTCAAACCGATTGTTGATAACACCGCAGTATACTATTATTTATCTAGATTGCCACTTCGCATTTATCTCAAAATATTTAAATTCAAGCCAACTTTGAGAATAATTCATTCATTAACGAAATATAAAGCAAATACGTTTAAACAAAGTTATATGTAAATAGAGAAGCGTTCAACGTCAAGAAAATGATTAAAACTCACACTTGATTGATTCTGAAAATAAGGTACAGTCTTATATTGTGTGTAAGTTGCATAATTAAAACTTCAATAAACAAACAAAAAGCGCTGATGTGGTATGAGTACACATTAATTTAAATCCTTGCTTTTATGTATGTACCTAACAAAACAACTAACTATTATACTCTTTAAAATTGCATAATTAAATTAAATATTTATTTTAACATTTATAACATTAGAAAATTATCACAAAAATCATAAAATATGCAAAATTTATTCTAATTGGCCATTTAGTTATACACATTTGCTAAATGTACACATAAGTAGAGTTGTTGCATCATCTCCCCCATTTACCCATAAGTTTTACTTGTTGTTTTTTTTTGTTTGTCTTCTTCTTTTATTCAATTTTCTTATTGTTTAATTTCTACTTTAGTTTATTTACATTTCAATAATTTTGTTTTCTTTTCTTCCCTATGTGCACTGTGTGTGTAATGTATATTTGCATTTGAAATTATTGTCACGTCTTCAAGAAAAGCAAAAACATAAAAGTCTTAACAATAGTTAAAAAAAAAAAAAAAATTATAAATCTTAAGTGTGAGACTTGATAGCATTTAAACAGCAGCAAAACGTATTACGCTTATAATAATTTCAGAATTTGTAAATGAATCATTTTGTATAAAAAAAAAAACATAAAAATTAATAACAGACACATGAAATGAATAAAATAATCTTATGATTATTTATTATATTCGTCTATTGTTTATATTAATTTATTTATTGTACATTATATATACACATACGAGTACATAGGTGTCCATTTCTATAATATTGTTTATTTATTTATTATTTAATAGTTTTTTGATATGATTATCTATCAAGGCTATATATCATGCATATGTGCAGCAGTATTTTATAAATACATATATGACCGTTATAGTACACACAATATTTTGTTATGATTAAAAAAAATTAAAGTCAACACTTAAAATGGGGCCGGAATGGCTGGTGGATGTGATCAATTTACTAATAGAGTAAATAGTATATTTATTCGTGTTATCACTATATGTAATATTATAGTTTAAATCAAATAGCAGACTAAATATTAATTATTGATAAGATTTTATTCAAGTTGCCTATTTTAGAAACATGTTGTTACATGCAATGATTTTTTTCCATTTTTAAGTTTTATCATCTGATGTGAAAGTTCGTTACAATATAGCTATAAATGCATCCTAGATTACATTTCTGTTTCGATAACGCTTAATCAATAGTTGTGCGATAAGAAACGCCTTCAAATAAAAAAAATTGGTAAAAGCTTTAATCATCTGACAAAATAATAAACAAAGCGTGTCTTCAGCGGCGGCTCCACCATATAGACGAACTAGGCGGTCGCCTAAGGCGCTAACTTGCTTAGGGGACTAAAATCTAAATTTAAATCGCTATTCAGCAAATATTTTTATTCAGCCAAATAAACTATAACAGTGTCAGTTGTCGTGTACAAACACGATTGTTATTAAAATATTAACGTACGTGAAATTTGTCCTAAGTTGCCTAAAGTTGTCCGAAGTATGTCCTAAATTTTTTAAATGTGTTGGTGTAAAAGTTTTGTTATTACGAATTTATTTAAAACATATTGAAATAATAAAAATTATACTTAATATTATTTAGTCTTATAAAACAAATTTAGATTTTTTCTATGGCGCGATATGTTCTGATGGTGAATGTATAAAAGCAGACCATTTTATAAAAACTGAGGAACTGGCAGAACACCCGTGTTTAACGGTGTTGTTTGCGAATTTTCTTGTGAAAATCCTAGGAAGCGGCTACCAAAATGCCCTACATTCTAAGTTGATATAAGGTCGAATTCAGGTTATTAGGTCTATTCGAAAAATATTTCACTTTGGAAAAAGTAGGGGATTAGGGTATTTAGGACAACCTTGTTTGACATAATCTCATATGATACATCGAATATACGTATAAACGATCTTCCCAATTTTCTTGACAAAATCCTAGGAAGCGGCCACCAAAATGTCCTACATTCTTAATCGTCATAAGGTCTTATCTATTCGAAAAATACTTTACTTTTGAAAAAAGTAGGGGATAAGGGTATTTAGGACAACCTTGTTTGACATAATCTCATATGATACATGGAATATATTTATAAATGAGTTTCCCAATTTTCTTGACAAAATTCTAGGAAGCGGCCACCAAAATGCCCTACATTCTAAATTGTCATAAGGTCGAATTCAGGTAATAAGGTCTATTCGAAAAATATTTCACTTTGGAAAAAGTATAGGGTATTTAGGACAACCTTGTTTGACATAATCTCATATGATACATCGAATATATTTATAAATGAGTTTCCCAATTTTCTTGAGAAAATTCTAGGAAGCGGCCACCAAAATGTCCAACATTTTAAGTTGTCATAAGGTCGAATTCAGGTTATAAGGTCTATTCGAAAAATATTTCACTTTGGAAAAAGTAGGGGATTAGGGTATTTAAGACAACCTTGTTTGACATAATCTCATATGATACATACAATATACATACGTATAAATGATTTTCCCAATTTTCTTGAGAAAATCCTTGGAAACGGCCACCAAAATGCCCTACATTTTAAGTTGTCATAAGATTATCTATTCGAAAAATACTTCACTTTTGGAAAAAGTAGGGAAATAGGGTATTTAGAACAACCTTGTTTGACATAATCTCATATGATACATCGAATATACGTATAAACGATTTTCCCAATGTTCTTGAGAAAATCCTAGGATGCGGCCACCAAAATGGCCTACATTCTTAATCGTCATAAGGTCTTATCTATTCGAAAAATACTTCACTTTTGAAAAAAGTAGGGGATGAGGGTATTTAAGACAACCTTGTTTGACATAATCTCAAATGATACATCGAATATAATTATAAATGAGTTTCCCAATTTTCTTGAGAAAATCCTAGGAAGCGGCCACCAAAATAGCCTACATTCTTAATCATCATAAGGTCTTATCTATTCGAAAAATACTTCACTTTTGAAAAAAGTAGGGGATAAGGGTATTTAGGACAACCTTGTTTGACATAATCTCAAATGATACATCGAATATATTTATAAATGATTTTCCCAATTTTCTTGAGAAAATCCTAGGAAGTGGCCACCAAAACTCCCTACATTGTAAGTTGTCATAAGGCTCAAGGATAAGGGTTGTAGCGGTCCACCCAGTGCACCACTACAATCCATCCGGCGCCAACACGACCTCGACGCACATTGGTTGTCACCTGCACCAGCACGTTGGGCTATGCCACATGACATAGAACGACCAACCGCTGACCGGCTTGTCCAAAAACTAAACAAAAAGAACACAAAAGACACACAACGCAAAACAAAATCAAATGTAATAAATCAGTCTGCTCTCAATCTGTACAGCGACAACATGTCGCTTTTTGTGTTGGCCGCCAACCACGTTTTGGGAATTCAAAAAGATGCTGATGAATAAAATAATTAATAATAAAATAACTTTATAAAGATTAAATAAATAAATCTAATTAAATAAAAAATCATACATTGTGTAAATAAAAATTATTTTTGTGAAAAACTATAAATGGTGACTACCGACGTCCGTTTTTACGGCAAATGAACACGCCACAAGGATCGGCGCAACCATTTCGAATTTATTTTTTCTGTGTTAAAATTTTGGTACACCTGGTACGAACCCGTGCCAAGTAATTGGAGCCGTGTGTACACACGTTTGTTGCAGTGTTGCGCTATACAATTAAACAACGCCATACCGCCTACCAACATAATCGGAGTCAGCCTTATCATCACCAACGGGAATTTAATCGCAGACAGAAACGTCATGCAGACAAGGGCGCGCGCCTACACACATGCGGTCGAACACGATTACCACCTTCACTGCCAGTCATACCATCGCCGCAATCGCCACTATCACCACCATCATCATCGTTGTTCGTAGCAGGAAAAGCAGTATTATCGATATTATTACAGCTGCACCAACCCCGTTATTCATGTTCTGATAATACTCCAACAGCTCCAACAACAACAACAGAAAACGGCACCAGCGTGACGGGCACCAAACATCATTACCGCCATTAGAGTCAGCATGGGCAGTGGTAATAATTGACATAATCCTCACCATAGCTGCCATCACACCACAGGGCAATAAAATCATCATCTTCACATAGCGCCAACAACATCGCAAACATCACCTCAATTTTTTTTCAATATAGAATCATGTGCAATTTTTTTATTTTTACCACCATATCTTTCCGGTTTTTTTTTTGTCATTCCGGGTTCATTTTTTTCCATTTAGTTTTTTTCCAATAAAAAGTTATTTTTTTTTGTGTTTTGCTCAAATGGCTCACACAAATTGTCGCATGGCAGGGCGACCACCCAGCCATTCCTCACCGCAATCCCCACTGCCTTTTATACGGCCACAGTCGAGACTCATTTCGACTGCCACCGTATAACTTTCCATGTCACTGGGACACAGTCGAGACTCACATCGACTGTCCCACCCTCTCACGAGAAAGTCGAGACACACGTCGACTTTCTCCGGTTACAGTCGAGTCCGGGACTGGCCTCAAAGCGACCACTGCCAACACCTCTTCGCAGGCCCCAAAGCTGACTCCAGACTTCAGAATTCATTTTCTGGTCTGGCATGTCACAGCTTTGCTAACAATGACATGGAAACTCGGTCGACGCATTACTCTGCCTCCACTGGTCACCGGACATCTTAAAGCAGTTCTGTCCGCGGCACAGCACTCAGTGAGTAGAGATTAGAGATGCACACCAAGGACATTGTCGAAGCCCTCTGCTCCCAACATATCTGGTATGTTCCTCGACGCTTTCCTTCACCGGTGCCTGCTATGACACAGGCATCGACCGACCTTATTCTCCTCCTTACCCTCTGTCGCGGCGCATCGCCTTGATTAGTTTCTTACGGGATAAGATCACTTCAATCAAGCGAGCGCCATCACAGTTCGACTGATCAAACATCAGGCCCGAACACACCGGCAGACCGAAACCAACCATGTTTCGCAAGAAGGAGAAAACCACTTGTGGAGGAGTCCTGTAGCGATCCACCCAATGCACCACTACAATTCATCCGATGCCAACACGCGTGCGGTGTACCAGCACGTTGGGCTATGTCACATGACATAGAACGACCAACCGCTGACCGGCTTGTCCAAAAACTAAACGAAAAGAACACGAAAGACACACAACACAAAATAAAATCAAATGTAATAAATCAGTCTGCTCTCGATCTGTACAGCGACAACATGTCGCTTTTTGTGTTGGCCACCAATCACGTTTTGGGAATCCAAAAAAATGGTAATGAATAAAATAATTAATAATAAAATAACTTTATGAAAATTAAATAAATAAATATTATCTAATTAAATTAAAAATCATATATTGTGTAAATAAAAATTATTTTTGTGCCAAAACTATAGGGCATTTAGGACAACCTAGTTTGACATAATCTCAAATGATATACATCGAATATATTTATAAATGAGTTTCCCAATTTTCTTGAGAAAATTCTAAGTTGTCATAAGGTCTTATCTATTCGAAAAATATTTCACTTTTGAAAAAAGGTAGGGTATTTAGGACAAGCTTTTTTGACATAGTCTCATATGATACATAGAAAACCCTAGAATATTCTATGTATCATAAACAAGGTTGTCCTAAATACCCTAATCCCCTACTTTTTTCAAAAGTGAAGAATTTTTCGAATAGATAAGACCTTACGATAACTTAGAATATAGGGCATTTGGGTGACCGCTTCCTAGGATTTTCACAAGAAAATTCGCAAACAAACACCGTTAAACACGGGTTTTCTGCTAGTTTCTCAGTTTTTATAAAATGGTATGATTTTATACATCCACCATCAGAACATATCGCGCTTCCCATCGACATGCAGAGGAGAAAAATTTTCCAACTTTTATTATGTCCGAAAGTTGGTTAATGGTGACCTAAAATTAAAATAGATCACTTATTTTGCGGCTGCTGTAAGTTATTTCCCACAAATACGTTATATTCAGCATGCAACGAAAGCAATTGCAATGATTGGAAAAATTTAACATCACTAATTTTACGGCATGAGAGGAGCAATAAACATTTATAATGTTACCAGCTGTTGAGAAAATTACAATTGCGACTTAGCCAAATATCCTTCAACGAATGGATTTATTGAACTTGCAAGAGTCCTTGATGAGCAAAATTTAGCCGAGGCAGTCGGATTGAAAAATTATATTCACCAAAAAATGGAAATTTGTTAAAATTTATACAATACCTTGGACGATTTGACCCTATCATAAAAGAACACATACGTAAAATAACCAACAAAGAAATTCACGCACATTGAACATTCAATTCAATCCAATTGTTATTTCGGGCAATCAATAAAAAAATAATTGATAATGTTCATGCTGCAAAATATTACTCGATTGTGTTAGACTGTACGGCAGACGGTGGTCATATGTTGAGCAAATGACAATAATCATATACGCTTTGTTGATATGGAAAAATTT
Source organism: Tipula vernalis (assembly GCA_958295665.1). NCBI lineage: Eukaryota > Metazoa > Arthropoda > Insecta > Diptera > Tipulidae > Tipula > Tipula vernalis. The sequence goes on from OY282560.1 coordinate 139,164,651, forward strand.
AAAAAATAGCGAAGCGGTGATTAGAGAAGATTTTCTTTCATTTGTTCCTATTAAATCATCTACAGGTGAATTTATAACAGATATTTTGTTAGAAGAACTAGATATTCATAAGATATTCAGTTGATGCGTGGACAGGGATATGATAATGGAAGTAACATGAAAGGAAAGGATAAAGGGGTCCCGAAACGGATATTGAATATTAATCCAAGAGTTTTTTTTTGTAACATGTAATACATATGTATATATAAAATTTAGTAGTAAATGATGCTGTAAAGTTTTGCATAGATGCTGTTAATTTTTTCGATTTGTTGCAACACGTTCATAATTTTTCAAGTTCAACACGATGATAGGAAGTTCTGTAATGGTTCGTTGAAAATTTAAATGTAAAACCATTCAGTAGCACGAGCCGAGCCCTTTTTTCAAAGAAATCAGGCATTAATTAAATTAAAGCAAATCAAATACATTACAAATTCTTGTCCGTTCAATAGAAAAGTAATTTTAATCGATTTAGTTTTTAATTGATGTATGACGTTTCAGAGAAAATAATTTTGTAGAACTTCTATTAAACGAGTAATTTATATGGATTAGGGTTCCTTGACTAGGTAATCTGGAGGCTCATTCCAAGTGCTATAGTCAAACCTTGGTCATCATTGTCCGCAATGGCCGAAATTGGCTGTTTAAGAGGTGAGTGCGAGTATTCGTGTGAAGTTAGAAGTAAATTAGAACTAAACAAAAATAAAAAATTTAGTGCCAATGTAGAACAAACTTTACAAAACGTAGTATATTATAGTTAGTCGGTCATCATTTAGGCAATTAATATTCAGAATTCAAATATAGATAATAATAACTTTACTTTAATTTACCACTTTACGGCATGTTAAATTTATCACTTATGCAGGATAAAAGATGGTTTTATGAAAAATAAATGATTTCTGAAGGGTGTACCAATGAATATTTTTATAAATATTCTTCTAAATAAAATTAACGCATCGCTAAAGCCAGAGTAAACTTTGAAAATCTGTAATACATATATTTAAAATTACGAATTTCTGTTCACACATACTAGAACTTTTTTAAGAGACTCAATAACTTAAGATTTTCGATATTTAGCAAAAGCCCCACTATGGTTTTTATAGGACTACAAAACTGCCAAACCATTTAAAAAGCTAATGGCTTCCACATATTTAAAATTACAAATTTCTTTACAGACAGACATATTAGAATTTTCATAAGAAACTCAATATCCTAAGATTTTAAATATGTAGCAAGAACCCCACTATGGTTTTTTGATAGGCCTGTAATAGGATTACAAAACTGCCCAACCATTTAGAAAGCTAACTTTGATTAATTTTTTGTTGGCACGGAACATACGAGATAAGTAGATTAAGCTCTCAGTTACTTCTTCAGGCATTGCTGCAACTTTGATGACTGGCGGAAGGACAATTTATCCAACTTTGCAGATCTTCTTAGAATTGATCCACCATAAAGCACCAGTTTGCAGCATCTAGGAAAAACCCTGGAAAAATCAAAGTGTTCTGGGTAGTTATACATTGTAGTTATACATTGGCCATAAAATAATATCAATTAATGAAACCGAGAGCAAATCAATTGTGTATATCCCGACATCAAATCGGGCATGAAAAATAGCAAATGGTTGTAGGAACGTTCAATTTTGACCTTTCTAAAGTTAAGGTCGATCAGGTGAACACCTTCGTTCAAGAAACGATTCAAGTAGAGGCCGAGTGCACCACTCAATTGACCAGAGCACCAATGAAGGCGAAGCAACTATAACCATTGAGTTGGGCTTCTGAACTCACTAAACCAACAAATTGAAATTTAAATTATGATCGCTTGTCGTGCTTATCTTAGAAACAATTCCAAGCGGTTTTGCATTCGTAATCAAAATCAACAAATCACAGACACAATCGTTGAAAGTTACAGAACTGAACTTGACGGAGAGCTCGGACAAGACCCAATCAAATTATTATTATTATTTCCACTTTGAAAAATCATAGCAACACAAACTTCGGTATTTGATTGAATTAAATTGACAAAGATTTCATTTATTTAATTGTTCAAGTTTAGCAAACGAAGCCGAGTTCTAAGGCTAGTCTATAGTATGTATATACATATGTTGGTTCCCTGTAGTGATTACATGTAATTGAATATGCTCCGTCTCGCAATATCCCTTAAATTCTTCCGATGTGAATGTCGCTGATATGTCTACAACCAATTGAAATGGATTTCTGAGTATGGCCTTCTGGTTGTCCAACTTCTGGATAACTTCTGGATGTGCTTAGCGCCTTACATGGATAAAGCCACACGAATTTCGAGTAGTTATCGATGCCTGACAGGATATATTTGTACAACTTTCTTGTTGTATCCAAATGGACTAAATGATCGATATGGTAAATGCACAATGGTCACCTTTAGGAATTGGCGAAAGATAACCATCTCAGGATGCACGCCATACAGTTCTGAATACAGCTCTTCACCTTTCTTGTCAGATCCTTTATGTAAAACTCAACCAACCAGGACAACCAACAGCCTCGTACCATTTTCTGATTTATAAAGAATACCATTAGTAGCTCAAATATCGGCTTCAGATTTTCATCCTTAAGTTGAATTGACCTTATTTTTTAAATTATACTGTCTTCGATTGCAAAAATGTGGGATGCTCGGCTTACAGCATATACGTGGCGCATTTGATTTTCCCTTCGATATTCCATTTTAAAATCGTACAGCAATTCGCGATGACAGATCTTTTTTCTTGATGGTTGAGTTAAACACCATACAGTCCGTTACGAATTTAAATTTCAGTCTCATTAGATAAACTTGAAAATTTTTTAGCGACCTAACTATTGCCAAAGCTTCTAACTCATAACTGGAGTACCTTCCTTCTGCTGCTGACATCTTTCTACTGTAGTAAAAGAATGGATGAAATTTTTGATGAACGTCATCTCGCTGTAGTAAAATGGAGGAAATTCCTGCTTTGCTTGCCTTGCAATGTAACTCTGTATCAGTTGTTATCGAAGACAATTTCAGAACCGGTCTATTTGTTAATACTTCTTTAAGTTTTTCAAAACAATTTCTTTGTAGTGACCCAACACAGGATTTCTCATCCTTGCGCAACATATCCGAAAGAGCTTTCGCTAGCAACGCGTACCCTTCCATAAACTTTCCAAAGTACTCCGTAAGACCTCAGAAGCATTGCAAACAGTTTGGGGTTGTCGGTTCAGGAAACTGCTTAATTGATTTAATTATCCCAGCAGATGGCCGAATGGATCCCTTCTTTATTTCGTAACGCAAATAATTAATTTTATCCTTTAAAAATTCCCTCTTGCTGCATTTGATTTTTAAACCATTCGTTTCACTTAACACTTCCTCCAATCTCTGAGTTCCTTCTGATTCATCTTTCCTAGGTATTATTATGTCGTCCATTTAGACACACATTTTCTTTTCTTCAACTAATGGATGAAATATTTCAGTGATGAATCTTTGTACTACCAATGGTGAATTACATAAACCAAAGGGTAAGAACTCATAATGCTCAAATCTTGTTATGAACGCAGTATATTTTATCGACTCATTATCAACAGAAACACGAAAAAAACCTTCTTTGAGATCTAAAGTTGAAAATAAATTTGCTGGTCTTCGATTAGCGGTAATGTCTATCGGTCCTTGATTATTTTATCATTTAACTTTCGATAATCTACACAAAGCCTTTTAGTTCCATCTTTTTTATTTACCAAAATATTTGGGCTTCCGAAGTCCGAGTTACTGTTCCTAATTATACCTTTATTAAGCCATTGGTCAATTTGTTCTCTCGCCATATTTGTTTCTAACGGTGAAAGATGTCTGGGCGGCTGATATACTGGTTTCTCGTGAGTTAACAAAATCTTTAATTTAATATTTGCTATTGGAGTTTGGTTTTGGGTTTTATGTGACTGGTATCGACAGGGAATTCATTATCTTCATGTAATATTGAAACGAACTTGTCAGGTAATATTTTTTTAAAGATAACCTCATGTGGAGTAAGAATAGTAATAGCTTGATTTATTAAATGTTTCCCGATTATTATACTGATAAGGAGAAATTCATCCACTACGACGTGAAAGTAAGAGTTATATGTATCACCGTGAATGTTAACCACAGCGTTAAAACTACCATCAGTGATAAGCTCCTGAGGTCCCGGACAACGCAATATTCTAACGTCATCACTTAAAATTGGACTGCCTATCATTAAATACTTCCTAGCAGCCTTAGCAAACTGATCAACTTTATTAACAGTTATTTTCTTGATATTATTACCGGCGGTTTCTTTTACTGTACATAACTTATCTTTTGTTTTATTGGGACAGTTTGGTGCGATATGTCCATAATGTTTGGACTTGTAACATTTGACAGGTTTCTCTTTATTGACACAATTACGCCCAATATGTCCACTATCTCCGCAGGTACAACATTGTGGTCATCTGCGATATTTAGACTCTCCCTTATTACTTGAATTCGGTACAGCTTCGTCCGTTTTTTTCACTACTTTCACTTTCATAATCTCGTAAATTTTCAATTTCTTCTGCCCCGTACAAAACTGGTTTGTTAACTTCTGCATCCATAATTCCCGAAATAACGTAATCAAATAGGGCATCATCTTCTGTATGATCTAACTGTAATATTTCCTGCATTGTTTGTTAGAAGGTAACTGTAATAAGATTCATTCTGTGTCCTTTTTCCTATCACAAAGCATTCGGTGTACCTGTGCTGCGTTAATCGAAACTTTAAATTCTTCTGTCAAAAAATTCTTAAGATTTTCCCACGAGGTTAAATCTTTATGCTTTGCTTTGCAGTGCCTTCTAACGGCCGTTTTGCATATACTACTATCTCTTCAAATTCATTTATCCACATTTGAATTATTAAATTACTATCTCCACTAAATTTAGTGATTGATTCTTCCACGTCTTTATAAGTAATTCCTAAATTTTGAGAAGAACCTGTTTGACCATTTGGTGTACTTTGCCTATTACTCTTCATCAATTCGTTTTCCTGCCTCAATAATTCAATTTCTTTATTCTTAAGCTCAAGTTCTTTTGCCCTAATATCTTCACTAAATTCTAGGTTATTTCCTCTCCTTTTTTGCGGAGGGCAGTGGTGTTGTAAGATGTATGGAAAAGCTAATATTATCTATTCTTCTGTTAATTGCTTCAACTATGGTATCAATTAAAACATCTTGATTAGCGTTTTGTTGTTTGTTTCTCCTACCTATGGTTGATTAAGTTGTATTCAATATTTATTAGGCAGTTTCATTCCTCCAGTTCACCCGTTCACTTAATTTGAATTTCTAATAAACGAGTTAGAACGTCCGAAGAAACTGTTTCTAATAAGCGTCGATTAAGGATTTTATGAACGCGCAGGGTCCATCTTGTAAAACTGAACGTATTTATCAAGAACATATTGGTAAGTTTTTTAGTAGTCACACATTTGTAGAACACAGCAAATTAATTAAAAGCATAAATCTGTTAAAGCTCGTTACTAAGTAAGTTCTTTAAATATTTCAATTATTTTGAAGTTTATCAACAAAATTTTGCCGTGACCTGAAGCTTTTCACATGCCAAATTTTCAATACGCTTAATTTGTTTGTTTGCTACGAATAGGCTAAATAGCACCAAGTTTCTAATCGTTTCGTCTTTGGAGTTGCGAGCCATTTCGTACACTACATATAGTTCAGCTAGCTAAAATAGTATTGCTAAATGTCATTGCTATGAAGCTGTTATTTGTTAGCGAACTTGGGAATCAAATTACTCTTATTGAGATCACAGAGTAATGAAATAATAATCGTATCTTTTCTTGAGACCACAGAGTAATGAAATAATTGTAAATATAATTAAATTCGAAGTCCAACATCTTCCTCTTGTGTTTCACAAACCGGATCCTCTTGCAATCGGAAGCGCTGCTGTTGGAATTGATTATGTTTTTATAGAAGATGAGGTCTTCCATTTCGAACCAGTTGTCACCAAAGTAGTGTTTTAGTAAATTTTAAACGTCCATAATTTTCGCTTCAGATATCTAAACACCGGGTTCTACTATTGACGGATTTATTTGCATAATACTTTTACCTTTTTTTGTGATGGATCTACCAGCGCCAAGTTCTGACTTGAAGCAGCTTCACCCCGCACTAAGAGTTTTCCGTGGGGCTTGGTCAATATAAATCGCTTGGAATCGTTAAAGCGAAAATGCCATTGTCCTGGAGGACGGGACAGGCACCATTTCCCAGCCATTTCCAGATATGTATTCCTCTGGTTTAATAATTATTTGTCGGTTTGTCGATGTAGATTTAGCTATTGACAAAAAGTTTTAAAAGATTCAGTTAAAAATTTAACTACTTAAACTATGTGTAAACCTCCTTCTCGATTTTCGCGAACGCATGTTCTGGAGGTATAAATGAATGGCCGGCGACTGGAAAAATCATTTCCAGAGAAGTTACACTGGCTGTGGCTTCTTTCAGGAGCCAATAAGAGCACATTCCTAGCTTTATGGTGTTTATATTTTGACCTCCACAACCGTCTGCGACAAAGCGTACTCGCTTCTTGTTGGTCAAATTTAGATGTTGAAGGCGATGATGCACAACCGACGCAATATGATAGAGGATCCTTTAGAGTACTGATTTTTGGTCCACGAATATAAAAACACATTCTCCGTGGTCAAAGGTAATTTTGAAGATCCCACATCGATTCCAAAGTTAAACATGTAGAGCTGACGACTGTAATATGCCGCCTGGTTGGCTACTTTCGGCAGTACCATATTTGTTTGGCAGTCAAATGCCATAGTGATCAAATCGTCCTTTTGTTCTTGTGTAGTAAATGAAAGAAGGCTTGAGTGCGCCTTTTATGTACTAATCGATCTTCACTTGTTCTGCCAACATTATACATGCCGAATATAAGTCTGCGGATGGAGTCTTGAATCCAATATAGAATTTTAGATTAAAAACGTTCCGGAAAAAGCTTTGCGTCACATTGGTTCCCTTTGGAGATTGTCTCATAAATAGATGGTACATTTTATTAATATTGAGTTCGCTTGGGAGGTACTGCTTTCTGGAGGCCTGTTATGAACTTGATGCGAAGCGGATCGGATTTCCCATTTTCATGCGATTTCGCATTTTTTATTATGAAACACCCTTTTCGCATTTAATCTGCTCTTTGTCGAATGATGCGCCAAATTATAGAAAATCAAAGCTGATTTTTGTGAAAATAAAATTGAAAAATGCGACTGCTCAATAGCAGGCGAATATCGCATTTGAGTAGTGGCACAAATTTTGTGCAGCGATAAAATGTATTTAAATCATAATTAATATTTTTTCTTCTTTTTATCAAATTTACGGTTTTGTTTACTGAAAAAATGATTTTTATTGGGATATTCATACAAACAATAAACAATTTACCTCACTTATTACAATAATTTTACAGAAAATAAATTTCCCAAAAATATATCCTTAAGTCTCGTATTTTTAAACAAGGATACATCGACGGATTAATCCACAGTTTTCGAAAATCCACTAATTTAGCCGAGGTTACTTTTGATAATTTTAAACGTAGATAGATCCGTGGATTTTTTGTGTCGTAATTTTGAACGAAGCTAAAACCGGCGATTTTCGAAATCAATTTTCGAATTAATAACTGCTTGCTGGGATATTAGGCATTTTTTTTTGTTTGTTTTCTAATGTCGTTTTCGATTGATTATTTTCCCTTCGATGGAAAAGCAATATCAATTTCGGCGTCAATCAAACAAGAACAACTCATTGCTCTTTTATGTTTGTAGGTTATCTGTCAAAATATAAGAAACTAGAAAATTGCAAATATAAAATCTAAAAAATTCGTTTTCGAAGCAATGTTGCGATTAATTTAATGATAGTCTAAATAAACAATGACCATAATAAGTTTTCAAACTGAAAACGGCACCGAATCAGCCAAATAACCGAACCAGAATAAACCCACGAACCAGTGGCGAAACTAAAAATCCCGGGCCCCCCGCCAAATTTTTCTTGGGCCCCAAAAATAATCCTTGTACTTATGAGCAAGTAAAGCTTTTAGCCAAAAACTTATTTTTTTCTACTGTCGAGCCTCGCATTATTTAAAAGTATCTGATTTCGTGACTAACGAAACATCCAGCAACTATCAGTGCTATGACGTTTTCTAAATATATCGATGAAGCATCACAAATCTCGAATATAATTGAAAAATATCGAAATAATCTCAAAAATGTCAAATTTTCAAAGTATATTTCTTGAATATTCCTGAAAGTTCTCAAATATCGAATTATCCGTAAGTATGTAAAACGGAAGAAGATCCTCGCCTATAGGGAGAGGTATCGAAATTTTGGCATAATCTCGAAAAATGACTAAATATTGCGATTCAGATTTACGTATATGTGTAATTCTGCCGGTCCTCAAACTCAGAGCTAATCGCAAAACACTGTCATACATAATTCGAATAAATTTGAAAATCATTAACAATCTCGATTAATCCTAGAAATGTCGGAAAACTTAAAAAATCTAGAATATAACGCAGAACAATCACAGAAAAATTGGAATAATCTCTTTATTTTGTGAATCTCGATTGATCTCGAACAATTTCAATAATACTGAAAAATCTGGATATTAATAAATAATTTCGGTAAGCCTGTCAAAATTTAGACAATCCACGAAAATTTCGAAATATTCCGAAAATTCGTTTAAATATAACTTAATGTTACTAATACTACTAAGCAAAATGCTACTAAGCAAGTTATGGCTAAGCTCGACAAAACGACATGCAATAAGAATGGAACCCTCAAATAGTATCAGATAATTTGTTAAATATTGAAGAAACATATTCTTAGAACAGACTCTAAGATTCTTGAGTAAGATCGAACCACACTCGAATAATTTCAAAACATCTCGAATAACCTGACTGCTTCGAAACAAAGAATCACCAACTAAGACTCAAACATCAAAATTTCATGCTAAATTCCAATAATCTTGAGAAATTTTAAAACAAGAAACCCGCCAAAAACAACCAAAAATAACACCATCACTAATTGCAAAATTACAACTCTAATTGACTATAGAGACTGATCCCTTTCTAAAGATAAAAGCACACCTAATGAAGGAAACATGTAATTGTTTTCAGTCGTGGTTAGATATTTTTCTAATAAGAAAGTTTTAACAATTTCTTCTTGATTTTTCTGAACATCAAAATTGTACATCGCAATCTGCTTTAGCAGTATTGCTTCAAAACTTGATTTGTAAAAGTTTCAATTTGTTTTGCTAAATGCTTAATTTGATTTATAAAATGTTAAATTTAAAGTGCAAAAGGGTTGAACTTGGAGTACAAAACGTTTTTTACAAATAAATTAACCCAAACACTAAGATCGTTATCCCCTGATGGCGAAAGCTTCTAAATCTACATATCTGTCAGAATCTAAAGGCATTTTTATTTCTATGGAGTCATATGGTTCTAGTCGGAATTTTTTCACCTTCAGCAATCGAAAAGAAATTATTGGGCCTGTCTGTCTTAAGAAAATATTTAATAGCAACAGGAATCATTTCTTCTTTCTCTAAAAATAAGACGACCCGCAACTATCTTAAAAATTTCGTTTTGTAAATTTGAAATGGTGAGCTTTTTTAATATGAGCTATAATCAATCTAATCGTGACTTTGAATTAATATTGAAACGCTCGATAAATCTCGTGGGCCCCAATGGGCCCCGCAGCTGCGGGTGCTGCGGGTACCTAGTTACGCCACTGCTACAAACATATTTACGTAAAAGAGGGGTAAATCTACGGAAAATTCGAGATTGGTAAAAAGTGCTCTCGAGCAAAAGTACTTGGCCCTCAGAACAACGTTTTTTCTTCAATCGAACAAACTCAAAGCAAAAAAAGCAAATTTTTCACCTTCAGAATGCTTTTTTCGGCTCAATCGAAAACGACATAAAATAATTGTTTCTCCCTTAAGTTTTCCGTCTTTTCTTGAATTTAATATTCATCGAGTTTCAAATTCTAGATTACGATAATCATGATATGTACGAAACGCAACAAGCCTAAAAGCATTTAAATCATGTTGTGACATAGACCGACAAAATAACTACATAATCTCGATTTCGCGACTAGCTAGTTTGAGTCTGTTGGAGTTAGTCGCAAATATCATGATTTGTGGCATTCCTGTACCAGAAATAAATAAAATAGAAAGCGAGTGGTGCACGTAATATGTGATATCATAAGCGATAATATGCGTCCAAAGGTTCCAAATCTTGTCGAGGGGTGTTGGTCAAACAACGAACCATTTATTTAGAAAACTGGGATCGGCGCCGAAACTATTCCTTGTTGTAAAACTCCACATATATTCTATCGTGAAATACCTTAAGACGATTAGATCGTATCGATCGTAATCTGATTCACCAGATTTTGATGACGAAGACCCATTAAATATATTTTCCATTTTTAACTTAAATTTTCAAAAATTTATTTAAATTTAAATTTGCAATTCATTATCTATAAATATTTAGTTTTGTATATATAATTTGACAGATCGTAAGTGATGTTTTATATTTCTCAATTTTCGAAAACGGCTGTATTCACTGTTTTAGCCATCGATATCGAGGTGTAAATCCGAAGACCAAATTTTAATCCAGGTTTGATTCAGTGGATTTATCTTCGTTTAAAAATACGAAAGAGGGGATAAATTCGCTGATTTATCAATATCCTCGTTTAAAATTACGGGCCTAAGGGAAATGCGATACGCGATAATGATATTTCTTAATGAGCTCTTGCGAAGCAGATCGCATTTATTATATCCTAAATGCGATCCGCTTCGAATCAAGTTCATAATAGGCCTCCGGGAGCCAGATTTTTGGGCCAGAATGAGAACTTTTAAATATCAAACTTTGTACGAAAAGGATACAACACACCTGTCTTAAGTAACTTATCTTCTAGGTTTTTGAAAGTCCTAGTATTTTTTAGACGGAGGATACCCCCACAACCTTTAATGAAGTATGTTCACTTGGGCACGATCTTTGGGACAGATTGAAAATTTTTTTTAATGTGAAACGAACTTACATACATATAAGGAAGCAACACGTCTCTCCTAATTAACTTATCTTCTAGATTTTGTTAGGTTGTTTTATTTTTTTGATAGAGAGGACCGCCCACTACTTCTAGTGATCTATGTTCACTTGTGAACGACCTTTGGACCAGATTGAGAATTTTTTAATATTAATCGTTATATTAATAGAGAGAGACGTAACACGTCTGAACTAAATTACTTATCTTCTATATATTGAAAAGTTATGGACGAAGTTGGAACTTAAATTATAGGGACGCATCACATCGATCCTAAGTCACTTATCTTCTAGATTTTGATTAGTTTTTATGTTACTTTGTTCGAGGGGATCCTCGGCTGCCCTTGAAAATCTATATCTACCTAGGCCAGACTGACAATTTTTTTAATATAAAACTTTATATGAACTTACATACAGGGACGCAACACGTCTGTCCTAAGTGACTTATCTGCTAGATTTTTGAAAGTTGTAATATTTTTAGATAGGGCGGATCGCCCACTACTCTTAATGATGTATGTCGACTTGGGTACGGAGGGGATAGCCCACTACCCTTAGTGAAGAATGTTCACTTGTATACGACCGTTGGTCGATATTTTGGTGTTGTTTAATATAAAACTTCGTCTAAACTTTTTTACATATAGGGCTTAGTATAGGTATGATCATGCACGCGTCATTTTTCGCTCTCCGCCAGTTAGTTATTGAGCAACAGAGGCACAAAATAGCGGAGAGGATGAAAACGTCCCATTGCGGCCGGCGTGAAAATTTAAGTTCAAATTCAAGAGTTGAGTGCTCTTTTATCAAAACTTGCTAAAATTCTCGCTAGAAAGCCTGCCAATTTGTTTCGACCGTATCTTTTTTCGTCCATGTCTTTCTATAGGCGGCAAACGAGTAGACAAGTGGTTTTTGAAAACACGTAGAATCCTATCACGTTTAATGAGATTGACTTTTGATTATTACTCCTGCGGTAAATAGCTAGTTTTGCTCTAAACTTAACTTATTAGTGTGAGTAAATAATAAGTTTTGAAATTAAAGGTTTCTTTGTAAATGAAGCATTATGGTTAGATTTTTTTTTGTAAATATCGACTTTTACATTAAACTTCAATTTTCAACAAGAAATTTCTTCATCAAATAATAAAGTTTGTGGAAAGTTTTGATTTAATACGGGTAGGACTTTAAAGTACGATTTTCGTGATAGGCGACATGGAGTTTTTTTTTTAAAGTGTAAATAGCGAACTTTGCATTTGAACGACACAAATGTAGTAATTGCAAGTTAAATGAAAGCTCAAGAGGAACCGTAAGAAACAGAAACTGCTACAAAGCAAATTATAAATAATTATTTTATGTACGAGTATTTCTTCGTGGAATATTTTAAAACCTAAATTAAGCTAAAAAACAATTATTTACTTACTGAAATTAAACTGTCATATTTGAATGGTAATTCTAAATTTGGTCGTAATATCCCACAAACAACAGCTGTAGTCATTTTACAAAGCCTTATTGTTATCATAAACAAAAAACAAAAAAAACGTTAATTGTTATCGCAGTAAAATCGATAACCGCCTGTCTGTAACCAAATAAAATTCAGCTGTTCAATCTACAAAATGTAGTGCTATCAAAATCGATAAATCGTGTTGACCCCTTTTTTTTCTAAAACTGCGCGTTATCTGTCAAGTATATTTATTTAAAATCCCAGTATCATAAAATTTACTATATAAGTAAGTAATCCATTTGGTATATAGTATACCCAAATTTTAGGCATTAAATTGTTCGGCCGATAACAAACAAATAAAACACAAGTCGTACGACGATTATCTTTTATCAAGTTCATTCGCACTTCTTGTGAAATGTTTATGTACGTATCTCCACTGTTATGTATACATATGTATAGTATGCTTATATGCTGCTGCGTAATAATATATGGATGGCTATGCAAAATAAAAAAACAAAAAAATTATCGTCGATGTACCACATAAGAATTATGTATGTATGTTTCTTTTGCATGATTTTTTATTTATTACTTAGAATTTGTATTGAACGTATGACTAATTTATTATTTAGATAACGTTGTTTGAATAAAAATGTTTATAATTTGCTTAGTCAATAGTTTTTAATTTAAATAATGCATGCATATATGAATTTAATATTATTTGTATATGGTATAGAGTTATGTGGAGAGAGTATATTATTGCTGTGTATTTGAATTTTTATCCATATTGTACATTTATTATTTAATGGTATGGTTTTTTTTCTTTTTTTTGTATTTTGGGTGATAAATCATCTCAAGGTTTTGATTATAATAAAATACAGAATGAGTGAATATGTTACTGTATATGAATGTGGGGTACCGTTTTGAGTACTTTAAATATCGATTTAGGTATTGCTATACTGTACTGAAATAACCTAATATTTCACTAATAACACAGGCACACAAAAAAAAAGGTTCCTGTTACAGAAGAACTGGCTATCATATCCCATTACATTTTGACGTACGCACACTCAAATCTGTTTTTATGCGATTTTTTTTTATGCGGTATTTTTATACAACTTTTTATACGAATTTTTTATACGATTCAGAAATTATGCGACTTTTTCCTTCTATTTAGGTGATACACGCCGTTCGACACTTTAATGGTATCGTCATGGTTCTATTCTCGTCTTCTTCTTCAACTAATTTTTTTGATTGTTCTGATTCTTTTCAAGGACGATAGATAGAATCAAAGTGTGGAGCGGTTAACGTTTTATGGGAATCCCAGTTTTATTTATTTACCAACTTTAAAAAAAAATCTGGTGTAAAGTCGTCAGAATGTTGCAAATTATCAATTGAAACAACAGCTGATTTCGAAATTAGCAATAAACTTTATTCAAGCCTTATCTATATGTATATTGGTTTTTTTTTTTCTTTATTTTTTCAATATCTATCCACATAGCATAAATGCTAACAAAAGAATGATTCGAAAAGCATGGCGTCCTTCTTTCTTCTCTTTCTATGCGTACATGTGAATTCGCCGCCATTTAGTAGTTTACAGCTCGGCCAATCTGACTCAGTGATCGACCCCGATCACCGATGGGGGTAACCTAGAAATTCAGCCTCATCTTCTCCCTCGGAATTGGGTCCGTGGAAATCGTCTTTGTCGGTGTCAGTATCGCATTCGCTTGACTGATCAATTGAGCTTTCGGCCGGTCACGGTGATATCCACCGACGCATTTTATTCGCTTCTACAACTCCATGGTATGGAAGTTGTATCTGCTGACAACCCTCAATATCTCGGATGACGTATCTATCATTTCCTAAAACTTTATGAACCACATATGGATCGCGGTATTTTGGAATGAGCTTCTTATTTGATTCTACGACTGTATCTAGGTTTCGAATTACCACATAATCTACAACATTGAATCGTTTCGTTGATTTTTGATGATCCTCATTGCGATTCTTCTCGTATTCTTGCCTCTTGGTGATTTTGTTGTGAGCGTTTGCTCGCAGCTCTGCCAAATGTCTTGGTCTCCTTATTAGCTAAATATTCTGACAGTTCGTCCACTATTTTTCCTCGTTGTTCTGCACCGAATAATAATTTGCTTGGTGTTTCTTTCGTAGTGGCATGCGTCGAATTATAAATTGTGTATTCGATCTGTTGTAATTTCTGTGACCAGTTCGCGTCAAAAATTCCGCGAATTCCAAGGACGTAAAACAGGTGCCTTGATCCGAAATGATTCTACGTGATCGACTATAAAATGTAAAATATTTCTCCAGAGACGACATAACCTCTTTCGTGCTCGTTGAATTTACCGCAAATAATTTAACGTACTTCGTAAAAGCATCCACAATGAACAATACATGCCTCCTTTTGTTCATGAGTGCCGGTAATCGGCCAAAGTGATCCACGTGCAATGTATCGAATGGAATCGGTGCCTTTGGTATGCAATTAAAACTTTGTTCAGACACACGTACCGGTGCCGCGTACATAATGCATTTGATACATTTGTCGATAAATGACTGCAATTTGGTTTTCATCTTCGGAAACCAGTAGTGTTCGCGAATCTTTTCGTAACATTTATCCACCCCCCAGTGTGCTAGCTTTTCATGATTAATTCGAATAATGTTATCCTCCATTTCTGCCGGCACGTACAGCATACGATGTCCCTCACCGTTTTTCCTGTACACCAAACCATCCACTAGTTCGTAGTCGTCCATTGCCTCATTCTCTAATTTTTGCCGCAACGCCAAAGCGTTAGTGTCCCTGTTTTGGGCCAATTGTAATTGCATCTCAACGCTGATTGGATTCACTGCCGCTACCATATACTTCGTGACCGCTTTTGTCCCCTCTCTTCTTTTTTTTTTGTTTCCATGTCCACGTGGGCCACTATTTCCTCCTCATTTTTTGTGTGGCATCGGCTTAGTGCGTCTACATGTGCCATGTTTATTCCTGGTCTATGTCTCGTCTCAAATGTGAATTTTGAAAATTCCAATGCCCATCTGGCAACCCTCGGATTCATGTGCTTTCTTTCCAGCGTCAAGTGCAGCGAATTGCAATCAGTTATCACTGTGAACTGTATGCCCTCCAATTATATTATGAATCTTTCCAGTGAATATAAAATAGCCAATGTTTCTAATTCAAAACTGTGATATTTGGCTTCTGCCGCCGTAGTAGCCCTCGAATAAAATGCCGTCGGATGAAATTTTCCGTCATTTTGCTTCTGCATCAATGCCCCTCCGAATCCATGTGAACTGGCGTCGCAGCGCAATTCAGTTTCTCGCTCCGGATGATAAATCGCTAGTATTGGACCAGTCATCAGTAATTTCTTCAATTTTTCGAATGCTTCTCGGCATTTTTCGTCAAAAATAAAAGGAACGTTTTCCTTCAACAGATTTTGCATCGGGCGTGCGATTCTCGAGAATTCCGGGATAAACCGACGGAAATACGAAAATAGCCCTAAACATGAATGAACTTCCTTCGCATTTTTCGGCATCGGATATTTTTTGGTTGCCTCAATGTGTGTCTCACTTGGTCTTATTCCTTCCGAAGTAACAGAGTACCCCAAGTAAATGATTTCCGTACAACAAAATTGACATTTCTTCAAGTTTAGTAGTAAACCTCGTCGTGCCAATAGTCGCAATATTTTCCTCACTAATTTCTTGTGTTCGGCCAGACTCGGCTATCGCCTCGTGGGATAAACTTATCCCTCATGGATAATATCTCGTTTTGCTCACTAGTACCATAAATAACTGTTGTTGTCAAAGAAGCAAAACCACCAGCCATTGAAATTAGCACTGGATGTAACGAGGGAGAATTAATTTTGAGACCCGGATGGTTGAGTATTTTCAGAGATGTATTGTAACGAGTAGTCCATGTAACGTTTGTAATTTAACTTGGCTCTAAATTCAAAGACGAATGAATATTTTTCAAAGCGGTTTGTTTTTTATTATTAGTAGTAGAGGGCCATAGAGGGCACATAGAGTGCCAACCCTGCCCCGTCTTACATTTGATTGAGATTCACGAACTCGCTTCACTCGCATTGACTCGCAAATTGCCTCTGTAATTTTTCAAGCGTAAGGCGAACTATTTCGTAAATATCAAGCATTAAACTAATTTTCTGTCATAATACGAAAGACGTAAGTGTTGCTACACTCAAAATAACCGGTAGTTGAAGTTGCAAACGGAAGATGGACCACCCTCTAAATGGGAATCGAGAAAATATATTTTGAAACTCATCAGAAATCCTAATTATTGAAAATACTGTACCATATCTGCACCAAGATCTTTGTAGTTCTGACTTTTATGATTTGCTAGAAAATTTTCTACAAAGAATCCTCTGAATTCCACGTCTCGAAACTTTTTAACTAACTATTTCTAACATCCACCTTCATTATCTAAATATTTGCAACATCCACCTTCATTATCTAGAGCCTTCACGTATTATTTCATTAGGCCAAGTTTTATGTTAAGTGGGGGAGCAATACATTTTTGCTGGATTGGCCAGATCAAACTACTACTCTTTTTCCTATTCCTTTTTCTATAATGGTTTGCGCGATCTTTGCTGTCCAACAAACACAAGAATCATGAATATTTGAGAAATCCAGATTGCTGTCCTAATATGAATGGTGTTATTGTCAGATTCCTCTGAATATCTTATTCAAGTGACCTATCGAAACACTCGCATACTTATTGCCGTTACTTATTACCGCTTTAGGACTGCGCTTCAAAGAATCTATGAATAACTTCCTCTCTTCGAGCTTATAAACGTTAGGGCTCCGTTCATTTAATAATTCCTGAATGCCTTTTCTCGATCTCTGTAAAAAGTTGATTTGATTACTTTCACTACCAGCTTCCGCATTTTTAATTCTGTGTCAATTAAAAATTTCGATGAATCTTTCTGTTCGTTAAGATCTCAACTGGTACATATTCATCATAATAACTGCCTTTCATTTCACCTTCACTGTCGACGCGATCTACGTCCGTATGTAGTCCTCCTTTTCAGCCTTTTGTTCGTCGTCTCCTATGACTTGCATAGTTTCAGCAATCTTGCGTTTGATGTTCGATAGGCACAATAGCCTCCGATATAAAAGTTGGTTTTGCCATGGAAGGGACATCTGCATAAAATATTGACCTTCTGATATGAACAGAAGCCATATTTTCACTATTTTAGCCATTTATTATAATTTAGTCAAAACTAGTGGGTTATAAAGCTATACGGACAGTGGATTCGTATAACCAATTAGTGCTTATATACCCACTGTTGATAAGGATACTCCTCCTGATAGTTTCCACATCCAAAACCGATGGTCGATTTGTTTCAAGTAGACGTTTTTGATTTTATTTCTATTCTGGATGTTGTGTCGGTTGATAACTTCAATATCGAGTGACGTGACTAGGTTATGAGTTGCCTTTATGTTGTGCTCCTTGTATTTCTAAACTTGTAATGTCATAAGACTGGAATTTTTTCATGTTGAAATCTATAGTACAGTTCCAGAATGTTATCAAGAAATTTCCTGATAGTATTCGATCGTTGGGACCACAGTTTGAGGCTAGTATTTAATTTTTTGCATTATTTATCAGCAGTGTTCCTTCCGAAATGAATTGTATCTTCTTTTCTGTTTCAGCTGTTACATTACACCAACTTTTAGTTCCCATGATTAATGGTTTAATACATCTGTCGTTAAACTCTTGAATATCGGGCTGCCTTTGAACGAAGTTTTTGTGATTTGAGCTTGTAAACAGTTTTTGGTGGCGTTTGATGAGATGTTGCGGGTGGTTTGTAATGATCGTATTGTTTATTATCAGTGGTAGTACCATCATGGCTGTTGAATTGTCCTTTTCTAATTCTGGTATTTGTAAAATGTATAGGAGTGTTTCTTGGTGTGGTCAAGTAATGTTGATACCTTGGTTAACAATTAGTTCTTTTATCATGATTATTTCTTTTAAATAAAAGTACTTTACTACTCGGTAGTGCCACTTTTGTTCCGATTATGGCATCTTGTATGTTTTCTAACCCCTTATTAACAGTATCTATGTTAACTATCGTCGCCAAGATCTCAATTTCTGTTAATACCACTCTGTTTGATATCGTATTGTTCATTATTGCCCTGTTCACTGCGTCCGTGATAGTTTTAATTCTCTGGTTGACTTGTTCGTTTATCTGGAACGGTTGGTTATTTGAATCTATGAGCTGGTTCATTGTAGTATTGATTATTCGTAGGTCATCGGCGTCTGGATTTCCTGCGATCCATTTCCACGCTGATCCTAACTTATCCCAACGTTTGTGTCTGTTGTTTCCCACTGGTTTTATTTGTCGAAAGTTATCGTTTAATTTTTTTGTTTTATGCGTTATTATGCTGTCAAGTTCTAACTTACTATATAACTTATCGGTAATGATTCTATTAATTGATTCGACCACTATTTCTATGCTAGTTAAATTAATTGGATGTATGATTTTTATATTTCCAATTTTTATTGGTTTGATTAGTTTTTACCAGTAGTATTACTGGTATGCAAATTTGTAATTTATAATTTTTGGGTTTTACCAAAATAAAATAAAATCGTTTAAAAAATTAATTTTAATTTTACAAACATTATTCTTTAGGGTAGATAATAATTTACAATTGTTTTTAAGGTAATTATTTAAAGCAACTAATTTGCTCCAAAATTATTTGCAAGGTTGTACATAGTATGTTAAATACAATTAAGAAATATTATCGTGTGGCAGGCGCTTGTATCTCTTCTTTTTCTGTTGTTCGCTGATGATTTTTAAATGTATATTAGTGGCCCCTTGGAAGATATTTCATCAATGGTGTCTAATACGAATAACGACTTTGCTTAATTTTTACTAGGTCTGACAGTAATATTCCAGTAATAAATTCATCTAAAACTCAGGCTGTTTTAATTCATAAGTAAACAATGAAGTGGTAAGTTTGTTGACCAGTGGCGTAAATAGACATTTTGAGCCACCCCTACCCCGCCCAACACTTTTTTGGGCCCCCTAAATATCCTTCTTGTGCCTATGAACAAGTAAAGGTTTTAGTGAAAAAGTTATTTCTTCCTATCATCTAGTCTCGCATTAATTAAAAGTACCTGATTTCGAGAGTAGATGACACGAAACATCTTGCAACTCAATGCTCTGGCGATTTTTAAATATATCGATGAAGCATCACAAATTTCGAATAGAGTTTGAAAAATATCAAGAATTTCGAATTTTCAAAGTATCTTGAAAATTCTCGAAAGTTCTCATATATCGAATTATCCGTTTTGTTAAAAAATTGTATAAGCATAAAATAGGTATTTGCAAAGAATTGTCAATTAGTTTTAAGTTTGATAATTAATTTAAACAAGTTTGGCTTTTAATTTAACTTTTAACGTTGAGCCTTTTTCATACTTTTAGGTTTTTGATAAAAGTTTCACGTATTTGCAAAAAATCAAGAACTTTACAATTTAGAATATTTTTTCTCAAAGTAAATCATCAATGATCAAAAGCTTCGAAACTTAATATTATAAAGGAAAGTGGTATTTTCAGATAAATTTAGAAAATTGGTTTTCAATAAGCTTTAAGCTTGACAATTAATCCATACTTTTTGTGTTTGAACTTAACATTTTTGAGCTTTTTTGAGATTTAGTTTTAAAAGCTTTCACAATTTTGCTTCGAAATTTGATATTACAAGGGATAACGGAACACGGCTCCTCTGAATAAAAGTGCTTGCACCTATTTTTTTTTATGGGATCATGTTCCCTAAGGTCTAATGAATAAGATAAAAGTTTTTTTTTTGAAATCATCCACCGACCAGTTTTCATTTTCGCGCCAAAATTCGAAAATTGGAACCAAAAAATGATTTTTTGGTCTGAAAAAGTGAAATATCTAATGTTTTATGAAAAGTCTCAGGAAGAGAATGCAGAGTAGGCAGATTACAAGAAAAGAATGTAGTAGGCAGGTTACAAGAAAAGCAGAAAACTTTTCTTCCTCGCCTCGATCAGTTCATTTCAGTTTTCCATAATGTCGAAAATGTTTAATCCTAATCCTTAAAATCTGTTTGTTGTGCTTAAAAAAGAATAATGTCATGTTCAAGATAGAAGCCTCGCTGCAATCGAATCTAGAAAAATTACTGAAACATCGTGTGGACAATATCTTGTGTGAAGAAAGACTGCCGAATGTTGTGAAAATGTGAAAATGTAAACTGGTCGGTGGATGATTTCAAAAAAAACTTTTATCTTATTTGTTAGACCTTAGGGAACATGGTGCCATAAAAAAACAGAAGTGCAAGCCCTTTTGGGTTGAGTCGCGTTCAGACGAGCCGTGGGATTTTTGGGCAGAATTTAGAATATTTGTGCTTAATGTAAATTTAATATTTTTTAATAATTTTGTCAAATTTAGTTTTAAGCGCTTTCCAAACCACCCCTTTTTTACTTTCAAATTTGATATTGTATAGGATGGTGGTATTTTAGAATTAATTTAGAGTATTATTTCTCAATGAGCCTAAAGCTTGATAATTCATTTATACTTTCTCGGTAATTTTTATGCTTTTCCATATCGTTTTTCGTTTTATGAGCATAAGCAAAGCAACCTTGATTATACAGAGCCATAGTCTATAAAACACAGCTTTTGTAAAGGAATTAGAAACGAGGAAAAAACCAAACTTTTCATAGTAAAATACACAAAACATATGGGAAATCACTTTTTTTCCTAAGACAAATTTTTAAATGAAAACGTTACAAATTCTTAATTATGATTTCTGAAATATTTTCATAAATATTTGAATTTCAACATATACAATGTCGTTTATGTAAATCGTTTTCATTTTCGTGTAATAATTGATTTATTTAAAGCACAATATAAAAAAAATTCATAACAACAGCATTCTGGTCAAATTAAAATAAAAGCTTACTACAATTCGTTTGGTTATTAAGTCACTATATATTACATATATGGCAGTGATGGCCGTAAAAATTTTGGTAAAATCATACCAAAAATTGCCATCAGTAAAAAAATTGTAGGAAAGCAAAAACAAATTCACAAAATATTAAGTACGAGTGATAATTTTGAGACTAAATCATTATTTTTTCGTATTTTTCTGTAAGTATTTTAGACATCTTACGTACACTAGTAAAACTAAAGATAAATTTAGCAGGTATTATTTTAATTCATCAGAGTCAACTTTGATTTATTTTTCAAAATGGAAATTCGAAACATATATTTTAGGCATAGTTTAATTTTATGATTTCTGCAATTAATATTTATTCAATAACAATATAATCTTTTTGAATATTGTTGTTCAAGGTACGTAGAAAACATTTATACAAACGTTTTATAATATATTTGCTTTTTTCATTGAAAAACTTGAAGCTAAAAAACACCATTTTTACTATGGATTCCTATGGAAATCAATGAAAAGTTATACCACTAAAAAAGCTTCTAAAAAATACGTCATTATGATTATGGCTCTATACTCTAGAAGGCTCTGGCATAAATCTTGTAATTGCAACAAATGTCAAGAACTTTTTGTTTTAAGAGCTTTCACTTATCGAAGCTTTTAAACTGAAATAATTTTACTCAGAAATTTAATATTACAAAGGGTATTTTTTAGAAAAAATTCAGAATATTTGTTCCCAATGTAAATATCCTTCATCCAAAATATGTTTCCCTTTTCGAGCGTTCCATGTATAAGAAAACCAATTCGTTTACTCAGATTTAATTTTCAGGACATACCATATTCGGGCCATCGTTCAAAAGTAAATGAAACATTCATCATTTGTCATTTGTGAAAGGAAAACGAAAAGCATCACAAATTTCGAATATAATTTGACAAATATCGAATTTTCAATGTATCTTAAATATTCTTGAAAGTTCTCAAATATCAAATCATTTGTAAGTATGTAAAACCAAAGAGAATCCTATACGTGCTAATCACCGCCATGTAAAATGTAAATAACCTGGCTATTCTTGAATAATTTCGAAAAACCTACAGGAATTCAACGAAATATCGAAATTTGGGCACCTAATTTCCATGATAAACTCCAAAAATCTCGAGAAATTTTAAAAAGTGAAAAATGATGAAACCTGAGACAAGCGGATATGAAATCGGGAAGCGAGAATTTCCAAAGTAAGGAGAACCCCACCAAAAACAAAGCAAAAATAAGAACACCATTACTATAACGATTACGATGGCCCGGAATGTTTGTTCGTCTTATGAATTTCGTTGAGAATTAACTTCGTTAGCGATGATTTTGGATGAATGATTATGGGATGCTTAGTTGAGTAGGCCACCCACACGAATAAGGCCAAATTCATCTAAGAAAGGAATTAATGAGTTGAGTTTGCTGGATTTGCTTATTTCTCCCGTTGCTTGAATTTGCGTTAACTCGGCATTATAAAATTTAACTTGTACATGCTGACATGCTTTGATTATTGCGTGGAATAGTTTTTCTCTCAGGATGTGAAATATTGATCAACCCAACTAGGCCCGCTCCTCCACAGCCTTTGTTGGCAGCGCAAAGTTGGAGTCGTGGTAGTGAGACTAGTTTGAAGGGGGCTACCTTGGTTTTAGCCCCGATTAACTTCATGAATACTTCTTCCGACTATGTTTCGATTCATAGATATAGACCACAGCAGCAAACGCATCTTGACTGGCGTCGGCGAATCCATGCATTTGAATGGTTTTGGCTTTAGTTGTTTCGATGAATCTGGGAATCCTGGTCTGCTTAACGTTTTCCAGACCAGCTCGAATTTCTAACCACCGTTTGCATATCTGTTATGGAAGCGGTTGATCCCAATTTAAACTAATGGCCCACATCTTCTGGAGGAAAATTTTAATTTGCACTTTAACGGGAGCTAACCTTCCCAATGGATCGAATAGGCGACTGGCTTCGGAAACGACTATTGATTTTGTAAATCTGACTTTTGGTGTTAGCTCAGAAATGAATGTAAATGGATCTGTATTCGCTTTGGGTGGTCTCTTCAATAG
This sequence comes from Tipula vernalis, assembly GCA_958295665.1. Lineage (NCBI taxonomy): Eukaryota > Metazoa > Arthropoda > Insecta > Diptera > Tipulidae > Tipula > Tipula vernalis. The sequence continues at coordinate 139,188,183 of OY282560.1, forward strand.
TTTTAATGTTTCTGTTTGATTCGTTCTTCAGGTTGTCTAGAGGAGATTAAAGCCATGCTGAGACAATAGGAGATTAAAGCCATGCTAGAGGAGATTAAAGCCATGCTAAGACAGATTCGGTGTCGGCCCCAGTCATTAAATTGTCAACGTAGGTATCGCGACTAATTGCCTTGGCTGCAATTGGGAATAATGCTTAGTTATTATCTGCTATTGTTTTCAGGACTCTGGTGGTTAGGAAAGCAGATGGTGCTAAACCATATGTAATGGTGGTTAATCGGAAATGGCGTATTGGTTCGCAAAGATTGGGTCGCCAAACTATCTTTTGGAAATTGGTATTTTGGCTGTCAACATTCTCCTGCCGATACATTTTTTGCATGCAGAGTTGATTGTACTGTTGGGCCAATTGCTAAGCCCTCGTTGATAGAGTTCTCAGAGGGTGGTGATTTGCCATCCCGTCAAAAACAACTCTTAATTTTGTGATGGAACTGGAGCGCTTGAGAACACCTGGTACGGCAGGTAATATCCTGCGTTGTGGATTTCTATTGAGGGAATTTCTGTCATATGGTTGAGCTTTTGTTATTCTGACATAGAATCCTGGCGTGGTCTTGACACGGGCAGATGGCCTGCTGTGACAATATGATGAACCACGTTGTGCGAACTGGTAAATTGTAGTTCGGCTCTGCTGTAAGTGAGGGAAATTGTTTCAGCAGAGTGGCATATCCGTTGTCGACTGCGAAATGGATCGTTGTCGGTGTGTCGACGCGAACCATTGTGGCATTGATTGACAGCTTTGTCGCTGGATCAACCAGCCGTTTATTTCTGAGGTCGACAAGGAGGCCGAATTTACACAAAAAGTCGGCGCTAATGATCGGGCGATTCACGTCAACTAAGGTAAAAGCATGAGTGAAGGTTTGTTTTAAACCGATATCCACCTGAAGCAATTTTGTGCCGTAGGTGTGAATGATTGTGCCATTGGCGGCCGACAAGACTAGATCAGATTTGCCTATAAAAATCGAGTAGTAATTGCGAAAAGGAATGATGGAAAGATCCGCGCCAGTATCGAATAAGTAATTTAATTGGTTTTTTTTTATCGTGAATGAACAGGCGGCTGTTTTGTGATATTTTCTTAGGGTATGCCGCAGCGACCGTAAGACCTACATGTTTGGGTTGTTTTCTGCGGTTTTCTGGATGCCCGATCCGAAACTGCATGGCTTTGCACATTTCTGTGCTTGTGCCCCGAATTTGCGGTGGTACCAGCAGATGTCATTGTTGTTGCGTCGATTACTGGAGGTGGATCGATTGTGTGATTGGGACCATCGACTGCGGGAACGACTTTGACTTTGTTGGATGATCTGTGCTAGCATAAGCTCCATTTTACGCATACGTTCCTCCATTGACATATTGGGCGACGACGAACTTGCTTGTCCCGTTGTCGTGCATGATTGATGTTTTCTCGTGGCCTTGTGGAATGAGCGCGAGCCGGATATATTCTGGCAGTTCACGCATCCACAGTGTTTTGATCAACGTGGCGTCAAAATTTGGTCCTACAAGTGATTGAATTTGTCGCAACATCTCAGATGAACGTTTATCTCTGATGTTTGTTTTATCCAGGAGGGTTTCTAGCTTTAGTTCTGCTGATAGTGAATTCCGCTCAATCAGCGCCGCTTTTAATGTTTCGTACTTATTAGTTTGCGGTGGATCTGTCAAAATGTCGAGAATGGTTGCGCACTGTTCTTAAGTCAAAGCTTGCAATATTTGACCGTATTTTATCTCGTCTTTCGTTAGTCTATCTATGCCAAATTGTACTTCTGTTGTAATAAACCATAGTGTAGGATTGTTGGTCCAGAATGGTGGCAAACGCAACGAGCTTGAAGCAGCGATTTGTGACGATGATCCAGATTGTTCTAATTCCATGTTGTTTTCGTTTTGTATTTCGTCCTTTTTATTTTCGTTCTCGCCGTTAGGCATATTTGTCAAGAATAACAGGGAGAATAAAAAAAACGAAAGAGAAAAATATGCCGTGTGTGAAAACGCAGGCAAACAAATATAAATGCGAAATAAACCAGAAACTATGAGTGGAAATTAGGTAACAATAAGTGATATCTGAAATAATTAGACGAAACCCGAATTCAACAATTGGTTGAATAATAAATGAGTAATGCGTAAATATATGTTATATAGAAATAGTGGTAGGCGGGTGCATTACACAACAATAATTGGTTATCGAAATTAAAATTAATTAAAAGAAAATATATTTCATTTGTTGTGGATGGTAGAACCGCCACATATTCATTCGTCTTTGAATTCAGAGCCAAATTAAATTGCAAACGTTAGATGGTTCACCCCTTACTAAACGCGAGACGTATTGGCTATCAAAAAGTTTAGTTAACGTTTTTTTAGTATTTTTAGTTTATGTTTTGGAAAATTGTACTTAATTCCGGTAGAATATACTAGTGTATTTTTACTTTATTAATTTTTTTTTTTTTTTTTTTTACTTTATAAATTTTTTTTTGAATTTTTTTCATAAGCTCATCAGATCGAAACTGGATTGAATTCTCTTACAATCTTCGAAACATACTTAATACGAGTATGTAAATCATATACAGGTAAACCTCCTACAACGCGATACTTTTACAACGCGATTTCGCTACAACGCGGCTCTCGAAATGCGAGAATTTTCCTTTAACGCGGTACTTTTCCAACGCGATTTCGCTACAACGCGGTTAAAAAATCTTAAAAATTTTCCTACAACGCGTTACAATTTTATTGTTTTCTCAATAAATCAACGTACTCGTATGTACGTACAAGAGTTTGTATGTTTTGCGGTATGTATGCGTTGCACTCAAATACAGATTTGTGTTGATGTTTTTTTTTATTCTATAAACAGTAAAGACCTAAAAATATGCATTAACCTAATTCATAACACTTTATCATATGCCTATGCTGGGACATTATATACTCAAATAAAAAGTACGATTTTATGGCTAGCACTGTGAAAAAAATTGATGCTCTATAACGGTTTCACTCAAATAAAAGAATGTTCTTTTTAGATTATTTCTGATTTCGTATCCGTTGTTCAGTAGTGATTTATATTTTAACTAGGTATGCACCTTTACCTAGCTGATTTTTTACCGATAATTCGTTGAATATTTAATTATTACATAATTTGTTTCACAATAGAATAATTTAGTGAATACTAATTTAATTAAGTTATTAAGGTAAGGTAAGTAACTTTTAAAATATCATAAACAAGTTTCATTTTATATTAATTTATAATTTTTAGTTCCTAATTAAAATGCCAAATGCAAAAAAGACAACGGGTTTAAAACGGAAGTTTATTTCACTTGAAACTAAAATAAACATTTTGGATCGTCTTAAAGCACAAGAGAGAGCATCAGATGTTGCTAGATTTCATAAATTAAATGAGTCGACGATTAGAACAATCAAATTAAATGAAGAAAAAATTCGGAAGTCTGTTGAGTCGGGCACGTCCGTTCTGGCCAAAATTACTGCTCGCCCAAGAGCAACCATAATCGAGAAAATGGAAAAAGCCCTTGTTGTTTGGATTGGCGACATGATAAAAAAAAGATTACCTTTAAATAAAAACGTCATTAAACAGAAATCATTAAAATTATTTAGCCATTTGAAACAAACTTCGCAACCGTCTACAGATGAAATTAACCATCAGTTTGTTGCCAGCAATGGATGGTTTGAAAAATTTAAAAAACGTCATGGCCTTCACAATGTAAAGATCCAGGGAGAGAAAGCCTCAGCTGACACCGAGGCTGCTGAGAAATATCCTCCAGAATTGGCAAAATTTATTCTTGATCAAGGGTATTCGGCAGATCAGATCTTCAATGCTGATGAAACTGGATTGTGGTGGAAAAAAATGCCTTCTCGAACCTACATTTCCAAAAATGAAAGAAGTGCTCCAGGATTTAAAGTTGCCAAGGATCGGGTAACATTGCTTTTATGCAGTAATGCGTCTGGAAATTTTATCACTAAACCAATGTTAATTAACCGATCCTTAAACCCACGCGCGAGATGAAAGGGTGCAATAAAAATGATTTTGCCGTGTATTGGAGAGCTAACAAAAAGGCATGGATGACGGCTGTTTTATTTAAAGATTGGTTCCATAACTGTTTTGTTCCTGATGTAGAAGCCTACTTGAAAAAGAAGAACTTGTCGTTTAAAGTTCTATTAATATTGGATAATGCGCCGGCATATTCTATCGATTTAAGTCATCCAAATGTTCAGGTTGAGTTTTTACCGCCCAACACCACTTCAATTTTACAACCGCTCGACCAAGGTATTATTGCCACATTCAAGTCGTACTACATTCGCAGATCGTTCGAATTAATTTTGGAAAAAATTGACACAAACGCAAATATTTCAGTTACCGAAGTTTGGAAACAGTTCACAATTTTAGATTGCGTGAAAATGATCGCGTCAGCACTTCAAGAGATACGGCCTTCTACACTAAGCGCATGCTGGAAATCATTGTTGCCAGACTTGGTGCGTCAGGAAGAAGAAGTTCAACCAATACAGGATCAATATAACACGATAGTCAACTTAGCACATAAAGTTGGTGGAGAGGGATTCGAGGATATTTCAATTGACGACATCTTAGAATTAGTAGAGGAAAACGAAATGACTGAAGCAGAACTAGTTACTGTAACTACCGATCCTTTACCTCAATCAGAAAGAGGTAGCTCAGAAGATTCATCCGACGAAGAAGAAAAAAACATAACACTGAGAAGTGTTAAAGAAGGCTTAGACATGGCGCAGGAATTAGAAGATTTCTTTTTAGATAAAGACCCTATAGCGGAGGGAGCAGAATTATTTAAAAATAATTTTCGTAACTGCTTATCGGCCTATAAGGAAGTTTATAAAGATTTGCAAAGCAAAGCTAGACAATCGTTAATAACAGATTTTATGAAACAAACGACTGTTGAATCCAGAGACGAAGCGGAGGCGGTTCTTGAATCAAGTTCAGACAGCGACATTATACCTCATGAAAAACGTTCCCGAGGAACAATCGTATTAAGCGACGAAGAATGGGAGTAGAAATTTCATATTTCTTAATTTTTATTTCGTTACGATTTGAATTTTTTTCTTTTTATATTAATTTATGAATTTATTAATAAAGTATTTTATTTATTTGTACTTGAAATAACTTATTTTGTATTTTATAATGCAATATATATGTGATACCAAAACTATCAAAAGTCCATTTTTTTTATTTAGAACATAACCTCAATTTTTGAATGAAGTCCATGTCTTCTACAGCGCGATTTCTTATAACGCGGCATTTTTCAGGGACATATCTATCGCGTTGTAGGAGGTTTACCTGTATTTAAATAAATAGAATTATGTCTATTAGTCGGTTTCGTTGAATTACTGTTCGTAAATACTAATATGCTTCTCGTGTTAATCGAAACACAATTAAAATGGTCTAACCACCGGTAGCATATTAGATATTACATGAATCAATTATTATTCAACAAAAAAAATTAATAAAGTAAAAATTAGCGTACACAGAAATAGAGCTGTGTGAATATTGTGAAGAAGAAAAATTGTAAGAGAATTCATCTGTATTAGTTATGATTCGCTAATACTTAACGCACAGCACATTCTGTATATATAGAATGTTAATTGTGGTATAATCAGTCCAGTCGCCGCGGCCTGATGAGAAGATTGATTTTTTCATAATCATAAGCTCATCAGTTCGAATCTGGATTGAATTCTCTTACAATCTTCGGAACATATTCGTATTAAAATCATACTAGTGTACTTCTTGAGATTTAGTTGGTATCTAATTATTTTAACCATTTGTACATACATGTGACTCAAAAGTCTGATAAGATTTTTTTTTATAATTTAATAAATAAAAATAATTAATATACAATTGAAAAGAATGTTCCGTTTTTAATTCCAATATAGACATTCAATTTTAAATCAGAAATTACAAAATCTTTTTAAATGCGCAGTCTCATTTTCAGTAAGATTGTCTTGAATCATTAAATAAAGTAATATTAAATTAATCAATTAAAACACTAAAGATATATTTAGTAAAACAGAATACCGGATACCTTTAAATTTAAATTTGTCAGCGATTCAAGTCTGATACTTATTTAATTGATATGATTTTTGAAACCATCATCAAAATTTTGAAAACCTTAATGTACGTTTTGTTACATCATCAAATTGTGTCTCTATTTTAATATTATGTTCACAACAACCAAAATCATATATTAATTAAAAATAGATTAAATTTGATACTCCCATCAAAATTAATTTACATATGTATGTATAAGTAAGAGAATAGCTATTAGTATTTTATTTACATAAAAATTTTATTAATAAACAATCATCTGAGTGGATTTGTATACATTGTAATATTGGTTGGTGACCCATTCAATAAAAAAAAAAAAAAAAAATACATTAGACTTTGTTTATATTTATGTGATGTATATAAGATTGTGCCCAAGTGTGTGTTTATTTTTCTAGCCTAGATTAATTTTAATGACATAAATTTATGTAGTACCATAACCACCAGCTGTATCAAATCATTTGCAAAAAATATCTAAATGCCTGGATATTGTGTTATCTATATGTAATGTGTGTTCTGCGTAATTAGAACACAGAATTGTATACTATTGTATGTTAGAATATGGATAAATTATCTGTTTATGTTCATATCAAACTTATGCATATAATTATCGTATATTAAATAAACACTTTCAAATAGATTATTTTTGATATACTTACATACATAAATACAGAAAACAAAACTATTATTTAGTTTTTGATAATAAAATCATGTTTGTGCTCGTGTATATATTTTCTTTACTGATAATTATATAAGAAATAAATATTATATACGGGGGGATATACAATACTCATGTTCCCTTATGTACATATGTAGATAAATGTAGCCACACAGACAGTGCATCGAAATGAAATATATGTACGTCTACGGTAAATTAATGGTTAGGATAATTGCTTTTTGGAAAAATGTATTAAACATTTTAATCGTGCAATGTTAAAGGATAGTCAAGATATTTGTACAGTACATGTAAACATAATTAACCGTTATCTTTTCCCTATATACTTTATGTTAAGCTGTTGTTTTAAGCCCCCACAAATTTGTACATTTTAAAATAATTATGTTAAAAAAATACGATGCATTTAATGATTGTGTGTCCTTCGCATGTTGGTTAGATTTACGCGATGCAAGTGGTTATTAATTTGTCGTGACATGAGAATTTATCGATACTTTATAGAAAATAAAGGTCCATATACGAGTATGACTTAGCAAATAAAATATTGTTCACATCATTGGCACGTGTTTTGTAATTTACGTATTTTTACGTTCATATCAAATTTCACAGTTGACAGTTTAAATTTAAATTTCAATTCCTGACAGTTCTGTCACTTTATATTCGAGATTAAAAAACAAAATTATTTTAAATCAACATTTTCTTTTTTCAACTGTTAATTAGAGAACTACTTTATGCGTACAGAGACTAGGAAATGCTTAATTTAATTGCGTAAAATAAAAATAAAATTTGTGCTTAGGGATTACAAAAAATAATTCTGAACATTTTTCAAGGTTTTCGTTTTTTGGATACGCACTATTTGGATTACCTTGAAAACACCAACTGTGTGTGATATTTTTCTTCTACATATTTTTAGTTTTTGTCTATCCAACAATAATATTCATACTCGGTATCACAAGAAAATTTAGTATATTCGAATATAATTAATCTTAAATACAATACAATGAAGATCAACCAACTGAAATGATTATGTAACATAACGCAAATACATACAATAATTTTTGAGTAGAAAACATAAAAATCTGGATGCTGTCAAAAAGTAGAATGTCGAAATTATTATGTTTTAATTCTAAAAACAAAAAAAAAATAAAAAAAAAAAAATTATTTCCATATCATTAATTCAAGTTCTTTTGGTTGGTTTGTTTATTTGTTTGTTATTTTAGGTTTTGATTGATTGACGATGAATTAATGTGATAGTTTGTTGAAAAATAAAATAAAAAAAAAATTTAGTAAAATGAGGTCGCCCTTGAAATGGAGCTAATTAAGTTTCACTTCTTGTCTATATCCACATACATGTATTGCCAACATGCCAAATAAAAAATTTAAGAATTTAAATATATGATCGATTAAATTAATAACACTGCTACTGTAAATAAAATTAAGTGTTTTATGTATATGTATTTTATTTATATACATAAAACTTCAACATATTTATTCGATATACTAAGGAATTAAAGACTACCATAGAGATGAAAAATACGTGTAGCAATAGTAATACGTAACGAAGAGATATTTTATTGTTTTATAAAACTCGCTTGAAAAACTGGAAAAGGTATACGATTGAATCTCAACCAAAAACGTTTTAAATGATTAATTGACGTGAACGTTATATTGATTAATCGATTGATACATTAATCATGTAAATTTTTTTTTCGTTTAATTTTGATAATCACCCCGAATCAGTTAAGCTCGTCAATTATATGTATGATATGGATCTGATTTTTTTGTTTATTATGGATTTCAAAATATGACTGCCAAGTTTGATGATATAGGTTTAAAGGTACCTGGTCAAATCAATTTTTCAGAAAATATCAAAGGTTAACTTAAATTAGCGGAATACATTTTTTTTTTTGGTTTGACTGCTCGGGAACGGTTAATAAATCATATTTTTTATGATGTTGTTGATGGCAAGATTTATTTGTTTTGTTAAAAAGATCTGTACTTAATGATATGGTTTGTAGCTCGTATTATGGTAGTTTAAGCTACCTGCACTACAAAATAAGAATAATAGGTATACAACAAAAATTTCGCGTAATGGTTTAACAAGATTTTATCTAAGTACTAAAATTTTTATTGTAATGGTTATTCTATTTAGGTAATCATCTGATTGATATGGTAAAGATAAAATCTGCAATTAAAGAAGCTACAGTGATTACCGCGAGATGGGCAGTGATCATATCCGCAAAATATTTACAACAGCAGAGAATAACTTAAAATTAAAAATAATAATATTTCATAATCAATATAACAATAATTAGAAAATATACAATAATGGACATATATATATATATATATATATATATATATATATATATATATATATATATATATATATATATATATATATATATATATATATATATATATATATATATATATATATATATATATATATATATATATATATATATATATATATATATATATATATATATATATATATATATATATATATATATATATATATATATATATATATATATATATATATATATATATATATATACATATATATATATATACATATATATATATATATATATATATATATATATATATATATATATATATATATATATATATATATATATATATATATATATATATATATATATATATATTTACATAATTAATTACTATATGTATATGAACTTTGATTTTAAGTTACTAATTAAACATAACCTGTAGGCAAACTGTTCCAAGCCGCATTTATTAAGTTATTGTAAACATTAGTTCTATTAATAGGCAAATTAACGTTGCTAGTTCTCAGTGACATAGAAAAATGTAACTTATCAAGCAAGTATAATGATAATTGGTGGTATAGGTGTGAAGCTGTCTGGGGGAATCAAGTTCATACTAGTCACCAGCTCCACCACAGGTGTTCGTGTCACCTCTCCGCGCTGACCACCAGCCAACCAGCTCATCTGTGGCTGGGGCCCCGTCTAAAAACTAGCTCAGTCTCTAACGGTGTATCCGGATACTTGGCACCCTCCGGATTATGTAGCCTTATCTGTGTATCGCGGATCTCTGCACACATGAACATTTTCTTTTTTCCGCTATTCGTGGGATTCTTATGCAAGATCTACACAGAAGGATAGAGGCCGGGGCTCCTAAACACCCGGAAACTACGGCTGGAGAAACATCGACTTCTAAGTCCCGCCCTGCAAGCCAAGTTTTGAGTCTGGTTCACAACCAGCAGTAATTAAGAACGACATTAGCTAGCATTAACCTAGTTCCTCTAACACTTTGGGAAAGTACAAAAGTTCTAGCAAAACTGGTTCCGGAGTAGCAAATTCCGAAATGTCTGGATCCTTGGCAATACTATAAGGACTCCAGGAGGACTTGGTGTTAGACTTGCCTTTCGATGGAGAATTCCGACACGACAGTGGTGGCGGCGATAGTGTAGATTGGTGGTGAGGCTGCTGTAGATCAATTTACACTACTGAAAGGCAGCCCCGGCTGCTCTGCTGCTCCAAATTGAAGCTGGTGGAGTTGATGTTGTCCTGATCCAGGAGGCGCGGGTCATTGGAGACCGGGTTATGGGACTCGCGAGGTAAGATTCGTTCGTGCATTCTCGCTAAAACTAATCGAAACTGGTTTGTGTTGTTTAATTACAGCAACTCAGTTGTAGTGGCAGCTGGCATTGAGATTGGTAGTTTAAATCACTGGCTTATTTCAGCCTCTCTACTATATGAAGCTGATGACATATCACCTGCAATTCTTAGAGATGTTTTATTGTATGCTCAAAAGCGGAAAGTTTGAAACCATGCTTGACAGTGATATAAACTCACACCACACAATATGGGAAACGTGGTGAGGGGTACGGGTACAAACGAGAGAGGTGATATACTGTTAAATTTAGCCGAAAGTTGGCAGCTGAAAGTGAAAAGTCGATAATGCAGATTGTGTTAGTTCAGTCGAAAGTAAATAAACAATGGTAATGTAGATGGTCTAATCCCAGTCGAAATGAAAAGGTCGATAATGCAGATTATGATATTAACATTCCAGCCGAAAATAAAAAATTTAGACGTTATCAGCCGCAAGTAAATAGGATACATAGACTTATAAAAAAATGTTTGTAAATAGTTTTACGTAAAACTTTGCTTAACCTATTCGTAGAAAATATCGGAAAATCAGAAGAATCCACAAAATTGGAATAAAATCAGCATCTAGAGTGTATATCTAAAGTTGAATCGTTTTTATGTAATTTCTCAATAGCTATCGAATGAAAAAATCCTGTTCAAGATTCCCGTGGGAAATCTCGGAAAATACGATTTTCCAAAAATTATTAGAAAATTTGTATAAAATCAGCCTCTAGAGTATTATGTCTGGAGATGGATTGTTCAAGTTTTCAGTAGGAAATCTTGGAAAATTCGATTTTCCAAAAATTATTAGAAAATTTGTATAAAATCAGCCTCTAGAGTGTTATGTCTGGAGATGGATTGCATTGATGTGACTTGTCAATAGCTATCGCAGGAAAAAAAATCAATTCAAGTTTCCCGTGGGAAATCTCGGAAAATTGAAAAAACTTTCCAGACGAAAGTAAGAAATATATGAATAAAATCAGCCTCTAGAGTGTTATGTCTGCAGATGGATTGCATTGATGTGACATGTCAATATCTATTGCAGAAAAAAAATTCAGTTCAAGTTTCCCGTGAGAAATCTCGGAAAATTCGATTTTCCAAAAATTATTAGAAAATTTGTATAAAATCAAATTCTATTGATTTATCAATAGCTATCGCAGAAAAAAAATTCAGGCCAAGTTTCTCGTGGGAAATCTCGGCAAATTCAAAAAAGTGTCCAGCCGAAAGTAAGAAATAGATGAAAAAAAATCAGCCTCAAGTCTAGAGTGTTATGTCTAAAGATGGATTGCATTGATGTGACTTGTCAATAGCTATCGCAGGAAAAAAATTCAGTTCAAGTCTTTAGTGGGAAATATCGGAAAATTCGATTTTTCAAAAATTATTAGAAAATTTGTATAAAATCAGCCTCTAGAGTGATATGTATGGAGATGGATTGCATTTCTATATTTAAATCTATGTATCCATTTTCCGAAATTTCCCTCAGAAAACTTGAACTGAATTTTTTTCCTGTGATAGCTATTGACTAGTCACATCAATGCAATCCATCTCCAGGCATAACACTCTAGAGGCTGATTTTATACAAATTTTCTAATAATTTTTGGAAAATCGAATTTTCTGAGAACTCCTACTGGAAACTTAAACTGAATTATTTTCCTGCGATAGCTATTGATAAATCACATCAATGCAATCCATCTCCTGACATAACTCTCTAGAGGCTGATTTTATTAATCCATTTTTTACTTTCGGCTGGAAACTTTTTGGAATTTCCGAGATTTTCCACGGGAAACTTGAACTGAATTTCTTTCCTGCAATAGCTATTGACAAGTCACATTAATGCAATCCATCTCCAGGCATAACATTCTAGAGGCTGATTTTATACAAATTTTTTAATAATTTTTGGACAATCGAATTTTCAGAGATTTTCCACGGGAGACTTGAACTGAATTTTTTTCCTGCGATAGCTATTGACTAGTCACATCAATGCAATCCATCTCCAGGCATAACACTCTAGAGGCTGATTTTATACAAAATTTTTAATAATTTTTGGAAAGCCAAATTTTCCGAGATTTCCCACGGGAAGCTTGAACTGAATTTCTTTCCTGCAATAGCTATTGACAAGTCACATTAATACAATCCATCTCCAGGCATAACATTCTAGAGGCTGATTTTATACAAATTTTTTAATAATTTTTGGACAATCGAATTTTCCGAGATTTTCCACGGGAGACTTGAACTGAATTTTTTTCCTGCGATAGCTATTGACTAGTCACATCAATGCAATCCATCTTAAGACATAACGCTCTAGAGGCTGATATTATTGTTCAATTTTTTTACTTTCGGCTGGAAACTATTTTGAATTTTCCGAGATTTCCAAGTCACATTAATGCAATCCAGGCATAACACTCTAGTGGCTGATTTTATACAAATTTTCTAATAATTTTTGGAAAATCGAGTTTTCCGAGATTTCCCACAAAAGACTTGAATTGAATTTTTTTCCTTCGATAGCTATTGACAAGTCCCATCAATGCAATCCATCTCCAGGCATAACACTCTAGAGGCTGATTTTATACCAATTTTCTAATAGTTTTTGGAAAATCGAATTTTCCGAGATTTCCTGCTGGAAACTTGAACTGGATTATTTCCTGCGATAGCTATTGACAAGTCACATCAATGCAATCCATCTCCAGACATAACACTCTAGAGGCTGATATTATTATTCAATTTTTTTACTTTCGGCTGGAAACTTTTTTGAATTTTCCGAGATTTCCTACGGGAAACTTGAATTAATTTTTTTTCCTGCGATAGCTATTGACAAGTCACATCAATGCAATCCATCTCCAGACATAACACTCTAGAGGCTGATTTTATTAATCCATTTTTTACTTTCGGCTGGAAACTTTTTGGAATTTCTGAGATTTCCCACGAGAAACTTGAACTGAATTTTTTTCCTGCAATAGCTATTGACAAGTCACATTAATGCAATCTATCTCCAGACATAACACTCTAGAGGCTGATATTATACAAATTTTCGAATAATTTTTGGAAAATCGAATTTTCCGAGATTTCCTACTGAAAACTTGAACTGGATTAATTGCCTGCGATAGCTATTGACAAGTCACATCAATGCAATCCATCTCCAGACATAACACTCTAGAGACTGATTTATTTTCGGTTGGAATGTCAATAACTTAATCTGAATTATCGGCATTTTACTTTCGTCTGGAAACTTTCGGCTGACTTTAACAGGGTAGTGGTGAGCTATTCCTTGATTTCGTTTTTATTACTAACCTTCAAATATTTAATTTTGGTAGTAAGCCCACTTTTATAACTAGAAATCTACAAGAGGTGCTAGATATCACGCTTGTCTCAAATTTTATTAAGGATAGTTTGGTGGATTGAAACGCTGAGGTGGATTGGAACGCTCCCTGAGTTATCCTATTGAGGAATCCCTAGAATTTAAAAAATACTCCTTGGTAACTTTTCTGGATATGGAAGGTGCCTTTAGCAATGTTAAACCGGTGGCAAAACCTCCGGCTTGGTCGAGTCTGGGTCTGGATGCGGAACTTACTCGCATTGATCCTCTTACTTTAAATGGTATTAGCTTGACCGTTAATGATAAAGCAAAATACCTGAGTATTGTTTTGGACAGAAAACTTAGTTGGAAGCCTAATATTTTAGAAAGGGTAAAGAAAGCTACTATAACGCTATACTCCTGTAAAATCGCTATAGGAAAACGATTGGGCCTTGAACCCCATATCGTATACTGGCTGTATACTTCAGTGAAAACGCCCATAATTTTATATGGGATTGTTGTTTGGTGGCCAGCCGTAAACAGTATGGCTAGCAGTAGGCAGTCTCCTCTAATGATTACTGTAGAAGCTGTGAAGATGTAGAAGAGGAAGAAACTGTACTCCATCAACTCTGCACTTGTCCCCTTCTAGCGTTAAGTAGATGTACATTTTAAGGAGCTCTTCTTCTCAGTGACCTGGCGGATCTCGATTGGATGGACGTCAGGTGTATTCAGCGCTTCATTCTAAGCTCTAAAATAAAGACAGCAGTTCTATAACAGTAAAACTCAAACAAGTCGCATCTAAGGATTGAATTTCTAGGTTCATGAACATATCTCACACAATTATTAAACGTAACCCCAAGTAACCGCTTTGAGGAGCTATCACAATTAGAAAATATCACATCACAATAGCTGAAAATAAGATAGATTTTATCTCTGGTAAGACTGAACTTATAGCAGCGATGGTGAGGTCGACAATGATATGTCATTCGTCGACGTCTCGATTTAAAACAACAAAATGTCATCAATGTCGAATATGTCAACAATGTCAACAATAAATAATTTTTCGATATTCAAATGTTTTCGATATTCAAACGGTTACGACATCGGTCAGACAGTTAAGATTGTTATTTTGTTAAGATTGTTTTCTCCTCATATTTGCCGTGTTGTCTGATACAGCGGCATAAATATAAGTTTTATACATTTCAAAAGCTAGTTCAGTTGATTCCAATACAACGTCGGCCAACGCTTCTTCTGTTTCAAACTCTGTTGTGAAATCCCACGCATTTAAGAAAGCCTTTTCACCGGTTGTGTTATGGATCATCGTTACAATGGTTTTTGAATTATTGGCCGTATTTTTTCATCCGTCAATAACCAGAACCGAATCTTTACTACAATTTGCGGATATATTAGGTACAGATTTCTCATATAATTGATTAAGCATTTTTGATGAAAGTGATTGTCGGCCAGGTACTTTATCGGCGTAGCTCGACTGTAATGCTCTGATAAAATTTTTGAAGTGCTCTGAATCTACCACGCTAAATGGAATATTACATCCGAAGAATTTAGCCAGTAATTCATTTATCTTTTCTTCCTCGTCTTTAGTAAAGCAGTCAACAAATCCGCTGATCTGTTTTCGAGAATTTATAGTTTTCCGTGATTTTGTCAGAGTTTGGCTTCTTAATTTATTTAGCGTAGCATTGGCAAATAAGTAATTATTTCTGGATGAAATGACTGGTTTACTAGATGCCGAAAAAAATTGAGATTCTGCGGTTGTGGCACTGGATACCTCAATAATTTGTTTCGGTACATTGAGAAACGATCGGGTTTACGTCTGAGTCTGACTCAAGATATATGCCACTTGTTAATTGTCTTGTATTACCACTAGTTGTATTAGAAAGTGGAAAAGAAATCAATGAAGACTGAGAAACTGAGAAATTAGGAATATGTTATGTATGATAGTTATGTATGATTATGATGAGAATGAGATAGAATAAAAAATTTAAAAATAAAATAAAAATCCTAACGATTTTTGTTTGGTTTTTTATTGTCGACGAATTGTTGACGTTGTCGACGAATTGATGACTTTGTCGACATCGATGACGCTGAAATCTTATTGTCGACGCATTGTCGTTATTGTTTACATAATACGACTGCGGATTTAATTCTTCCCTTGTAGATATAGATCAAAGGAATTGTGTCACCACAAATGTTTCAAGTGGTGACCAAGGTCTAAAAATGCCTATAAAATTGAATTGTTTTAATTCATTTTAAACAAAATATTTTTTCTGAATTTTTTCGGGATTTTAACTTTTCTGTATTTTTTTTTTTTTTTTTTGTGCATAAAAAGTGACCCCAATTTTAACCTGGGCTGTGTTCTGGATTTCTTTTGTGAATTTTTTAGTTTCTGGAACTTTTTTCTGGATTTTTTTTGGGGATTTTTAGTTTCTGTAATTATTTTTCTAGCTAAGGTAGCTAACCTTGTGTATGGGTGTAGATGTGTGCGTGCGTCTGTGTTTTGGTGGATGGGTCATAAGTATCAAAAATGATTAGGGAGCTTGGAAGAGATAAAGGGATTACTATATTTGCCTGAAAAAAAAATCCAGAAAAGTGAAAATCCAGAAAAAAAAATCCCGAAAAAAAATTTATAAATTACCAGAAAAGCAATCCAGGAAAAAATCCAGAAAAATTATTTGGCTTAAAATAATTTAAAAAAATTAAATTTTATAGGCATTATTAGACTTTTATCATCACTTGAAACATTTGTGGCACATTTATCAGTAAAAGCGATATGAGTGATACAATTCCTTTGATCTGTATCTGAAAGGTTGATAAAGCAATTTCCATTCATAAATAATAAGCAATTTATTTCTATAGTCTATATTTTATAGACACTTTATAAATTTTAATTTTAATTTGGGCCGCCCTTTTATGTGTGATGAACCAATGGGATACAATTTTCAGCTATCGTACGCTAATCGTTACAATGCTAGTAGGTTGTCACTGTTTATCGTCTTACTGAATTACGAGGTGAACCTCTCCATTCGTATATATTTAGTTTTCATATTTATCGTACATATTGATTTGCCTAAACATAATTTGAAGGTGAGTTTGTCTGTTGTGATGGGGCTAGCCTCATTGATTTATTCGGGACTATAATAGGGTATGATGACTTAAAGAAAGTAGGTGGCAATAACCTCCATTAACTCCTAGGCCATTTATCTTTTTAAATTATGTTACTTTTCAATCACAGTTATTGGCTTGTTTTGTGACAGAACTTAATGGAATTTTTGTGCTATTTCTCTTTCTTTATTTATCTTCCCCGTTAGTTGTTGATAGAGAATTTTAAACATCCAACGGGACGATTTTGCATCTAACGACCACAAGTTTCAGATCTTTTCATTTTCAATATTCTTACCGCTTAGTTTTTATCGATAAATGTGATTCAAGGGTTTCATTAAATTTTTAATCGTTTGAATTTTTGCTTGAATTTAGTAGTTTAGCTGCTTGCCGGATGCGAGTTTTTACGTACCTAAACCAGTTGGTTAGTGCTTTGTTGTTGTGATCTAATCTTGTATTTTCGGCGACTTTGTACCTTTTGATTGCTGGTAAAACGTCAACTACCACATTTCATCTGTGAGATCCACAATCGCGTGCCAGTCTTGATCACAGTAATGTTTTGAAAACGCGCCTTGGTGGGAAGTTGGTTGACAGATTATAATTTACAATTAACTACATAAATTAATTGTGATTTTGTTTGCATGTAGGCTGGCCTATAAAATATTTTATGAGGAATACGCGTGCCCTCGTCGCTGGTCATAGAGATCAATGACCATCAACGAAGCAACGTAAACATTTAATCAAAATTTAATTGATTGGACATTTAATTAATCGCTATTGTAAAATAAAATAACGTCTAAACAAAATTTTAATTAAATCGTATATTTTATGTCCAAATGTAGTTAAAACCACAATATTAATAAACAAAATAAAATAAGCTTAACACACAAGAATAGTCCTACACAAAATTTTTTTGTTTAGTTTTGTTTTTAATTTTTTAGACAAACTTAAATGTCACCTGTTCGAGTTGATAATAATACTCGAAGATACAAAACTAATTTTAACAATTTTAGTCATCAACATCATCTTGATGTTAATGAATTGTTTGATAATTCACTACTTTTATTGTTTTTTTTTTTTTTTGTTGTCGAAAGTTCTTTGGACTTTTATAATTTTATACCATTTTTGGTATGTTTGATAAATACTTGTAAATAAATTATACAAATTTAACGACAAAATGGTCATGATGAGTAATTTTTTATACGTTTATACAAAACTAGATAACAAAACATCTGCTAACATTATTGGGTCTTATAAAATATATTGCTCTGATTACAAATCGAGAATTCGAAACGACCTTGCGGTTTTCTTTTTTTTGGATTTGGTATCATTTCTAAAACCATGATTGGCTTTTGGAATGTTACCACCATATTCTGTAATTCATTAAAATTTGTTTGGCTAAACCACACTCTTTAGGTGGCAAGCTTTAGATGAATATGGCAACTCGGCTAGCCTTCTATTTTATTATCTCTATTGAATCCAATTTATATGGTAATCTCCCACCGAATTTCCGGACTGCGCATGACTTAATAGCTGCATTTGGATTTGAACGGGGTACAATATTTGCGATAAAATTAGGTTTTATTTGTTGTGATGTTTCGAATGAATTACATCTAATGGTCAAACTAATATGCAAATAATCATCATTTTAATGGTCAAACTAATATGCAAATAATTCTGGTTTTATTCTTAAGTGCGGTCAGTTTTGTCATAGTAAAGTAGTTCGAGTTTAGTCCAAAACGTCTGGTGAACATTAAATAAATTCTGGTTATATTTATGTACAAACACAAAAAAGTGAACAGATGTAAAACTGGTTAATAATTATTGCAATTTTGGAAACCAATTTGGTAATAATAATTGCGTTAACCTCATGTTTTTTGTTGTTCATTTAAACCAAGCAAAAGAAAAATATACCACAAGAGTGCAAATTAACACTAATATACAGAACATAACATCTTAATCTGAATCAGTTTACAATAAACAACACAACCCATAAAATGAACGAAAACACAGAATCTTTTGATGTTTATATTTATTTTGGTCTTTAAAAAAAAAATCCTTCAACGATAAAATTCTTAAAAAAAATTATGAAATATTTTTTTTTTCTTCTTTTATTTCGACAAGAAATCCAATTTCAATTAAATTTTTTTTTTTTTTTGATGTGATATAAAAAAAAAAAATTACGATATTTATATACTTCTACTGTTAATATATAAGTACGTTATACAATATATGCATGTATACATAATTTGTGTAAATATTGGTTAGTACTTTTTCTTGACATATGATGATGTTACATGCTACATAAATCTTTAAGAAGATTGAAATTAAATTAAAAACGAAAAAAAAATCTCATAAAATAATTCTTTGACATATGGCCCAAAGTAGAGGCACATACACAGATATATTTCATTTTGTTTACACTTATATATGGACTTTTATGTAAAAAATGAATCGTTTAAATTAAAATGAAACACATAAATGATATGCATAAATAAGAACATAAGAAGTGAAATATCAGATATATGTTATGTAATTGAAATGAATGGCAGTTTATAAGATTGATGATCGTAATCGTTGGCAGTCATGTGAGAACTTATGGTCTAATTACATATTAAGGCGGTTAAGACGTTTCGATTCTATTTCTATTTACATTATTGTTAAATAATGTGACATACTGTGACAGTTATGGTCTTTGTAAATTAAATTATTTGGTAGATGTAAGCATTTCAAATATTTTTTCTATGGTTTCATAATCGCAAAACTTTTTTTTTGAAATTATTAATCCATGTATTAGTAGTAGGAGCTCCATTATATAGCTCCCAAACGAGATAACTCCCATCGATATTCCCAAATTTTATATATTAATGCGGAGTTATTTCATTATGATAAATAATTCCCACTTTTAAAGTAGATTTTTAAACTAAAACGATAATTTTACCGTTTATGTGCGAATATTTCTGGAATTTAGGAAATATTCGAATCAGTTTATTGTCCACTTTGGTTGAAATGGGAAAATAAGGCAAGTAGTGTGAGTAGTAAATTTTTGTGTTAAATAAAATCTTAAAACATATTTATTTGATCCACATATTGTTAGTGAAAGGAAACAATTAATCGAATTGATTTATATACTAGATGAAGGTTATTAAGTGTTTCTGTTGTATTGTAAATAAAGTCAATCAACATAAAAAATATGGTAGGTTAAATAGGCACTGTAATGTCCGAGAATATTCCGAGAATACTATGCAGAAGTAAATTTGAAAATTGGATTGTCGAAGTGGGTGCTACTCAGAAGCACAGATAATACAAACTTTTGAAATACTATAGGCATTGCCCCATACAACCGACGTTTTAAACCGTCAAATCCAATATTTAACAGAATTGTTTAATTTTAAATATCAAAATTATTAAAAAAATACTTCGAATCTGTAAACTCCAACTTATTCTTAGAAAATGTTATTAAAAATTATTTAATTTCATTCAATAAATTGAAATTTTATACTTTAATGGACCGATTTTAGCTTGCAAAATATAAAATTAAATGAAACTAAATCATTTTTAAAAAATGTTCTTAGTACAACTTTAAGATTAGAACTACACTCTCGAGCAACTAAATCGACTCAAATCTTCAGCGATCACAGAAATTTTCACAAGACATTATTTTTTTGAAAGCCTGATATTTTTACATTAAAATGCCACTATTTTCATGAAAATTGGTTTAGTACTTTTTTATAATGAATTTGGAATGAGAACACAACCAAAATTGTTGATTATTGATTGATTGATTTGAATGCACGGCCAAGCTTATGAATCAAGAAATCCCGTGTTAGTGATGTCTGTATAACAGACAGCTGTATATAGGTTTTGCACTTCAAATTCAACCGTTTACAAATCAGGTTCACCAATTTACAATTCAAATTCATCTTTATTTAAAAACAATTTATCCTTTTCCCAAGCAAATTCGCCTTTATCCAAATCAAATTCAGCTTTATCCAAAACAAATTCATTATTTTCCAAATCAAATTCATCATTTATGAAAATATCACATTAAAATTAAAAACATCGGATTGAAGTCCTTTGACTGTATGATAATTTTTATTTAGACTTTTTGTGATTCTTTGTGACCAATATTTTTGAGATTATTTCGAAATTCAATGATGAACCAGTAAAAACTTAATATTTGTACTGGTAAGCGGGAGAGAACCTAAACTTGCCTGGCACTCTAAATGTCTAATTCCTAATAAAAATTCTACATTTCAAAAATTTTGTAAACATTTTCTAAATATCAGCATTCTTAAATTGGGCGAATTTCTAAGTTTATACTAACTTCAAAGATTTAGATCTTTAAACTCACATTTTCCATATTTGCCTTCGCAAATCCGCAATAATAAATATTCCAAACTCCAGAAATCTTAAATTTCATTAAATCCTTATTTAAGCTTCTAAGACTTTTCGCTTTCTAAATTACTGACACTTAGGGTGAATTTTAGACTGGGGTTCAGCGTTAGTTTTAGAGAGGGTTTACCAGTGAATTTTAAAGTGATTTCTTGGGTAGGTTGAATTAAAGAGTATATTTTAGAGTAAATTTTAAGTAAAATTTTAGGGTTAATTTTATAGTGATTTGTAGGTTGAATTGGTTGACTTGAGTGAATTTCAGAATTAATTTTTCGCCAATATTAGGAAGAATTTTAAAGTAAATTTATGATGAATTTGATAGAGCATTTGGACTGGTTTTGGTTTGAATTTTAGGATGAACTTTAAGGCTTTGTTGTACGATTAACTAATATAAGATTTCTTGTCTCAGGATAGTTGTTTGGTTTTCGAACAGTATATCCTATTGGTTAAGTGTTGTTAAATTTGGCTGAAAGGTACGCTCAAGATGATCCGCGAATTTTTCTGCTTTTTCTTCTTTGCTTTTAGCCAGGTGACCATTATTTGTTCGTATTGGTGGTATATGCATAACTGGCCTTTTCAAATATTTAGTTGCTTTCCACAATGAATAATCACTACCTTTATCATAAGTGAGATTTATTTTTGAATTCCCGTATTTCTCTACGTATTCGTTGTGTTAAATTATTTAACCTATTTTTGACGGTTGGGTCTCGTGTACGTTGCCATTCCATTCGGGTAATTCTCTTCTCTATAACTAGTGAGTTACTTTCCATTGGATAGCATTTGCCAGCTATTTTTTTGTTTGTTGTATTAGTACTTTTCCACGCCGCTAGCTATATGTCTTTGACGAGCTTCTCCACCTCCTGTTCTAATGTTTCTTCTGATAAAAGTTGTGTGTTTAAAATAATGCAATTGTTTAGTTCATTCCTGAACTTTTCCAATCAGTATATTTATTTGTTAACAGTGGCTCTTTATCATTAGTAATTATTGTATCACTTATTTTCATTAAAATAGAGGAGTGGTCAGATGTGGAGTCCAATCCTTCCTGCACTTGTATATAATCAACCGGGATTTTTCTTGTTATAAAGAAGTCAATTAGGTCTGGTGTTTTATTTTGATCACTGGGCCAATAAGTTGGTTTTCCAGTAGAATGCCAGTTGCAGTTGTATTTAATTATTGCTTGATGAAGCTCTTTCCCTTTAGTTGTGGTTAGTCTTGATCCCCAGTCAGTATGTTTAGCGTTGAAGTCACCCCCGACTACAAATTTTTCACCGAGCTGCTTGAAGAACTGAGTATAAGCATTCTCTTTGATGTTATATCTAGGTGGGCAATATATTGCGGATACCACTAACTTGTGGTTGCGGGTATTAATGCTAACGCTAATTGCTTGTATTTCATCACTTTCAAGTTTTTGTTGCAGATGGTATTTAATATCTTTTTTTATAATCACGGCACTTATCCCTCGTGCATTATTATTAGGATGAACTGCCGAATGAACTTCGTAGCCACGGATTTTTATATGACTTGGAGTAGTAAGGTGTGTTTCAGATAATAAACATATATCTATTTTTTCTAAATCAAGAAATAGTTGTATTTCATTTTGTCGTTGCAATATACCATTGCAGTTCCATGCAAGAATTTTTAAATTATTTGCCATGTTTTTCGAGTATGGTGAGCCTTTGTAGGATTGATATAAGGGCTTTTTCTTGCTTTTCTTCTTGTGAACTACGTCTGTCAAGAAATCTTTGTAGTATTTTATTAGTTTGGGTATTACTTGAATCATTAACTAGAAGAGAACTATGTTGTCTTCTCGAACTTCCAATATATAGTACATCAGAAAATGTTACATTTGGATTAGTTCTTGATAGCTGGTTAAATGTTTGGTGTGGCCTTAAATTTGTAGATATTCTTGTTTTTGCTGAGTTAATTTCTGGCCTGGAACTTATTGAAGTTTCCCTTGTTTTGTTGCGAATTTTTTGCAGCTCTTTTATAACAATGTAACCTCTGTAGTTGGCTGGGTGTGCCTCTCCACAGTTGACACATTTTGGTGGGGTGTCTTTTGGTTTCGTACATGCAGCCGTACTGTGTTTTCCTACATATTTCACGCATCTGGGCTTCTTATTACAAAAGTTTTGCGTGTGTCCGTAGACTTGGCACTTTTTGCACTGGGTGATCAGCTTAGATTTTTTAACTGCTTCTATTTGCACTTTCATATGGAGTATTTCGCTGATTGCATAAATATTTTTAATGTCTTCTGTCCTTTCAAAAGACAACATATATAATGGAAGAGGTGTTTTGTCACCTCTTTTTAGCAGCTGTGTAACTTCTTTAATTTTGTATTTTTTCTCCAACAGATACTCTTTTATCTCTTCTGGTTTGCATGAATCGTGTAGCTTTTTAGCAATGACTTTGGATTGCCTTGTCTGCCTATCTTCGTAGGAATACCATGTTGTCTTTTCTTCATTAAGAGTTCCTGTTAACTTTCTATAGCTATCACCGTCTGTGACATTTATTTTGATATCACCACTATTTAACGCTGTAGCTCGAAATTTTATATGATTGTTGTCCATGATGTTTCTTAAAATCTGATAATTATTGCAATTAGATATTATTACTGGTGGTGGCCGCCGCACTTTTTTCTCCAGTTGTACATTCTTACTTAATCGTTTCGTATCTTGTGAGGATGACATTTGGGCTATTTGTAGATCAATTAATTTAACCCCATTTCCCACCCCACACTACATAAATAAAACAAAATTAAAGATAAAAATTAAATTAAATTAAATTTTTTTTTAAGAGGATTGATACGTCTATCCTCTTTGACGAACATTTGCTTACGTCCACAACCAAAATTGTTTATTATGGAAAAAAATATTGTGGATATTTAAATTTCAATTACAACAGAAAATTCAAGCAAAACAAAAACAATTTTATTGGTTAATACTTAGTACTTCTCCTCACCCCTTGCGCCCCCCTTGGTTCCCCATTGGCCTTATTAAGGTTTTGACAAATACTTGGGGTATCACACCCCACTCCTCATACAATGCAATATTGATTGATGATTTTGACTTATGGTGCAAGGTTGTTCTTCTGACAGGTTGTTTATTGTGGAATTTGCTTTAGCTGAATATTTTCTCAGAGCATTTAAATGTTTAATTTCATCAACTTGTTTCAACAGCCACGGTATTTTTTACATATTTTGCGAAATGTACTTTCATATTTGGCGAAATTTTCGAGCTGAGGATAGGATTACACTGATTATTTAATTTTAAAGGCAAATCTACCTTCGGTTCGGTTGTTCGGTTGCATAAACATCTAGCTTTGTTTTTATTTTCCCGTTTTCCAATTTTAATACTTTGATGCCTTCTTTTAATTGTAGCAGCTGTTCAAAGATTCGATAAGTCATTTGAAACAGTACTATCACTCGTTGTAGTTGAAGCTGGGGATGTTTTTGGTATATCGAAATGAAACGAACTGTAGCATACTGTATATTTTATTAAATGTTTGTTTGCATTCTGATGAACATCATGAATTTGACGCAATTTGGATGGACGTTTTTTTCACAACTATGACACTTTAGACCCGATAAATTAATAAATCTTTATTTATTTTATTATCAATATATGGAACGTTTGTTATATGGTACTCCTGTTACACCAGAAATCATTAAGCGTTCACGATAATTCTAACTAATGCACTAATCACTATTACAGGTTCAATTAATTATTAATTTCCTAATTTCTTTAATTAGACAATATAATTGAATAATAACTTAATATTTATTTGTAATAACTTGATAAAATGTGTTCATTTGGCAGCGGCCATCTTGACCAATTTTTCATTTGTTTCAATTGTATTCTTATTTATCATTTTCGCTAACAAGCGAACCTTTTGAATTGCCAAATTCAAAAAGTTAGAAAAACTATTCTAAGTTATAGTACCCTATGACACATTAACGAAACCATTTTTCTATCGGCAACCAGCCAATTTTTAGGGGTTAAACCCACCCCTTAATTTGCGAAAAACAGAAAATTTCATTCCTTAAAAAAATAGAGATGCAACCCTCATAATCTAGGTAATTTCTAGAAATAATTACCAATTTGTTTGATCAAAAAAAGTGGAGTAGAATGTGAGATATATCGAAAAACGCGTTTTATGAGGTTAAATTAAGGGGGTAGTTTAACTCCTAAAAAGTGCCTGGTTGCCGATAAAAAAATTCGTTTCGTTAATGTCTCACAAAGTGTTACATCTTAGAATAGTTTTTATATTTTTTTGAATTTAACAGTTCGAAAGGTTCCCTTTGTAAGTTCAGTATATAAAGCAAGTAAAGAGATCAGTGTATATGGTTAACTTTTCATTACATTACCCACATTAAAAACTAGAAAATTTGTGATAATAAAAAATGGAACACCAATACTTTTTGGGTGGGAAATTTTTTTTCTACATAATAATATCACTCAGCCATATACACTTTTTACTTATACAGTTGGACACCATAGTATATGATAAGTTAATCAAAATTCGCGGGTTGGTTTTAAAAAAATTTAAACAATTTTTGTGTATATGATTAATGAAGTTTATGTATCTATTTTTATTTTTATAGTTCAAAATTTAGGGTTATCATCATGTGTAATTGTTCTTATCTCTTAATTAATCAATTTATTTTGTTTTGTGATTGATCTAAGAGAACATAAAACCAGCCGAAATAACCTCGGTGTATGCTGCACGACCAAATGTATCTTGTGTTTATTTATTTACACACAAACATGAATCTCGGTAAATATTTTAATTATACTTTATATCAATTGGCAGATTAGTAAAATGTGGGATTTCCGGAAATCGCCCCATATCTTCGAAAAAATTTTTACTTTATTAATTCTGCCACAACCTAAACTACACAAATTTTTAATTGAATTATGTAATTGTGTTACTTTTCCAAAAACTACAAAAGAACATTTAATCAATTATTATTGACGCACAACTAATACATAAATTAAATAAATACAAATAAATTTTATTATTCATTTATAATTATCAAAAACTGAATAGTGATTGCAATTATTATGCAATTGAACATGCATAACAAATGAAATTATTTAATTATATTTCCAATATTTAATTTAATTATTCTGAAATATTGTTAAAATTTAATGGGCTTGATAATCTTCAACCAGTGTTGTGCCGCATAGTCTACATGAAGTAATAAATCAATTGTCTACTCTTGTAGACAATCAAAAAAATGACGTCGACAATGTAGACAATGTCGAACCAGATCAAACGTTACAAAACGCACCTAATTCATGATTTTAAAATTTCTGTACGATGAACTTTAATCTCAAAGTTATCTTTGTAAAAAAGAAAAGCTACATGCGATCGAAAAATATATCAATGCCGCAAAAAGCAACTTCCTAATAAATTATTTAAAACTCGGGTTTTCAAAATGTCTCTAAATAATATCAGCGGTAGTTAAAGGATGGTTCATGACAATATGGGGGAAATCGGGGTACCCCTCATTTAGTTTCATATGGCTTATATAACATTTCGGTGTAATTTCTATCTTAATCGTAAAACTGTGCTGAAGGGTACTCAATACTTACAGTATTGTTTTTTTTACAGTATTACAAGTTCTTAGCTATGTTAATCTGCAGACGGCTGAGGATGCTTTGATCCTTGGTGTATAAAAGAGCTCTAAACATAACAAAGTCTTTTCATTGGGTTTCCTTCCTTTGCATATAAAAAATATCTCACTTTGTTACGGAATAGGTAAACTTTTAAGCCTTAAATTAGTTTTAGGCCCATTTTGATTTCTCCTGAAAATAAACTTCTTGTGTTCTTAATTTTTCTATGGAACTTTACTGTACTGAGTTTACTGGAAAGTTTACTCAAACTTTCAATATATTTAGCGCCATTGAGCACTGCCTTCCAGTAATCAGTTGTTCATCTTATTTTGCCTGAGTAATAATAAAATAAAGTGAGGCAAATTTTAGCCAATATTTGGTTTTTTGGAACATCCTTCGAACTCCACCTCAAAAAACTATGTTGAAATTAGCCAAAAAAAAAAGCCGGGGCGATATATAGAACAACGACTCCCGTGATTTTAAAAACAGCCGGAAAAGCAACCTACTATTTGTCAAATATTTTAAATTGTTACTTGTATCATAATTATTCC
Organism: Tipula vernalis; assembly: GCA_958295665.1. NCBI lineage: Eukaryota > Metazoa > Arthropoda > Insecta > Diptera > Tipulidae > Tipula > Tipula vernalis. The sequence goes on from OY282560.1 coordinate 139,215,579, forward strand.
ACAATTAAAAATGTGATAGATTTCAAAGTCAAAATATTAGTTTCGTTAAATGTAGTTTCGATATGGATTAGACAGTGAATAAAATTGAAATGCGAAATTGAAATAAAAAAAATCAGTTAGCTTCTTTGGATGTTATACGAAATGAAGATGGAAGTTTAACCACTGTTTGATCTCATAAAATAGCATTGTCTCGGTATCTTCGGTCATATAAATAATTATTCGGTATTTTGATTAGGTGAAATAAATTTTCAATTATCAGGTGAATGCTTTTATTCGTGAAATTTTTAAATTAACATCTCCGTGAACATAAAAAAATGTTTCCGATAAGTCAATCCGTCATTTAAAAACTACCTCAAACCTACAAAATTTAAATGTTGAAAAAACTGAACAGATTTTTATTTCATTTCCATATGTAAAACTCCTTCTCGAAAAAAATAATTGTACACTTCAAAATTATGATATACAAATTTTCGGTAGACGACTAAAAAGTTTATACAGATTTTTGTTTACAAACACTGAAAGACCAAATTTCTTTAGAGTAAAATTTGGTGTACACGTTGAAATGTTCTTGTGGGAGATGATGTGTAGGGCAGACGAAATTGTTTTTAAAAAAACGGATGTACCAACACGTTCACGATTCCATTTTTGACTTTGAAAATTTGTTTAGTGCCTAGTTGAGACGGGAACACCTTTTCCAGGCCTGCCACACTTTCAGTGCCTTTTTCATGGCTAAATTAAAATAAACAATTTATTTATAATAAATTCTGGAAAATGGAAAATTCAATTAAAAAAGTAAATTCGTTGCTAGTAAGATTTTTAAGAGCGTAAAAAACAGAAACATCATTTTAATCCTAAAAAATATAAAAATATCAAAATGCTAATAATTTGAACAACTACAACTTCTATTTCAAAATCTTTTAGATTTTAGATTTTAGAATTTTAGTTATATAAAAAATAACATTTTTTGGCACAATTAAAGCGTTGCAAGACAGCGGTTTAATAAATCCAATTTAGCTAAACTGGATCAGGTAGTCTATGAACAAAACACGAAAATTTCACTAAATCCGTTTTATTAAATCCGCATGATGATTTTTAGGTCTGTTTTTACTGGACTGTTTGGAAAATCATTATTTTTTATTTAGTCATTCACTAAACAGAGGAAGGAAAATAAAGCCATCCAAACTTCGGTGTATAAATAAGAGATTGCAAGTTAAAACCAACAAATAAATTATTTTTAATGTTTGATTAAAATAATATCGTATGCTACCAGAGCCTTCTAGAGTATAGAGCCATAATCATAATGACGTATTGTTTAGAATCTTTTTTAGTGGTATAACTTTTCGTTGATTTCCGTAGGAATCCCTGGTAAAAATGGTGTTTTCTAGCTTCAAGTTTTCAATGAAAAAAGCAAACATATTTTAAAACATTTATATAAATGTTTTCTACGTACCTTGAACAACAACATTCAAGAAGACTATATTGTTATTGAATAAATATTTGTAGAAATATTAAAATTAAACTATGCATAAAATATATTTTTCGAATTTCCATTTTGAAAAATAAATCAAAGTTGGCTCTGATACTTGCTAAATTTATCTTTAGTTTTACTAGTGTACGTAAGATGTCTAAAATATTTACAGAAAAATAGGAAAAAAAATTATTTAGTCACAAAATTATCACTCGTACAAGTCAGTGAAGTTAGCCCGAGCCCGAAATTTTGGTTCATTTCTCGGATAAAATGTAGCCATCCCGAAAAAGTGTAAATTTTGTAAAAAGTGTAAGCTCCTCCCGAAACAAAATATTATAATTAAAATGTATCTAACACGAAAAAAAGTCATGTTTAAACCAAATTAAAACTAATAAACTTCTTAAAAAATATTTGTAATCAAAAATATAAATACAAATTCATATATTAATTTATGTTCTGTTGGTAGTGTAGTCATTTACTATGAAGAAACCTTAAATTTCATACATCCAATATCAGAGATATTGCCTAATGGTTTTTATATAGGCGAATAGTCCATGATACTACATAAGAGCTGGCCAGCACCTCAAGTTCATATGTATGATAGGTATAAAAATATGTTTATGAAAAAATTGTATTTTTAGTGTAGCGTATGTGATATGTGAAAACCTTAAATTATTTACAGCCAATACTAATTGTTTAGGTTTGTGTCTTGACTAAAGTGTAGCTTTCCAGAAAATGTGTATCTATTTCTTAAAATGAAGCACCATCCCGAAGAGCAAAAAATTCTTTAAAAACGTAAGCGATTAGAAAAAAATCTAAATTAAAATAAAACGTTATTCAGAATAATTTAGAAAATAAGGTTTATTAAAAAATAAATTTTAAAAGTTTCTGAATCAATTTAAATTTTATAAACCCTTTAATTATATAGAGCCAATTATATAGATAAATCTAATAAGGATTTTGTATGGCCAGTTAGGCAATAACAATATCAAGAGGCCATAAGCCCCGCCTGACCCATATCATTGGAGATAAAACCATTTTTTTTAATTTTCCTAAATCAATTTCTTATACATAATAAGATAAATTCTTTAATTTTATGGAGCCAATACTAGAGATAATCTAATAAGAATTTTTCATGGCCAGTTAGGCAATAACAATATCAAGAGGACATAATCCCCGCCAGACCCATATCATGGGGATAAAACCATTTTTTTTTAATTTTCCTAAATCAATTTCTTATACATAATAAGATAAATTCTTAAATTTTATGGAGCCAATACTAGAGATAAATCTAATAAGGATTTTTCATGGCCAGTTAGGCAATAACAATATCAAGAGGCCATAAGCCCCGCCAGACCCATATCATGGGGATAAAACCATTTTTTTTAATTTTCCTAAATCAATTTCTTATATATAATAAGATAAATTCTTAAATTTTATGGTGATAAATCTGTGCGCAGGGTTTTTTGTCTATATTTGACTAAATGTTAGGTTAAGTATTAAATTTAACCAGTTGTAAATTGTTTTTTCCGGTAAATACCAATTTGAGGATTTATTTCGACTGTGTTCGGATTGCGTATTATTGGTATGTATGCGGATAGGTCATCATATTTTTCCCATCTATCATTTACTTTACCGTAACAAACATAATGACCTTCCGAAGTCTCTGGATACTTAATAACAGGGCCTTCGTGAATAAAAGTAATAACTGCTGTTACTTGATACTCATCATTATCAAGTTTTATAGTATCAGCTACTTCGGGCAATTTTACGAGAGCCTCATCAATTGATTTAGTATCTAAACATACTATTTCACCGTATGAAATTATTGTGGGAAACATAGTTTGAAAACAATCCTTGCAAGTTTTCGGTGGTATTTCCTGCAAACATGTTTGAATATTTTAAGAATTTATCTTATTAAGGATAAGAAGTCGATTTAGGAAAATTAAAAAAAAAATGGTTTTATCCCCATGATATGGGTCTGATGGGGCTCATGGCCTTTTGATATTGTTATTGCCTAACTGGCCATATAAAATCCTAATTAGATTTATCTCTAGTATTGGCTCCATAAAATTTAAGAATTTATCTTATAATGTATAAGAAATTGATTTAGGAAAATTAAAAAAAAATGGTTTTATCCCCATGATATGGGTCTGGCGGGGCTTATTTCCTCTTGATATTGTTATTGTCTAACTGGCCATGAAAAATTCTTATTAGATTTATCTCTAGTATTGGCTCCATAAAATTTAAGAATTTATTTTATAATGTATAAGAAATTGATTTAGGAAAATTAAAAAAAAAAATGGTTTTATCCCCATGATATGGGTCTGATGGGGCTCACGGCCTCTTGATATTGTTATTGCCTAACTGGCCATATAAAATTCTTATTAGATTTATCTCTAGTATTGGCTCCATAAAATTTAAGAATTTATCTTATAATGTATAAGAAATTGATTTAGGAAAATTAAAAAAAAATGGTTTTATCCCCATGATATGGGTCTGGCGGGGCTTATGGCCTCTTGATATTGTTATTGCCTAACTGGCCATGAAAAATCCTTATTAGATGTATCTCTAGTATTGGCTCCATAAAATTTAAGAATTTATCTTATTATGTATAAGAAATTGATTAAGAAAAATTAAAAAAAAAATGGTTTTATCCCCATGATATGGGTCTGATGGGGCTCACGGCCTCTTGATATTGTTATTGCCTAACTGGCCATATAAAATTTTTATTCGATTTATCTGTAGTATTGGCTCCATAAAATTTAAGAATTTATCTTATTATGTATAAGAAATTGTTGTAGGAAAATTAAAAAAAAAATGGTTTTATCCCCATGACATGGGTCTGATGGGGCTTATGGTCTCTTGATAATGCTATTGCCTAACTGGCCATATAAAATTCTTATTAGATTTATCTCTAGTGTTGGCTCCATAAAATTTAAGAATTTATCTTATTATGTATAAGAAATTGATTTAGGAAAATTAAAAAAAAAATGGTTTTATCCCCATGATATGGGTCTGGCGGGGCTTATGGCCTCTTGATATTGTTATTGCCTAACTGGCCACGAAAAATTCTTATTAGATTATCTCTAGTATTGGCTCCATAAAATTTAAGAATTTATCTTATTATGTATAAGAAATTGATTTAGGAAAATTAAAAAAAAAAATGGTTTTATCCCCATGATATGGGTCTGGCGGGGCTTATGGCCTCTTGATATTGTTATTGCCTAATTGGCCATATAAAATCCTTATTAGATTTATCTGTATAATTGGCTCTATATAATTTAAGGTTTTATAAAATTTAAATTGATTCAGAGACTTTCAAAATTTATTTTTTAATTAACCTTATTTTCTAAATTATTTTGAATAACGTTTTCTTTTAATTTAGATTTTTTTCTAATCGCTTACGTTTTTAAAGAATTTTTTGCTTTTCGGGATGGTGCTACATTTTAAGAAATAGATACACATTTTCTGGAAAGCTACACTTTAGTCAAGACACAAACCTAAACAATTAGTATTGGCTGTAAGGTTTTCACATATCACATATGCTACACTAAAAATACAATTTTTTCATAAACATATTTTTATACCTATCATACATATGAACTTGGGATGCTGGCCAGCTCTTATCTAGTATCATGGACTATTCGCCTATATAAAAACCATTAAGCAATATCTCTGATATTGGATGTATGAAATTTAAGGTTTCTTCATAGTAAATGACTACACTACCAACAGAACATAAATTAGTATGTATATGAATTTGTATTTATATTTTTGATTACAAATATTTTTTAAGTATTAGTTTATTAGTTTTAATTTGGTTTAAACATGATTTTTTTTCGTGTTAGATACATTTTAATTATAATATTTTTTTTCGGGAGGTGCTTACACTTTTTACAAAATTTACACTTTTTCGGGATGGCTACATTTTATCCGAGAAATGAACCAAAATTTCGGGCTCGGGCTAACTTCACTGACTTACTCGTACTTAATATTTTGTGAATTTATTTTGCTTTTCCTACAATTTTTTTACTTGAAATATCCTCAGGTGGTAATTTTTGGTATGATTTTACCAAATTTTTACGGCCATCACTGCCATCTATGTGTTGTGTATTGACTTAATGGCCAAACGAATTGTAGTAAGCTTTTATTTTAATTTGACAAGAATGCTGTTGTTATGAAATTTTTTTATATTTTGGTTTAAATAATTCAATTATCACAAGAAAATGAAAACGATTTACTTAAACGACATTCATATACTATATGTTGAAATTCAAATATTTATGAAATTATTTCAGAAATCATAATTACGAATTTGTAACGTTTTTATTTACAAATTTTTCTTAGGTAAAAAAGTGATTTCCCATATGTTTTGTGTATTTTACTATGAAAAGTTTGGTTTTTTCCTCGTTTCTGATTCCTCTATAAAAGCTGTGTTTTTTAGACTATGGCTTTGTATAATCAAGGTTGCTTTGATGCTTCACTTCATTTCATTCTTTTGTTAACTGCAAACCTAATATATCTTTGATTTCGGGCCTCAGTGCTTTAGATTATCGATTCTGGCTTTATGCATTACTTCACTATGAGCGGAATATTTTTTTTCATATTTTAAGAATAGTATACAAACCGTCATGCGAGTACTATAGTTTCCCATACGCCATTTGAAAAATTTTCGAGAAATCGAATTTTAAAGTTAGGACTAAAATTTGCTCACCATTCTTATCGAATTTTTATGTTTTGTTAGTTTCAGTTTAAAGCTCTAACATTTCTGAATATTTTACAAGAAAGACAAAATAAATTTTCTTTCTCTTAAACCCGGGTAATACATTTTTCTCAAATCGGATAAAATACGTCAGTTTTCTGGTTTGTTATCTGTCAGCAAAATGAAGTATTCCCCGACACTACATCGTTGCTAGGCAACTTACTAAAAACAGTACTGGAAAGTATTCCTTGCCTAGACACTACATCGTTGCTAGGCAACTTACTAAAAACAGTACTGGAAAGTATTCTAAGGTAACTTTGATAGTGAAATCTATTGAAAATAAAAATTGGAAAATGTTGCGTATTTTCAAGAATATAATGAATAAAATGGATAATCTGATATACTGCCGATTAGAGAAAAAATCGTATGTGCAACTCGTGGAAAAACTATAATTCCCGGACTCTTATGGTTGCTGGAACTCGGCTGACGCCTCGTCCCAGCAACTTCCATACTCGTCCGGGAATATATCGTTTTTCCTACACGTTACACAATATACTATTTTCCCCAAAAAGTCAAAAATGGATATAGGATATTTTTCATATATATTGTTAAAAGTGTTTTTTGTTTTTACAAAAATGCTAAAATGCATTGGATATAGGACAGACCTAAAATAAAAATACAACATACAAAATCAAAATAAAATGGCAAAGATATTTTATTTCAAAATTTCCTCATAGAATAGGATAACTGGACAAATAAAAATTAAAATATTGATAAACAAAACCTAATATGGCCGAAAGAACAAAAGAATTATTATTTATTTCAGAATCTGTAAGAGATAGAACAATTTGGAATAAAAAATCTGAAAGAGCATGACCGATTATATAAGAATCCATAATTAAGTCATTTTTGGGAAAAATGGTATATAGGACACTATAGTACTCACGTGACGAAACATAAAAACAACAACAAAAATAATATTTTATTTGTCTACGAGTTCTCTACATTGTCTACGTATTGTCTAAATTGTCTACATCGAAAACTATTGTCTATGCTATTGTCGACATTTGCATGTAGACAACCTTCAAATAGGCGTAGACGCACAACACTGCCTTCAACGCAGTACCTTATCGATAAATCTTCATAATGAAAGCGCCTTACGTATTTCTTCGTCATAATTTTAGCCAATCTCTAATATAACCAGAGACTTCTAGAGTATAAAGCCATAATCAACATGACGTATTTTTTAGAAGCTTTTTTAGTGGTACAACTTTTCAATGATTTTCATTTTTTTTGCGTCAAGTTTTTGAATGAAAAAAGCAAAAATATTATAAAATATTTATATAAGTTTATCGATAATTCACAAAATCACTTTTTATAATTTTCACACAATTTTACTGTACACTTATAATTTTTAAATCGCACTACAACACATTTTAAATCACTTTTTAATTTCATTTTAATTTGTGAACGATGAATTTGTAACGTTTTCATTTAAAAATTTGTCTGAGGAAAAAAAGTGATTTCCATAAATGTTTTCTGTGTTTTACTATGAAAAGTTTGGTTTTTTCCTCGTTTCTAATTACCTTATAAAAGCTTCGTTTTTTGGACTAGGGCTTTGTGTAGTCAAGGTTGCTTTGATCAGAACCATCTTGATATGAATAGAGCCGGCATGTAAAAAATGAACTTAAAATAAAGGACATAGAAACACTAAAAAATAATTTATTTTCATAGAGTTTGTATGAAAAAACGCGATTCCGATTGACGAAAAAATATGAATTAAAAATTAAACCTAGATAAATAATTTTTTCTGAAATCACTAATAAACAACTCAATGACTAACTCATTTAAAGCACAGATTCTCAAGCTTCCCCATTTTCCAAATATAATCAAAAGAAAATAAGGAAATTAAATTAAAAAACGTTCTACAACAACAACAATATGTATAAAAAAGAGAATATTCTATTTAATGACGTCATCACTTATTCACAACTAAAATCAATGGTAAAAAAAAGACAATACGTTGAACAGCCAAAATTAAAATAAATCAAAGAGAGTCAAAGAGAAAAAATTATAATAATATGCATTGAGCGCGAAGAAATTAAAAAAATCAAATCAACCCAGATTGTTATGCATCACAAATAAACGACATAACCAACAAACATTAACTGTAATATAAATGCCTTATTTATTTCTCAAGTATTAAAAATATTATTGTATTTAAATTAAGACACAGCTGAAAATAAATACAACATGATTAATATTTGGCATCGATTTTTATTCCCAAAAATTAATGACACATTCAAAATAAGTTTTTGTTTAGAATATTTGAATTGTCATAACATTAGAGAGCGGTGTATAAAATAAAATAGCTCTTACTTATTATTCCCATTCCTAGATGTCACTTAACACACAATTAAAAACAACAGGGATTCGGGCTGAGTAAACGATTTGAAAGAAAACTTTTTACGTAAAATTACCATAATTTCTTTCATAGCAACGGTTTAATATTAGTAAATTTATAAAAAAATTATATTAAATTAATTATTATTACAATTTAATTATTACTATAGAGGAAAGCCACCAAAATATGTTTAACCAAATCAAAAATCAGACCGATTTTAGAATCCGACCGGTTCGATCACCTATTTGATTCTTTTTATAAGTTTTTCATTGTATGCGACATCTATGGTTTAAACAAAATGTCGTTAATAAAGCATTGCCACATGATATGAATCTGTATTCGGACAGAATTTTGTCATGTGGCAATGCTTTTAGAAGGAGACTAAAAAGAGATGGTTATAATTGTTTATAAATTTTATGTTATGACGTAGTTTACAACAACAACATTCCATAAAAGTTTAGCAATAGTTTATTATCCAAGAGGATTTTCACTAAGAAATAAACTCTTTCATGATTCGATTTTTCAATCAAATAAAATTACATGTTTTATGAACATTTTCGTATAAAAATAATGTAAAAGCTCATAATTCTTATAGACTAAAAATGTAAATGAAAACAATCGCTTTCCCATATAGTTTCATAGTAAAGAAAAAATTTTATGTACTTTATTTTAAGCTTAGTAAAAAATACAGTCAATGTGGAGGCTCTTATTTATAGAGTAGGCTCTGCTTTGATATAACATAAAAAACGATTATTCTGCTTTATTTCAATTTTACAATGTATTTCGTTAATTTGCTTTATTTCAATTTTACAATGTATTTCGTTTTTTTAAAATTCGTTAATTAATCAAACTACATGTGCTCGTATGTAGAGTGAGTAGACTATTCTATTCTAAACATAATTAGATTAAAAAAAATAATTTCGTTTTACACAGCTCAATTGATTGTTTTGTAGGTATAATGATTACCTTATTTCCTATTATGAATTTCCAGAAAAATATAATAAGAAAATTCATGGTTTGATTTATTATAACGAAACAATTAAAAAAAAAAATTGGTTTTGAAGAATTAATATAACCAGGTTCTTACGACTTCTTAGATTTTGGTTACAGTTGCACATTATACCATAATTAAATATTGATTTGTTATATTGGAGCCCCATCAGTCATAAACATAATGTTTCGAACCTTTATTTATGTATACATAAAACATTTATTTGTTGCCGTCATTTAATTTTAGCATTCGATATGGGTACGATTATTTAAATTTTATTACGTTCACGTATATGTATGTATGTATCTAAACTTATTCGTGCGATTTGATAACATTTTTATACGGTACATAAGAACAATACATAATTAAGATTATTGAAGAGAACACACATTAAAAAAAATAAAAACAAAACTCGTACAAGAATTATTGCTACCTAATCCTGTCTTGACATGCATGAACATGTTTGATATGGCAAAATAATAAATTCTTGATTATAATAATATATTTTGTTGTTTAAGTTTCAATTTTTATGATAATATTTTTTTAATTTATATTTTAACAAAACTACATAACTTGGATATACTCATGGTGTTTCGAATTAATTCAGGCAAGCCAATTAAATTTAATATTTCGGATTAATATTTTAATGACTGCGAGTGTGAGCGCAAGAACGTGAGGTTATATATAGGTCAACACACCTTGGTTTTTACATTATTATTGTTTTTCAAATTTGTATGTTGTACTGAAAGACGTAAGTAGCAATATTTTAATCGTATTATAATTGTAAACTGGTTCTAAATTTTAAATAATTTTTTATTTTCTAATATGTACACATAAGTATATATACGTTAAATAAAAAAAATAAATTCAAGGTCATCTAGTCCAACATGATGTGAGATCTGGATATACAAATCTGGAAAGGTGATTGAATTTATGTGGAAATACGCCAGTGTCTGGTGCAAATGAATTTTATACGTAGTAAATTTTAAGGGTAAACCGGTTTAAAATCATAAGTGGGCATTTTATTTTATTGTTAATCTGATTTTCATTATCCAAGTTGATATTAATCGGAATCAGTTTGGTCGCTGAAATATTGGGTAGTACGGAAATATACTAATTTGTTTAACTTATTTTGTTCAATTAGAAGATTTTGAGTTTATCGATATATGCTTCATTTTGTACCGGACGGAAGTTACTCTTACATTTCGATAAACTGAAATCACACAGTCTAGTCATTTTATCAAATATAACAACTAAAATGCGTATTTTTCGTTAAATTCATAAAACTAATGAATTTGTTAAATTCCTATATACATATTTACAAATCTATACAGTTTACTAGTATGTTAGAAAACGCAAATGCCTTTGAAATAGTGCTCTAGAAATTAGTTTCGTTAAAAATCTTCCAATTGACTGGAGGGACAAAACTAAGGTTTACAAACCCCCACCACTTAAACAGCAGATAATTTTAGCAGATATGTTGCATTCTGTTAAAAGTAGTTTCAAATAAAGAACATAAAAGAAAATGGAAAATAATCTCAACTAATTAAGGGACATAAATTCAGAATTTTCCTAAAATTATTAATTCCCTTTTACTTCAAAATTAATTTATTACGCGAAGTGAAATTATCAAGAGTTTTACAATTTCAGTTTAGATCTGAATGTGGATTACGAAAAATTTATTTTCACCCATCTCATCATGCTTGCAGCGGCGAAATTACTAATTATACCGTTGATCACACCATTAAGTCCAAGTATATAATACTCTACACCTCTTGATAACGTCACTTGACGATGGCTCCTCTACATAGATATGATTTACTTTTTTCCGGTTAATCATACCACATCAAGTTTTACTAAAATCGGTTAAGGAATAGTCAAGTTCAATCCTAGTTGGCCATATCCCATTTATGTGCATCGCGGCTGCCTAATTTCACTGAAATCGGTTAAGAAATGAGCTAGTTCCATAGTAATTGGCCATATCGAAGATCAAAGGCAAAATGATCTTTTTTTATTCAAACTCAGATATTTTAGAGAATAAATCCCGCAGAGAGACCAAATAGAAATTAAATTTGAGCTTAATTAAAAGCTAACTGACCGTTGCATTGCTTTACCATATCTCATAAAAAATTTTCTCCTAAAAATCTCAAAACTAGAGGATTGAAGCTTTAAAATGTTTTTTTTTCATCTCCACATGACCATTTTTTACAAAGATACAGCTTTTTTACAGTTTTACAAAGTTAGAAAAATATCGTAAGATTTAAAAAAATATTTTCTGGAGCTTTTCAAAAATTAAATGACTTAACTCAAATGTTTCACTGAAAAACCAAATTTTTAAAATTTTAAAACCTTAATGCATTTAAATTCAATATTGCTTTCAAGTTTTCCCAGATTTTCATCTCAGGAAAATTTAAGATTACCTCAGACAGATCTGTCCCAGAATTTGTTTTACACATGTTGTTTCAAAAATCACAAATTGTTATAGTTAATGACACCGAAGATCTATTGCTGGGCTAATTCTAAAATTGCTTTCCCTTTGGAAAATTTCTTTTTACAAAATAAGAAAAGGAAGAAATATTTTGGCCAAGGTTACAGCAGATTTGAATTAGGAGTATGCGTTCGATATTTGGTACAAACCTGGCATGAAAATCGCAACCCAAGTGCCAAAAGTTTGTCTTCACGAATAAAACCGAAGCTTTGGATATTTATCGTGTCGTTATAGTGGTATATGCTATTAGACACTTCTTGAGAAATGATGAAGTATGTTCACATTATATGCAAATGATTCGTTTATTTAAAGACAAAAACGTTTCTTCTGACCGAGATAACAGGCGACCCTTCAGAATTCAAATGATATTAAAATACATGATACAGTATAAATACAGGATAAAACCGAATTTGATAACAATTTCAGGATCCTGCAATTTTGAATTTTAATCAAACTTTAAAATTACTTTATTAAAGCTAAGATTATGATAAAAGTCATAAATAATGAAAAATATTACAGAATTTAATAATTTTTTTTATTTTACAACGAATTTGACTAACGCTTATAGTAAGTATGTGCTTTGTTTAACTCTATATCAGCAAAATATCAAATAGCAAAATTATGATAAATCTGTAAGCATTGTTCATAATCCAGCTCATAATCCAACGCCCTTTTTCCCCATGTCGTAATGACAATTACATTTGTTTGGTAAGCGCACTCAAGCGAACTGGTGTACATTTAGATTTGTAAGCTCTTGCAAGTGTCTGGATATTGTGTAGAAACAATTAGCGAAACACGTAAAAGTCAAGTTAACGTTCAGCATTAAAATTTGTAAAATGTTATTGGAATATTAACTGGTACGATCGTCAAATGTATAGGATGGGATAGAAAAACCCCTATTTTTGAATTTGCTATTATTGGAATATTAACTGTAAAAACTGTATTGAGAGTTATGAGATTTCCAGCAAAGTGGAATTAAAATAGCCCATGAACCACTGCAGAAAGATACTTCAAATAAAAATCAGGTGAATGCTGTTTTCAAACTCCTTCAGAAACTATTGTAGTTACAATACAATTTATATGGCGCACCACCCAGCCGAATTTCTACGCAAATAAATGCAGCAGATTAGTAAAGCTAGGCACATGATTTTGTTTTTTCGTAATGAGAAAACCAAAATAATATGATAAAGGGGATTTAAGTCAATTGTCTTCGAAGTGATTTGTTTAGCCAGAACAGTTAAAAAATTATCACATTTTAACAATTTTTTAAAAGTGCAATAGTTCAACAGTTTATTAAGACGGATTAACATAAATAGGTATCCATTTTCTGAAAGGAATTGAGAGAGAGCTTTCACCTGATTTTTATTTGAAGTTTTTATCTGTGGAAGTTCAGGAGTTACTACAATACAATTCTACAACAGTTTATTAGTAATGTTTTTGAAAACCTCAGACAGCTCCGCCGCTGAACTTTTGACAGAAGAAGAAGAATATATTTCTTTTTATAGATAATTGTGAACTTATTTTACTCCACTATTAATAGACTATCGAACATTCGTTAAGAAAGATTCCTGCACACAGAAAACATCTCCCCCACACAAATCCTCACAAAAACAAAATGCACAGTCAAAAATGAATATATGTATATATGTACATAAGCTTAAACCATTTTTTTGTATAAATTAAATCTGTCCTTAAAAGTAAAAAAACAACGAATTTTATTTCTAATAAATAGAAAATATACAATATATGATATTTAACTAAGATATATAAAGATGAAATAACATAAAAATTAAAAATAAAAACATTGATATAATATCTAAGCCATCTAGCAATAACAGTTTTAGGAAAAGGAAGGGATTAGGGGTTTGGGACAAAAATATTTGATGATTTCTTGAAAATTCCGAATTTTGTTGAGAAATTCCTAGAAAGCGAGCATCAAAATGACCTACACCAGAAATTATCACTGGACTTAAATTACCCGAAAAAAATCCAGTTTTGGCAAAGTAGAGGATCAGGCTGTTCATGAGAAAAAAGTTTGATGACATCAATATCGACTACAAGTAAAAGTCATTTTCCGAATTTTCTTGAGAAAATCCTAGGAAGCGAGCATCAACATGAGCTGTTGATTGATTGATTGGAGTGTACGACTAAGCCTAAACTTGTCTCCCGGACGACGCCGGGCCCACCGTACATATAACAAAATCATTGCATAATACATATAATAAAAAAGGAAGGATAGGAAAGGAATGTTAGTGTTATAGACTTGACCATGTTACAGACACCTATGTAGTCAATAGTTAGTAACATTGTTAGTATAATTTATGGTAAATTAGTTAGCACAAGACAACATAATGTTTTCTTCATGTAGCTTGGATTCTAGTTTCTCTGGAAGACTTCTCCGGTTGCTCAGATATCTCTAAAAATGCAAATCAAATTCAATTATGCTAAGTAATGTTAATTCCCCAAACTGAAATTATATATGTAAATTTAAATTTAAACTCAGAAACATATCATTATAGGATTGAAACATATTAGTAAGATAGGTTTGCGCAAGCCATCAAGTTTCTCACTCCTCGAATGGTTGAATTTCTGGAATGCTGTCCAGCTCCTCAGGTACCTGTGAATGAGACATTAACTTAAACTCATCACCAGTCAATTATTTAGATACTGCCTTATATCAGCCCATTCACGGCTATTCCCCTCATAATTTAGATTATCAATTATATCAGCATCTTCTTCAGGACTTTCCCGTCACAGAATAATAAATATAAAGTCTCTATCTTTGAATGCAAAGGAAATAGAACGTGAGAAAATTGCAGTGTTTACATTCTGAAAGATTCCTTTTTGAAGTTTGGAATCCTTTGCTTACTGGAACTAAAGCGGGAATGGAAATGTGTTCAGGCTCCCGTTGTGAGATTGCGTTGGTTCCAAGTAGAGTATATTTTTAAAGGTTCTAATTGGGAAATTTTAAACCACTCCATTGTGTGCAAATGTGATTTCGAATTCGTCTCCAAAGAGCGCATTTGTCGTGAGGAACTGAGTTAATTTAGAAGCCAACCATTTCTAATGAATAACAATGGTTGGATATGAGGAAATGGGCGGATATTAAGAAGGAATTCTAAAGGATAAATAAACTGTTTACCTGTTTCATACCAATCAGGTACACCATCTTATTCCTTAAAGGGAGGCAGGAGAAGAATAGAATTAGCAGGATTGGTGGACTGATATTTCTATTTCATTTATTCTTGGTATTTGTGGTGCAAACTGAAGTGTTTAAAGTCTTGCTCCAAAACAACTTCTTCTTTGATGTATTGACGATTTTGACAGGTTATCCGGTATTTCTCAGCGCCAACCTTACCGGTTCGACTGCGGCTTTGATTTGCTAGGAATAAAGTTTTAGCAGAATTTAAAGATATAGGAGAGGATTAAATTGTTACGAGTAATTATTATAGTTCACACATCCGATCTGTTACTTTCTGGCGTGGTGATTGATAATACCTAGGAAGAATCAGATAATTTAGCAGTTTTGGAAATGCTACACATAGATTCCTTGATATCCTTTGTACGCAAATTTACTGTAATTCCGAAGGTTAAAACCTCGTGGTGCGGTTTATTAATTTCCAATTGCAATGTTATTTGTGTATAATATTTACTTCCATAAAGGCCTTTTATTAAAGTGGCCTTTTATTAATTTTAGGATCTATTTAATTCACCGTTTTAAGGTGTTACCATTTTTTAATTGTATTCTTTCTATTTTATTTTTGCGAATACATATGCACTGTGTTTTATTTGATATTTGATGTCACCGGAATGAAAAGCGTACAATAGAGTAATAATCATAAGTAATTCCCTTTCTATATCGGAAAGGTTAATCGGCAGTTTGGGAAATAAATAATAAATCGGTATTATGTGCGAACGAGACACCCTACCCGTCAGTAAAATTCTTACACCGTAGTATCAAGTAAAATCTGAATGCAACTTTGCGACCCAACCGCATAACCGCATGCAACACTCACATGTGTTGACTATAACTGGTTTGAGTTCCGGCTTTTTAAATCGTTTAATTCGATGATGTGGAAGAGTTTTGAGTAACCTGTGATCACTCTTGCTTCTCCCAGTTTTAATGCTATCAGGCCTTTAGTTGTTGTGAGATCGAAGACTTCAAGGCTCTGTGGATGTACCAAGCTGTTGAGTAGATGAAGAATTTATTTTATCTAACCCATAGCTAATAATTTTTTTGATTCGATTCTTATGAACCGGACGTTTATTTGTGTTTACTGTAACTTCTTTATTTTTTGTTACTGTGTGTTTAATAAACTTTGGAACTAACTTGTCCCTAGTAGTAGATTTTTCAAAAATTATTTCGTTTGGTTAAAATACTTTAGGTTCTGAACGATTTTTATTTAGAGTTCCTATTGTTTTGGTTTTTGATTTTTCGTTCAGGGTTGCAATATGTTTTGCAATTTTTGACAAATCATTTCGAATTCTGTTAAGGTATTCGTTTGATTGATTGGCCATGTCTTCAGACATACTTTTTATTAAAATACGCCCTTTATGAAGTTCGAATGGTGTAAGATTGGTCGTAGAGTGAATCGAATTGTTATAGGCGAAGACTGTCTCATTTAACAACCGTATTATTGTTTTATTCGGATCTTGTTGATATATGATCCTACTGAGCTCCGTTAAGGTTGAATGGAATCGCTCTATGGGTGAGTTACTCGTTGATGATTTTGCCGTAGTTATGTGTAAGTTAATTTTCATCATTTCTGTGAAATTTCGGAATAATTCAGAGGTAAATTCCGTTGCTGAGTCTAATACTAGCAATTTTGGGATTCCTTCTTGTGAAAAGAATTTAAAAAAGTTCTGGATAAAAAAGTTCTGGATCATAGTTTGAGATCTTCTAATTTATCTATGATCGTTAAGAAATTTTTACTTCTGAGAGCAAATGTGTCTGTATGGACTATTTCCATGGGACCTTTGAGTGGTTTGTGAAATTTTAAATTTTACATTGACTGGTTGTACTTCGTATTTGTTTTTGTTACAGATTTCACAATTCTGAATGAACTTTGATATTTTTTGTTTTAAATTCGGGAAATAAAAAGTACGTTTGATTTTTTCATATTTTTCCTTTATTCCTCTGTGGTATGGCAAGTGGATGTTTTTTATTACCATTTGTTCTTCCTCCATTGGTACATCTGTTTTTCTTGTAGCTACACGTATAAATTTTAATTTGGGATTCTTGCTGAATTCCTGTTGTATTGTTTGAAATGTGATATCATCCGTAAAAAGTGCGGTGAGATATCTTGTGTTAGTATAGCTATTGAAGAGTACGATGATATCCATGTTTGAGAACTTAGATTTTTTGATTGTGTTGCCGGTATATTTGTTGTATAAGACTTCCGCTGATTCGTAGATTTCTACGCGGTTTGGATCTACTTGTAGAATTAATTGATGAACGAATTCATTTAATGCTGAATTTTATTCAGGTATTTTTGTGGTATTTTTAACACTATTGAAGCTGGTTTCTTTAGTATTAATATTACACAGCATAGCGAATTCATCGTTACATGCTTTGTTATTTTTTAATTTATTTTCGATAGGAGTAGCTAATGCACTATCTAATTTATTTTTTTTATCTACGGGGGTTATTGAATCTATAGTATTAGGAAATTTTAGTTTACCTCCCTGTATGTATTTATTAAGTTCTAATCGTGATAATGCATCAGCGTTAGTGTTTGATGTTCCTTTTTTTGTAAATCACTTGATAATCGAACTCTTCTAATCTGAGACGCCATCGTACGATTTTTGACGTGGGGTCTTTCGCGTTGAATAGCCAGACTAGTGGTTTATGATCCGTTATAATAGAGAATTTTCTTCCATACAAGTATGGTCGGAAATATTTACAAGCCCATACAGTAGCTAAGCATTCCTTTTCAATGGTACTATAGTGGGTTTATGTTTGTGAAAGAGTTCGTGATGCGTATGCTATCGGGGGATCTTTTCCATCGTAATTTTGCCTTAAAATTGTACCCAGAGCATAATTTGATGCATCGGTTGTTAGACGGCTCTTTAAAATTTGGATACCGTAGTATTGGATCATTTGTTAGTAATTTTTTACATTTCTCAAAGCATTTCGTATACTCTTTGTCAATATAAATTGTTGACTTTTTCGAGAGACATGACGTGAATGGTTTCGTAACTTTACCAAAATCTTTTATAAATTTTCGGTAGTAACCGATTAATCCTAGCAAACTTTTTATCTCCTTAGGTGTTTGTGGTATTTTAAATTGTTGTATGGCTTGAATTTTTGTTGGATTGGGTTTAACTTCATCTATGGTGTTATAAGATGTCCTAAGAATCCTATTTCTTTTTGTAAGAAATGAGTTTTCTCTATTTGGATTTTTAGATTTGCCCTTTGGAGTTTTTGGAATACTTTTCTATTCGAGGTGTTCGTGTAAACTAGTGCTATAGACAATAATATCGTCCATATAGCATAGTACATGGTTACCTGGAAGTTCGCCAATGTGGTCCATTACTCTTTGAAAAGTGCTCCGATCGTTTTTCAGCCCAAATGGCATTCTAACGAACTCAAAGTGTCCAGACCCTATTGAGAATCCGGTTTTAGGGATATATTTCGCTGCGGTTTCAATTTGGTGAAATCCTGATGCGAGATCGATGGTTGAAAAATAGACAGATTTTCCTAATTTGTCGAGTATACTATTAATATTCGGCAATGGATATTTGTCATCTACTCGTATAGTTTGAGCATTTAGCTGCCTATAGTCTATAACTATTCTCCATTTTTTATTACCGTTCAAACCAGGTTTCTTTGGCACCATCTATATAGGTGACGACCAAGGACTGACTGAAGGTCTGATTATACCATTTTGTAATAATTTATTGATTTCGTTTTTGATTTCTCCTTTTTGGTTTTCCGGGTGTCGATATTGTTTCACGAATACTGGCTTTTCCTTGGAGAGGTTTATATCGTGTTTTATTTCGTTTGAGAAAGTTAATTTTTCATTTTCATTATGGAAAATGTTTTTGAACTGATTACACAGGCTTAATATTTTTGTTTTTTCTTCCGGATTCAAATGATCCGTCAAGATTTGTGATTCAATTTTAAATTTTTGAATTTCCCTTTTTTGGGGTATTTGAAAATTTATTTCACCATATGTTTTATCAAATTCAGTAACGGTTGAAGTAAATATACTTCTTTTGGTTTATTGTTTAAATTTATTATTTCAACGTAGGAGTGATTTGGTTTGTGAGTGGAATAATTTACAATTGCAATTGAATACGATTGGTGTAAAATTCACCATGATGTATATTAATTGGGATTTCAACGACTGTTTTTTCTATTAGTTGCATAAAGGAATGTTGTATACATGATATTATTTTATCATGTAGTTTGATTGAGAATTTTGGACTTTGTAGTACATGGCTGTCTACTAAGATATTTGCATTTAAGAATTTTAGAGTTTCGTAGCCTATAAGACCATCATAGTAGTGTCTATGAAATTTTAAAAGAAAGAGTTCTACAGGTTTGTTGAATTCAATAAATTTTATTTTGGTTTTCCCCGTAATATTTGAGGTTTGGAAGAGACTTTTAATTTTTAAGTCGGTCGGTTGTCGATTTAATTTTGATACAAAAATTGGATTTATTTAAGATTTATCTGTTACGGTATCGATGAGAAATTTTAGGATTTGATTTCCGAAAGTGAGCACGACAAATGGTAATGTGCTAAGATGTGTCATATTGAAGATTGTGTTTAGGTTTCCAAGGCTTGTTCTTGAAAATCCTCGTCATCATTAATGAGTGTTTCGATGTTGTAATTAACTTTCTCCTTTTTCATTTCTCTTTTTGTTTATGGATAGTTTGGTGGTATATGGCATATATATATATTTATATATATATATATATATATATATATATATATATATATATATATATATATATATATATATAATAATTGATTAATTATACGTTTAAGATCTTTGTTAAATAGATATAACGTACCTGGGCCATAGAATCGTTTCCTTTTCGTAACATCGCATACATTTCCGTAAACCGCTACCAACACGACTATCTGGTTGATTTAAATGATTTTATCGTAATTCTTGTACTGTGAATCACATCACACACCGGTAGTGTTCCATTTACTTTCACTAATAACACTACTTCGAATTCCTACAGATTCAACTGTTTCGGACCTTTTAACCTTTGGTTATTAAGTATATCCTTCATAGAATTATTTATAGTCACTTTAAATATTTTATTTTAATTTAATAATTACCATTTTATATGAAAAATCTACACAGTTTGAGTTTTAATACAAGATAGTTATTTTTTTTATAATATGTAATGTAAAATTTACGTCACTCAAAACAAAGACATAATTGTTATGTACAAAAGCTGTATACAAAAAAGTCACTGGACCTAAGCTATCCGAAAATATTCCAGGTTTTGGAAAAAGTAGGGATCAAGATGCTTAGGACAACAAAGTTTGATGGCATCTCATTTATGTAAATTGAATATACGTAAAAGTAATTTTCCGAATTTTCTTGAGAAAATCCTCGGAAGCGAGCATCAAAATGACCAGCATACAAAAATTTTTCACTGAACCAAAGCTGTCCAAAAAATATTCAAGTTTTGAAAAAATGGGGGAATCACCGGGTTTGGGACAACCAATTCGGACAAGAAAATTCGATGGTTGTTTCCCTAAACACCCTACTTTTTCCAAAACTGGAATATTTTTCAGAAACCTTAGGTCCGATGACATTTTTATACAGTTCATTTTGATGTTCGGTTCGTAGGATTTTCTCAAGAAAATTCGGAAAATCTCTTATACACTGAAAAAAAAGTTTTGCGATATTTAGAAAAAAGCTTGCTAAATATTAATAAAAAACGGCAAGTTTTGTGCCACCTAGGCGCTTTTCAAATAATGAAGAAAAAGTTTATCAAATATTATATAGAGCTTGGTAAGTTCAAAATGTTTTTACTTTTTTATGTTTGCTATATTTGTTAAATTTAAAAGATATTTACTTTGCATTTTGTAAAATGTTTAGAAAATATTACAAAGCGCAAAGCAAATACTAAAGGTAACGAAAGCAAGTATAGAAATTTAATAATCGAACAATGCTAAGCGTTAGCAAATATTCAATAGCTCAATAAAATTGCAATGCAACATTTGTACTGCTTAGTAAATTTTACAAATGAGCTTGTAAACACCATTATTTTACTAAGAGCTTGTTGATAATGATAAAAATTCATCAGAACCATTTGAATTTATGATGACTAACTTACTATGTTTGTCAACCGTTACTCAGCAACTGTTATATTTTGCTAATCAATAGTAACATTAGTCTATACATACATATATATATATATATATATATATATATATATATATATATATATATATATATATATATATATATATATATATATATATATATATATATATATATATATATATACATATATATATATATATATATATATATATATATATATATATATATATATATATATATATATAAAATATATATATATTTTATGTTATATAAATAACAATAAATAATTATGATGATTGCTTAAATCAGCGGTCACTGCAAGTAATTCAATATCACAATCTGCTACTATTTTGAATGTGGCACAAACAATTTAATAGATATTATTAAATAATTATATTTTTTATTTGGAAGATAATATTTCATAATTTTTATTTTTTAAATCGGAAATCAGTGTGGCCACTGCAGGTACTTCATGGTCGTATTTTGTATTTATGTTGTACAGGTACTTTTGTATAAATAACCAAACGATGCTGCTGGATAGTGTAATTGGAATATTTGAAATATTTTAAACGTCTTATGTATGGCTTCTAACAAACTGCCATAAACATACTTTAAATCGTTCAATATAATGGCAAATTGAAATATTTCCAAGTTTTTATGTATTGCAAATAAGTAAGGCTGAATTTGTGTTTTATCAGTTTTGCATTTACTATTACGTTCTTTGATCATCACTTCCATTTGGAAAACATTTTCAGCTCTGACTATAAACCAGTCCTGACTATCCTTGATAGTACATTTGGATTAGGAAACACTTTACGGAATTTGGAATAGTTGAGCAAACCAGAAGCATAAGTTTTGTATAAAAGGAGAGTCTGTAACAGAAAAACATATATGTTAGGGGCTCGAGTATGTACTTTTTAATAATTTAAATTTTAATAAATAATATTTAACTTACCCAAGTTTATAGTTGCTTTGTTAAAGCAAAGCGTTTCCAGTTGGTTTTTCCATTTGGTCTGTGTTAGCCTTGTTCAATAATGCTACTACATCATATCTAATATCATATTATCAGTATATAAACAGCAATAAGGGTAAATAATATTGAAGTCGATGTCAATCTGCAGAACAATATATAAATATTTATTAGAATTTGCTTAATATAAACAGAAATTTTATTTAGATTTACCAGTTCCGGCATTAGCGGATTTTTGTATGTGGGCCAGCTGTCAAATATACTTTGGAGTGAAACGTCCTTATTCTCGATAAACTCCTTTGTCCAGTTGCTGGCAGAGGTCTTCCACTTCTCCAGTACCACTTCTATACAGTACCACAAAACTAAATCTTCCTTTTCTAGAATTTTTGGAAAATGGAGATTTCATTTCTAATTCTAAAATTAAACCTCTATTTTCCAGAAAATATATTTTCATTTTCCAGCAAAAATATTTTTATTAATTCCAACGGCCAATTTTAGATTCTATAATTTTATAAAAATCAATCTTATCAAAAACAAATTATTGAAAAATGCAAGTTTTATACAGTGTGTCGATTTATCACTTTAATAGATTATATATTTTATGACGAATAATAAGTTTTCACCATGGCAAAATATAAATTAAAATTGAAAAAACACGAATTCTTATAATCTGCACATAAGACAATAACGAAGATTTATATTCACTGTATATACCACATATATCACATATGTATATACATTTTTAAAATAAAGAAAAATAATGGAATGCTATAACTGCCAATTTTCATAAAGCGCATTGTAGGTAAGTGTTACTAAGCATTTACCAACTTAAAGGAGATTTGTAACACTATTATCAAAACTAACTTATCTTTAATATTGATCAAAATTCTTCAGAATAAATAAAACAATACACTATAATCCAAATATCACTGCACAGTTCAAAGTTTACGGAAGGAATGATCTTCTATTGAATTTATTAAAAATGTTTGAACATAAAAAAAAGACCAATTCATACGTGTTTGTCACCAGTTGATTGGTTATAAATTAAGAAAAAACAAAAATAAAATCGGAATGCTCCAACTGCCGGTCACAATTCACACAGCGCAGTGTAAGTATTACAAAGCATTTACAAATATAAAAAAGGCTTAGTTTCGTAAGTTCTATATGTACTGAGGAAAATTAAATGTAACAGCTGCTTATATATTTTAAAAAAAAGTGTATGCATAATACTTACAGAACATTCTAAATATTGCACTATAGTTGCAATTTTTGCAAGGCTTATTTTAAATTTGTAAATGCATTTTAACATTTGCTCTGCGCTGTGTAAAATGTTTTTGGGCGGTTATTACTCAACAGTACTCAAATTTTAAATTCCGAGATTATTTCCTAGATTTACACTGCGCTGTGTAAAATGTTATTGTGAGAGATAAATCCAATTAATACATATTACAGTACATAAGATAAAATGTAACTATTATAATTTTGATGAGTTGGATTTATCTCCCACAATAACATTTTACATAGCGCAGTGTAAATTTTAGATCGCATTTAAGAATTTAAAATTGCTCAGTAATCCTGATGTAAAATGAAAACATCAAATAATTCAAGTACTTTCATACAGTACTCTCATGTACATTATATAAGTACTGTTGGATATTAAGTGCCAAAAAATTTTACACAGCGCAGATCAAATGTTAAAATGCATGTACAAATTTAAAATAAGCTTTGCAAATATTGCAATTTAAATGAAATTTAACTCGTATTTACACGTATTTAATTAAACAAATAAAATTAAACCAATTTAGTAAAGGATACAATAGAATTATCGGGGATAGATTTTGATAGATAATGAACTAATCTTTTAAATTAGTACCAATACTGACATGCTTGACGATTAAATGGTTAAATTCCAAATAAAATTTTCAAATTTTCCATGATCTCCTAATTTTAGAAGAGTTTATAGTAAACGTAACTGATAAAAATGTCAGTTTTTCAACAATTCAACATTAAAGCAATCTACTGGCCAAACTAGGCCCGGAAATTTATACTCACTGTTTAGGTTAACATTTCATGTTCCAAATGGTGTACCGAACTTTTTAATACAGGGGTGGCCGCCTTCTACGGTTCATATTTTAGGTGCGCGTTCATCCATTTTAGATGCATTCACCATTATGAATATTAATATAATTTTATTTTCCTATACAGAGTACACAAAAGTATAGGAATCATGAAAATTATACAACTCGTGATTTTAGCGGAAGTGGCCATCTTATATATATATATAAATTCACATCCAAATTGACCATTTCTGGAAAATGTCTGCATGTATGTGTGTTGGATGTCTTTGTGTTCTCTACCTCAAAAACAAACACCTCTTATTTTGGTATTAAGTTATTTTTTCTCTACACATAACTTATTTCAATCCATTCATATAAACGAACTCTTGTATAAGAAAGATGGATGGGTATTGTCATCAATATAAAACTCCATATTTTTTTATTTGGATTTGAATCATCTACCGGTCAAAACAAACAATATACTTTGAAGATTAATTTAATATCTATCAAAAACTATCCCCAATAGTTTTATATTTTGTGAAACTTTCTAATTTTACGCGCATTTAAGATAGAAATAATGGTAAAACTAAATTTTTTATAACTTCCAAGCAATGTATAGGCCAAACTACCTCGTGTATGTCCTTATATTTATATTCCCTAAGTCAAAGGCTGAACCTTCGCCTTCGAAATGGCGCACAGAACATTTTTATGGAGATAACTGTGATCTCTATAGGATTAAGGTATATTTATTTTTCCAAACCTCCTTCTCTAAAAGTACTTGCGAAAAAATAATTTTTGATTAATTTAGTACCGTCTAAACTCATTCTAAAATGGTACCACTTTCAAAAATATATGTTAAATAAGCCAAATATATCTATTGTATACATATAACGTAAAAAATCCAAAATATATCTAAATAACGAAACTGTAACGGAAGCTCTTTTAACTGTACATTTGTAGTTACTATCGTGTATGATCTGTAGGTTTATGGTAGCACATATATTGTCCAAGTTGCAGTATATTAATATTGGATTGATTTCAATTTACCAAGGGTTTGTAAAATTTGTATATAAAAACAATTTTGGAAATTACATAATGCTCATGTTGTATTAACATTAAGTTTATTGGAATTTACCTAGCAGTATTGTAATACCTTAAATCAAATCACTTTGAAAGTTGCTCAGCATTGCAAAAATAGAAACCAAAGTTCACCGCCTAGTATTAACGTTAAGTTTATTGAAATTTACCATCTCTTAATTTCAAATCACCTTCAAATGTACCTACTCAGCATGGTTTGCTATAAGTAACAATTAATTGTAAGTAACACCCCGCAAGTTTTTACGGGGCACCACATTCTTTAAAAATGATTTGTACAATAATACTTAAAAATGTCTCTTTACTCAGCAATAATTGTAATTATCGCAAAGCTTTTTTTTAATATACGTACACTCCTCATATTATTAGATTATTCGATGGCGTGGTTGTCCAGTCTTTAAATTTTTTCTAATAAGTAGAATATTAGACATAACATGAAAGGACAGATTTAAGGCGAACTTCATTTATGTATATATAGATTCGTGAAGTTTGTCCAAAAAAAAATCCTATTTTTCTATTTTTTTTTTTTTTTTTTTTGTGACAGATTTAGGATACAATTCACAAGAACCTTAACTTACACGTTCTGATATGGTGGTCTGCGCAACATGGGTACATATATTGAAATTAATAATCCGATGAGAAGAGAACAATTTTTCAACTATAATAATTATTAATCGATATTTACGAATATGAGGATCACTGACACTTGAACCATAAAACTATATTACGATGAAGAATTTGGAATGTGTAAATAGAGTGTACTAAAAAATATGACCAATATTTACAAACCGTTGTACTAGTTCCCGGCCATTTTAATTTAGATAGAATTTTTTCAGGTATAGACACCACCCTGTATATACAATAAAAACAGAAAATTTAATTTTGATAGATTTATTAGATACAAATTTGCATAACAAACAGTTAATAATAAAAATAGTAATAAAATATGCTGTTGAAACATAAAATTTTAAATATCATAAATTTGTGATAAAATATGTATAAAATACTCAAAAATTAAAATCCTAAATATAGGAAAACGGGTAGAAAAGAAGAATTTGGTTACCATTCTATCAAATTAGTTAACTTCTTTTTATTTTTTTTTTGTTATGAGGCAATAAAATTTGATTAAATGAAAAACATAAAAATTATGACTTTTCTTTTTGTATTTTGTTTTACTTTCGTTTCAATTTTAAAAACATTAAAAAACCAAATTAAGATTTTCCAAGGGATAGGAATATTGAGTTACTAAACACAAACTATGTGATATATGATACTTTTCTTAATGATTTACTATGGTCCGTATATTTTAGCTAAATATATATGTGTGTGTGTGTGTGTGTGTGTTACCCAAAATTTGAATAATGAAAATGAGGTTTTAATTTTTTAATGAGTTTGAAATTAGCTTTAGTTCAAATTTCTTAAGGTTGTTGAATTTAAAATAAAATAAATTTTTGTCCTTACAATCAAATTTCTTACATTGACAAACAGACCTAGTTAATTATTTAGTATGAATCACAATAATGAAACAATAATTAAAATATTATTGCTGAAAATTTTACTTCGAGGTTGAGTTTTCTTTTTATATTCACCCGCCGCTACCACATATGTACATATAAGAACATACATTTGATTTTGGCAAACAAACTATAGTCATGGAACGAACGGTCGTACTTTGAGACTACAAAAAAAAAAAAGTTGTTGCACATGTGTGGAGAATTTATTTGTTTTCATTTCTTGTTTTACATAAATTGTAAATTTTGCAACATTTCTTTTGATGAAATTAATTTTTGCCGAACCAAAAAATTTTATTTTTAATTATACTTAGCCGGGATTAGTCATACTTTGATAGTCTCATTGTTGATACACACAAACAAATACAAAAACCTTAATCATACTCTGTTTTAGAAGGTAAATTAAATACTGTCTGCGGTTTTTATTTAATGTTTCGCTTTTGATTAAGAGGCAATTTAACTATATGGGCAGATGATACTCATATATCTATCATCCAATATCTTTGTAATCTTTAAGCAAACAATTAATATTTCTATAGTGACTAATAGGAGGTAACTTTATAATTTTGGGCGCTCGGTATTATGTACAGTGTGGCTTTATAATTTTGTTTATTTTTAGTCGAAGGCTAAGTCAAAAGTTCATTTTTATTAGTCATTGGTTTCTTTTGTTAAAATGATGGCAGCACTTTCCAATGTAACTTGAAATCGAAGCATTATCTCTACAAAAAATAATAAAATAAAAAAATGTAATAAAGTAACACTAATTGCGGTGGAGCACAAAAATGTATCAACCCAGCAACTTTTATACGAGTGCACCCAACGGCTAAAAAGGAAGCAAGATTACAAATCATTTCACTAATTTTAGTTAAACAAAATTAATATTGAAAATTAAATTAAGTCAAATGATGCACGACAAATTTTGTTTTCCGTTTTGTTATTCAATTCATGCAAATTTTACTATTTAATTTAAATATATTAGGTAAATTGTTCCATTTAAATTGTTTGTTGACATTATTCATGAAAGTTTCGTTTACATTTGTTTTGCAAAAATTTTACAATTTTGAGAGTGCCAGTACAAATCAGCGGCAATTTAAAGCCAAATTCCACTCGCTTTCAATAAAATACTTAAAACAATGAATCGAAACCCGGGTTAAACAACTTAAGTATAATTTAATAATCTTCAACGAACTTTCTAAAATACTCCGTCAAGCCTACAAAGTTTTGTCCATTTTTAATATTTGTTGGCTTCAGGAACCCTTCTTGGGAAAGCCTAATTTTCCCGTTTTTGTGCTAATAGTTGAGTTCGTTCGAGGAGTCCGATTTTAATTGAAATTCGCACTACATAAGAATTAAAATAGAGCAATATCGCTGATAGCAAGTTCAACCATAGTGTAACTGCAGGTTTAGCTAATTTCGTTTTATTTTTTTGGTTTACTAATTAAACACATTTAATGAATTAACCTCTCATTATTTTGAACTTTTTCTTTTAACAAAGAGTAAAATTGGGGTGAAATAGCACATTTGTAGTAGAAAGCGTTAAACATTAAAGATGTTCAAGTGGCGATATACTCATCAGATGCTTAGACATCATTGACATTTTGGGAATAAATACTTGATTAAATAATAAAAAAAAAATAGTTAGGTGTTAAATAAAAAATACGTTTCTTGATAAAGAAAATTCATCCAACTTTCATTTTCAAGCCAAAGTTCAAGAAATACAAAAACTCTCAATACAATAAACGTTGTTAGGCGGCGATTCAAATGAAATACCAATTATGTATACTATTTCATTTCCACAGAAACTAAAATTTGACTACAAATGGTCGGACAATGATCAATTTATTTAGTATTAGCAAATCAACGGTATGAGTAATTGTTTTTAGTTCTACCAGGCAGCCATTTTGATACGACTACTGTTGTTAAACCTAATAGTGCATACAAAAATCGACAGCAATTAAGAATGTTAACGATGGTTCCGTCCAAGCAGTGTTGGACAATCTAGTTTTCTAAACGTTGGCGTAAGAGCCTACAGAAAAGGAGTGAGAAACTGTGTTCATTTAATATAATTAACCAGTTTATGAACAAAATAGATATTTCAGGTTTTTGACAACTGGCTCAACGCAGTCTGTTAAAAAAAAAATGTTTTTGATCTGATACTGGACGTTCAAGGCAGGTTTGTTATTAAAGAACAAGAAACCGAACAATCCATGCTCTCAACCACTTCTGAACCAGCGGCAAATCAACGGTCTACAAAACGACAATGGCAAAATATAAGTAGTCCGTTTACAGAAAACTTCGAGCATCAATATTTGGAGCTTATTATAAATATTGTAAAATTGAGTCATCCTTCACAAACACAATCATTCTAAATAATTGCAGGGACGTATTTGCAGAAATGGCGAGAATCACTATCACTAACACTGAATATATCACTTCCACTCACACTGAATTTGAATACCATTTCGCTCATTAGAAATCTAATTTTTTATTGTGATCTCAGCTCTAGCTATAGGTGTGCGATGAATGCCCGAACGAAAAAAAACGTGTTTTGTCTTTTTGTGTAAATTAAATTTTCCAAAGGAAAAGTGCAAAGGAAATTGTGAAGGATTACTCATGTTAAAATTTACATAACGGTACTGCTCAGGTATCGTTTGGCAGGTTATCGCACGCCGTATGCGCGAAGAGAAATTCTGCGGTA
This sequence comes from Tipula vernalis, assembly GCA_958295665.1. Taxonomy (NCBI): domain Eukaryota; kingdom Metazoa; phylum Arthropoda; class Insecta; order Diptera; family Tipulidae; genus Tipula; species Tipula vernalis. Next base: position 139,245,263 of record OY282560.1, read on the forward strand.
AATACTTATTATTAGGAATTTCGTTATAATGCATATAAAGAATATAGTACTTATAATACATATATATTGGTCTGGATGTAATGTGTATGTCTGGATGTATAAATATTTATTATTGTACGTATTGTTGAAGAATCAGCTTGTTCGTTTTTTACTGTGTTATTATTGTTTTTCTACTAACTATTGTAATTTTGATAAAATGAACACATCCAAAATGTAAGTTTTTTAAATTCAAATAGTTTGTTCATAACATTTTTCGTAGAGGCAAGGTTAATAAAGTTTCAGATTCATATATAGAATAAAATGATTCTGAATGTAAATTTATATATCTTTCTCTAACTGGAATTTTGTTGAACAAATTGTGGGCTTAAAATTTTGAAGCAAATCATAATTTTTGTGGTAATTATTTTGTCATATATGTGTATGTACATGTGTAGGTGGTACTATTAAGAATATAATAATTGTTGATTTATACTCAAGTTATTTAATTTAATTTAATTCGGACAACTTTAAGCTGTTATTTTTTAATATGTTCCAGATAAATTAAACATTTTGCAGTGGACTTTTAAGCACTCTGGAATAATAAGTAATTATTTTAAATTTGATTTTAGGGATATTTTCTGGAATGATTAGTTAATTAAGTTATTAATATGAAAATTAATATTTTATATATGTATAGTGTTTCAAATTTTTTAGAATATAGCATTAGGATTTCAGAATTTTAGTACTTTAAAATGTTAGCTACTTAGAACTTCAAATTTCTTAATTTTAGATGCAGGGAAAATTAACTAATATATATATTAATTTCTATTCATTTTAGGGGTGATGCGTGAAGCTAAGTGTGAACGAAAAGTATGGGTGTTTGATTTATTAGTAAATAATTATTATATTAGCGAAATTAAAAATTATTTCAATTTATGTTTTAGAACATCTATGGCTGATTTTTTTTTTAAATTCTTAATTTTGTATTGGCAAATGATTGGAAGCTGACAAATGATTTGAATTGTTTTGTCATTGTGTTGTCTAACAAATTACTAACTATCGGATGTACCTTGGTGCCTATAACCGGGCCGATTCTGTCATAACTAATTAACCTTTCCTATCCAGCGATGTTGTTTTAAGTAAAAAGGGAGTACGGTGGCACCCGCATCTCCGGAAGACAACATTAGGCTTGGCCTTACACTCCATTCACTCAATCCCATTTAGCTATAATAAATTGACGTTCTATTTCAATCATCACACGTCTGTGCCATTCACCAACATTGACATACCATAAAACATCATTTTGCCAAATTACTGCAACCAAGTATTCAATATTTTTATTTTAGTCTGGCCATTATCAAGGTTTGTCCGGAATGGAGATGTCGAATATGGTTTTCTTTGATGATAACTTCGATAATGTGATCTTTGGCTGGTAATATAATAGAGTGTTTCTTTTCATAATTTGACTGATGAAAATTTTCGTTTATCGACATTTTTGTGTTGAATCAAGCGAAAAACTTAAGCTAAAACGATCATCATTTTAACAAAACTCGAAAATTTTTGAATAGTTTTTGCCAAAACACTAAGTTCGTGCATTCAGCTTGTAACGATTAAACCTTCCATTTCTCAGGCTACGTTTTCTTTTCGTCCGGAGTTTTTTTTAATAATTAAACGCCACAGAGCTCAAGACGTGGGATTGAAAGTACCAGTCAAACCTCTTTTATCCGGAACGGGCGGGACCGGCCCAATTCAGGATAAACGATTTTTCCGGATAAAGGATTTGTTTATTTTTTAAATTATTTTAAAGCACGATTTAATAAATTTTTAAAGTAAAATTTTATTTATCACATTTTTTATTCATTTTACACAGAAAATAATAAAAAATAAAAAAAAAAATATGCATTTTATTTTAAATAAACATGTATCATTTACATACAGACCTACTAACTATTTCTTTATATATATATGTATTGATCCATAGTGGTCTGTTTTTGCTTCTTTTGATTTTCTTTTATTAATTTATCTTGGATTAGATTTAGACTAATTATTTCCTGTTCGGTAATAAAGGTTTTAGTATCCAAGTAGGCAATTAATTTACGAACGGACTTAATAGCTTGATCCTCAGTCATTTTGTTTTCTTCGACTATAACAGCTTCAGAACCATCAGAGCTGTCGCTGTCTATTTCAATCGCCGATTCCGGATTTACAGCATTAATAATTTCTTCATCAGTCAAATTAGAATAAACTGGTGCGGATTGATCACAATTCAGCCACTTCGCGACATCTTCTCTATTACAGTTTTCAAATTGGTTCACAACACTTACGAGATCATCAATTAATGGTTGTTTGTCTAGTTCAGTAAGGACTGAATCGCCTTCTGTCTCTAAATTATCTAAATCAGGCCAAATATTGTGCCAGCTATTTCTTAAAACCGTTAATGTTACAGCATTCCAGGCGCGAAAAATACACCAAATAAAATTTTTGATGTTATATGCTTTTTGTAAAGCCATAATGCCTTCATTAGTATCCATAGCTGTTATTTTACGTATCATTTCCTTGCGGTAATTGGCTTTCAAGCTTCTGATCATACCCTGATCCATGGGCTGTATCAATGATGTACAATTTGGTGGTAAGTACATTGTATGTACATTACCTTCTGTCAATCTATTTGGATCGGGATGTGCTGGGCATTGGTCCAATAATAAAATTATTTTGCAATTTTTAAAAATTATTTTTATCAAAGCTTATAAATATTATGTATTAGCAAAAACACAAAACTCCACAGTTCGGGGACTTACTAAAACGTATATGTACAATAAAATAAATATGGATCTGTTCTACTTCTGCACAAAAAACAAAATACAAAAATGAAAAAAAAACGGTAAAAATCTGTTTTTACGGATAATAGAGGTTTTTATGGATAATCGATACAACTTTTTTTGCGAAAAAAATTCTGTATATTAGATTTTCCGGTTCATCGAATTCCGGATAAAAGAGGTTTGACGTAGTTTAACCGGTGACACCCTTATCTTAGATGATAATAATACGGTAATATTTTCTCCAGAAAATTTCCTTATTCGACCATAAACAACGTGGGTCGGAGAATCTGTGAAGTTCAAGGTTATAGCTACTTTTTGTTTGTATTTAGCGTTGTATTTTTTTATTCACCACATGTAACAAGTTACTCCGAATATAGTTTCATCCACTTTTCTGACAGCTTCGCCCGGCAATTTTTCATCCCGGTCTAAATTTTTAATCCATAAACTTTGAAAATATATTTTAATCTTAAATATGACTGGTGACAACAAACCTAATGGGTCGAACATTCGGTTCCTCTCTTAATTAGAGTGGTTTGTGGAAGAAGTCTCAATGAAGCCCTAATACTGGTCAACATTTGATACTAGCTTGCTTTAATTGAAATCGGCACTTAATTTACCGGAACAATCCTGCACTATTTACATGATTACATTACTCTTGCAATTAGCATTGCTTAAGTGAAGTATTGGTTTTGCCTTAAGTTTAATCAGTTTTTTGGGTATTTCACATTTTTTCACTTGTGCAATTTTGAACAAATGGCACAATATTGAAATTATGTGTGCAAGTTTTGTTATGGTCGTTTAACTGTCGTGTTCAATAGCTCTAAGGCATCGATTCTCTTACCTAAGAATTGAAAAAAAATTTGCAGAATAGGTAGTTTTGTCAACCAATTCACAGGTAAATTAATAATTAACCAGTGGCCTCGTCATCCCGCCAAGTGAATTCAGCCCTCTTCATCAGAAGTATCTAATAACTTCCTAATATTTTGGCTGATGAAGGTTTTAATAAATACATATACGGTATGCCTTTTCGGTCGTATCGCTCTTTTAATTTTGTTAGAAATTCTATAAAGTTAGCATCCATGATGCTTAAATGTTTTAACAACCCTGCGCTTTTCAGGTATTGCAACGTAATGGTGTTAAATTGCCATTGCCGTGAATAGTGGAACTGAGTAGGTCATAAAACGGCAACCACTCGGTATAATATAATAATAATTGGGATGGTAATTTTTGGTAGTCTTAAACTACACTTCAACTGCAAAAACATATCACTTAAATGAACGTTTCCACTAACGCAGTAATTGTCCTCTAAATTAGTAGTAACCAATTCTCCTTCATCGGTGTTCAAAATTCGTCATTTGAGTTCATATTCGATCCATGTTCGCTAATCCTGTGTTGTCATCTAATTCGTTGTCGTCGTGGCTTAAAAAGCGATTTGTTTGCTCGGCCGTATTATATCATTTCTTTTACTTGATTTATTTGGCTCAAAGGCCAAATTGATAATTAATCTGATTGAGTTCATCATCTATCTCCGTAGCACCTGTTTGTTCAAGTTGACTTTTATAAATACATTACATGTTCAATTTTGCTCCACACCCACATAAGCAGCACCACATTAACCTTAATCCCCAAGTTGGGATAATGCTACAAATAAAATAATAATTAAAAACTTCGCTTAATCCCATAACACAATTGAATTGCATTTTCAGTGCATTATCCATTTGGTAATCCGCACAGCAGAAAAAAAAATTCTTAAGAAAAGGAATGGTTACAGTACGAGTAAATGGTTGAAAAAAAAAATTATTGAACCGTAACACCATAACGTGTAATTTAAGCGTTAATTTTCATATAAGAGTACGTACATTTTGTTGTTGCTAGGTTCTGTTATTATTTCTTTATGCTAAGAATAACATTAATAATGTTTAAGAACATAAATTTTTATTTGGTGATAAATATAAAGAATATTAAAACATTTATAATGCATAATACATAATAAAAGACTTAAAGTACCGTATACAAGAAAACGTATTTGTAATAATACTTTCATTACCTGATATAAAAAATCAGAATATTTTTTTTTTTATGCTTAACAAGGATGCAATTTATACGAAGCCACGTTTAATCAGATTACAAGATTAATAAATTTCTAGTTTTGGTTTGTCGAACATAAAATTTGTAAAATACACTGAGGGTGGAATATTTTTTCAATTTACATTACCATACATATACGCACTAATGAAGTTCCAAGACAAAATTTTAGTTTCTCGGAAAAACAGATTATTACAAATTTATCTTACACGTACATTTATAATAAATACAACATTTAATACCTAGACTCGTACATAGTCATAAATTCTTAGTTACGATTATGTAAACTTATTTACAGCTGACTAAATATAAACTAATTCTTTTGCTAACATTTTTGTGACGTTGAACGTGCGTGCTTGCTTACTAGTAAATAAAATGCTAATCTTTATTGGCATTGTATTTGGTGACTAATGCAAATAATACAATGTTGGCTGAAAATTACACCTTTGAATTATGCAATAGCATTTAGTTTTAACAATTCGCTTATATACACACAATCAAACTTTAATAGGTTACTACTGCATTTTCCTGATAGGAGGGATACGAGTATTGACGATTGTACAAGTAGATAAAGCACCTCTCGCGAGAAATAGGAAACATGTACCGGCTATGCACAAATTGCGTCGTAATCAAAGTAAATGTGTAGCTACATAAAAATCGAGACCCTCCAATTGTCAATAGTAGATCTCGACTGAAAATTTACTCCTGATAGTTGGTTTAAGCTGTTAAATGAATACCAGTAAGTAATTTTTATGTAGATCGAATGTCAATATGAGAAAAGGTCAGCTAATTTACAGGAAGCTAAATCCTATGTTGTAAATATCTTGTTTAATATACAGCTTTTTCATGAAATGTCCAACAACACTTTTGTCACTAAGAATAATTTCAATTTTGATTTTAGGCACGATGACTGCGTATGACTACATTGCGCTAAATGAATATCTTAAGAACTCGGATTAGACTTTTTTGAGTCAAGGAGCTAGTTTAAATAACATGGTCTATTTACTTAATGAGAGACCCGGAACTGGTGTAGAAAAATTCGTCCCGTTAATAAAAAAATCAATCAACATTTTCGTGGGTCTTGGTAAAATCAGAATCTAGTTCAGCTAGAACGACGTTATAATAAACTGCATTCACGATACAAGACGCAGGGCATGAAATTGATTATTGATTATTGATTGAAGGGCCACGTGGGCGATAAGCCACCTCGCACTGCGACCTAAAAGATCTATTGTGCTAGACCCTACTTAATTATCCGTCCTGTTAATATTCAGGCTCCTTATGATTCATTGTTCTCCCTCCTATATGTTGCAGTCTTTACTGGAAAATGGCTGGGCATTGCCACAGTACATGTTCCGCTGATTCCGCTTTCAGATCGCAGAAGCGGCATCCATCTGTCGTACTTAGGCCCATCTTCTTAAGGTGATACCTTAAGGGAACATGAGCTGTGAGGAAGCCAGTAAGCAGCCTCAACTCGGGTTTCCTAAGTTCAAGACACTCCTTAACCCTGACAGACGAAGGTGATATAAATTTCTTCGCCTTAGTGACGCCGCAGAAGGGTTCTGGTCCAATAAATGGAGAGGCAGAACCCTTGCGGGCGAGGCCATCAGCTGTCTCATTTCCTTCGATTCCAGTATGACCTGGCTCCCACATAAGTGTTACCTTATTTTAGCCTGCCAGATGTTTAATAACCCTCAGACAATCCGATACCAACCTTGACTCAACGATGCAAGACCTAAGAGCCTTTAAGGCCGATTGGCTGTCTGATACAATATAAATCTTGGCATCGTTTAGGCCTTTTGCTATGCCTGTTCTAGTGCAAAGTTCTATAGCATGTACTTCTGCTTGAAAAACGGTAGCATTGGTACCCAAGGACTTCGAGAGGGTAGTACCACTCCCGTGTATTCCTATTCCCGCCTCATCTTCCGTTTTTGATCCATCTGTAAACCGTACCTCGGACCCTCGCGCAAAGGATGGTCCACCTGCACTCCACACATCCCGGTCAGGTAACCTAACACAGAATGGTTTGTGAAAGTCCAGTTTTCCTTCCGCCTTCATTTTCAGGGCCATAACTGCAGCATCCTTTTTAACATGCAGGTGTAACGGTGTCAGTCCTAGAAATGACTCCATCGCAGCGGTTGGACATGTTTTCATTAAGCCTGTAACACTTTATTCAATAAAGTTTGCGTTGCCTTCTGCTCAGTTTTAGGCCACCATACAACCGATGCGTAGGTAACCGTAGGCCTAATGATTGTAAGAAATGACCAGTAGCCCATTTTTGGTTGTAGTTTCAAAGTACGCCTATAGAGTCTTTGACAGGCCCAGAAAGCCTTAGTGGCTCTATCTTGAACTTTCAACAAATGTTGCTTCCAGTTCAAATTTTGATCTAGGATAACCGCTAGATAATTAATCTAGCTGGAAAAAGGAACAGTAGTACCGTTTAACGAGGGAGCTGTAAGCGCGAGCGTTTTCCTCCTCGTAAAAGGAACAATGACAGTTTTGTTTGGATTGACACTGAGTCCTTCCTGCTAATACCACTCCCATATTATATTGTGTGCATGTTGCATGCGATCAGAAATGACCTCATCAAACTTGCCTCTGATTATGATAGCCACATCATCCGAATAGCCCTGGACATCAAACCCATGGATACTCAGTAGGACCAGTAGTCTGTCAATAAGCAATGACCATAAAAGAGGAGATAGTACGCCTTCTTGGGGACAGCTCTTTACGGCCCTGATGGCTACTGACTCGCCACCTAGTCTGACAGTAATCTCACGATGTTCCAGTATGGAACGGATCCACCTAATTGTAGAAAGCGGAACCCTTTTTTCCATTGCTGCCATTCTTCCATCACAGTGGATTTACCAGATTGACACGCAAACTGGTCCCGATGCATTTTCCAAGGACCTCACTTCTTATTTGATAGTCCAGGATTTTTTCCATCGTCTTCAATAGAAACGATGTGAGGCTATATGCCTATGCTATAACGATATGCCTTGGCCTATGTGTCTGGACGACCCCCTCTTTTGGTATAAAGACCACATTCACCCGCTTGGGAGTATTTCATCAATACCTTTTTGAAGTAAATTGTTTTGTGTACTGTGAGGCGCATAGGCTACCTCACTTGAGGGATCATGCGGGTCCTCTTGGGCTCCTACCACTACTGAATCCGGAAAGTAAGTCTCTAGCAGTACCTTTAAGGTTTCCTTCCGGTTTCCATTGAACCTCCCATTATGCTTCTGGAGAAGACCTAAACTATTTGAATGATCCCTGAAAAGGACTTTCTGGAGACGAGCTGCAGAGGGCAGTTCATTGATTCCGTCACAGAAATTCCTCCAGATAGCCCTTTTGGATCTTCTTAATACGAGATTATATTCCGTCAATGTCATCTTATACTCGCTCCATTCACCGGTGCATTTAGCCTTGTTGAATAATCTTCTCGATTTTTTCCTCAGTTTATCCAGCTTCCCGTTGCACCAATGGACCATCTTTGTGGACTCTCTTCGCTTAACCGGGCAGCTGTATAGAATTATGCAGCTGCTTTGAACAGATATCCAAACCCTCAGGAGACTATGTTCCCCACAACCGAGGACATTTCTGATTCGAGTGAAACTGTATAAGAGTCTCAGTTGGGCAGTTTTGGAATTCTGATTTCGTGCCGCTGCATGGTCTCAGATGATAATGAGGGCTTTTCAGATACATGCCAGTTTTAGACAAAGCCGCTGAAATGCAGACTAGCAAGTGTCAAATCTAGGGCCTCTTGCCTAATCGCATTTATAAAAGTAGGTTTCCTTCCCCTACTGACAATGTCTACATTATTTGAGATATGAAATTGAAAAAGGTACTTACCGTTATTGATGTCCGTGCTACCCCACATCGTTTGGTGTGCGTTTGCATCGCATCCGATTAAGTATGCCAGCTCATTGTGTTTGCAATGAGCTATATAGGCGGAGGCCATTATAGTCTCCTGTTTTCCTTTTTCACCCAGAACCTCCACCATTACTGCAACCAAGTCCCTGGAGATGAACTCTGAAATAGGAATAAAATTAATTTGCGAACTGGCCAAAATAGCCGCTCTTGGACTCTCAGTTCCGTTATGATCAATTAACTTACCCACTTAATTTGGTATACCTCTAATTTGGTTACCTGTCACACATGGCTCCTATATTAGAGCCATGCCAATGTTTTGGCAAATAAACCTACGACAAAGGACGTCCGAAGTCGCCTTTGCATGATGCAGGTTTATCTGCAGGCAGGCGAAGCATGCCTTCATTTTTCAGAATGCCTCTTCACAAGGCCCTGCTAAGCCTTCCCTTCCACACCATCATCATCTTAATGTTGTTTTTGTCCGGCCGATGGCTGACCAATGTCCTCACCAGTGGCAAGATCCCAACGATCTCCGACTCCGTGGCCTGCCTGAAAATAACTCCAGACCGGACCGCAGAACCCGATAGCACCGGGACAGATTTTCACCCCTAGCCTTTTTTTGTGCCGGTGGAGTACCATCATCCGAGTGGATTCTCTTCGACGGTAAGGCCTCAATGGGAGCACAAGTCTCCTTTTGTGACCGCATCGCCAGAAGCCTTGTCTCGCTCCCGGGCGTTTTGCCCTCCGCAAGAAGCTTCCTATACCGCTTTTTCCCGGCTCCATACATTTTGACGCGAGGAGCCGCGACAGGTTTGTCAATGGTGTTGACCTTACCGTTCGGTTATTCCCCGACGTTCATGCTCCCCCTGCTTTCACAGAGGAGATACCCCCACTTACGGTGGCCGAGTCCTCATCCCCTGAGGCCTCCATGTCGGAGTTGAGAACTAATTTCTCAAGCCCCGAACGAAGCTCCCCATCCGATGGAACACTCATCGAGAGCCCCACAGCGGAAAGAGAGCCGATGTCCTCGAAAGCCACTGCGGAACTATCGCTGGTACGTGACGCTTTAGGAGCGTTACCATCCTTATTTTTAGAACTTTTGCTAGACATTTTATTCCCACGAGGACATGAAGTTACACAGCTTTTAATTTAGTGCGAAGGGAGTTTAAGACCTTAACATGTTTTTATATAATAATTATAATCTATTTTGCAGATTGAAGGAGCATTCACTTCTTAACCGAAAAAATTTTGAAGTTTTATGATCGGAAAAAACGGATATAGGATTTCCTTCACGGATGACTTTTCAGAGTGGTTTTGGCAGATAGCCCTCGAATATTTGCAATTTGTTTGAGAATTTTTCGAATCGGTTTATGAACCATTCCAGTCATTCCATGCCAGATTTCTTAACTAACTCAATAATATTGAATGTAACCAGATTAATTTTACAATGGAAGGCGTTTGCGAGAGTCTGTCCTTCCTGGATGTAACCAGGGGTGCTGGGCATAAATTCTAGTCAGTCTTCTTAAAAATTGTGCTGCAAGCTTAGATATTCCTCCAGCTTTCATCTTTAGCGCAAGCCTACAAACTGGATTTTTTCGCGACGTCCTTAAAGTTTCTTTCGTTCGGCCGATTTTCAAATCGAGTATAGAGTATATTCCAGCAATATTTTCTTTACGATACAGTTGTTGATAGAGTCAATTTATACATGACTTGGTCGTATCTTTTTAATCGATGGTACCTTCAGGCAGCACATTGATTAAAGCATTCCAATAGCTTCCTTAATATTGAGATTTATTAAAAGAAACTGTAAAGAATTTTGTGACCCGCTTACATTAAAACCGCTGTTTGTATGCCTCATTCTTTCTATTTGGTCACTATTTTATAAATGTCATTCTGTCAGAATAGAATGTGATCAAAAGCGATTCGTGATATATTCGTCCCCGTGTTGGTCTTCTGCATATCGGCTTTGTATCCACCAACAACCGACTTTTTGAACCAGTCCTGAAAATGTTGCAACTTTTGAATTCGGTTTATGATTTATTCGATTTTAATATAATGAGAAACTCTCTACTGCTGAAATTTTACTTAACTCAATTTCAAATTGGCAATAATTTAAATAGATAACAATTATTTGAATATTTTTAAATTTTCAATTGAATTAAGCCATTTTTAAAATAATTTAATAAATATTCAAGTGAAATTAAAAAAATGTTTCCAATTCAAATTAACGAAATTTATATTTTTAACCGGTTTAATGAAAGGAAAACCAGCCTCCATTGATTTTTGCTGATCAATTTTTTCAATTCTGTTATTTTGTGTGTCATTGGGTATAGTAAAAGTAAGTTCCGTTTTTCTAATAGATGGCGTAATTGTTCTTATATGTAAAACGCAGCGTTTTGTTGTATTTTTTTTGCTATAAAGAAAATCTCTGCTGAAAGTCATCGTTCACTTGTAGAAGCTTACGGTGAACATGCTTTTTCTGATATATGTGTAGAAGGTGATTTAAGCAATTTGAAGAAGGTTTATCCGATGTTAAAGATGCATAACGTGAAGGTAGACCGAAAAAATTTGAAGATAAAAAATTGCAAACATTATTGGGTGAAGTCAACACACAAAAGCAACAAGAATTGGCGGAAGCATAGAATGTTGATCAATCCGTTGTCGGTAGACGTCTATATAGAATGGGGATGGTTCAAAAATTTGGGAATTGGATACCACATGAATTAACACAAAGGCAGGTGAAATATCGAAAAATCACTTCTGAAATGCTTCATTATAAAGACAAGAAAGAAAGGGTTTTATGCACCGACTTGTGACTGGAGATAAAAAATAGATTTACTACGAGAATCCTAAACGTAAAAAAGCTTGGGTAAAGCCTGCTGAAGCTGGTTCATCACAGCAAAAAAAAACTACAATAATACTTTCCGCAAATGACGATTATTTGCCACAAAACTCTCCATTTTATATCCAATTAAAAGCTGTGTTGTTTATTTTTAATCAAATGTCATATACTACGTTTTGATGGTTATGAGGAGACTTTTCAAAAACATATATTACGAGATTCACACAATGCATGTAAGAACAATTACGCCATCTACTAGAAAAACGGAACTTTTACATATACCCAATAACTAAAACCATAGCTATAGGTCTCCATCCTCCAATTCCCTATAGGACAGTTGAGTTATTAATTCGTTTAGAAAATCGCAAAATTTAAATGATGTAAACTCACAGAGTTCGTAAAAACTTTATAATGGATCACAACCACTTGGTAGCAGCGATTAATGCTAAACTAGTAATGCGAACTACTAACTTTATATTTTCATTTAAATTTAAAAAACTCAGAAACTCTGTATTTCCGGCAGATTGCTGAACCTGTGGACTGGACATCTCAAACTTGTGGGGCACTATTCTTTACTCGAAAATTTTAATATGGAAAAGTACTTGCGACGAATGCCACAATTTTGAACATCCATTCAATACAGTGATGTTTAATCTCGATATCAAGACTTTTGTGGCTGCAGAAAAAACTTCCTGTTCCCAAAATTAAATCTTTGGTACTTTGTGAAGAAATTATCGCGTAGTCCATCACTATTTTGCAGAGTTTAGAAACCAAGTGTGTGTGTGTGTGTGTGTGTGTGTGTGTGTGTGTGTGTGTGTGTGTGTGTGTGTGTGTGTGTGTGTGTGTGTGTGTGTGTGTGTGTGTGTGTGTGTGTGTGTGTGTGTGTGTGTGTGTGTGTGTCTACTTCGACTCTAAAACTAACATATCTGTGGTGTGTCTCATCTCTCCGATCTTCAATAGTAAATATTTCTATAAATAAATATTCAAAAGTTAAAATTGGTATTATTATTGTATACTTCGTTGTTACTGTCTAGTTGTAAATAATGTCAAAATTGTGACAATTGTCAAATGGTATAATGTACGCATTTAATGATAAAATTGTAGTTGGTATAACTGTTAAACATTCCTGCTATAGTTGAACTAACAAAACATAGAATTCTTAGCCAGGATGTATACCAGAAAAATTAACGTAATTTTCTTTAAAATTTTCAACACCAGTCAGAGAGCTTGGCCTGAAAATTAATAAAGAGCAGAAGTGCAAAAAATATTAGGTGTAGTCATATTATTTAAATACAAACTGTTGTATAAGTAAATAAAATAAAATCTAGTGATTTAATACCCGAATACCCATGAAGTATTCGGTATTTATGAAATAAAACCGTAAGGTACATCTCATAGTCGAAATTATACGAGATATCGAGGAATCATCAAAAATTCGTAACCCCGACGTGATCTATTTTTGACTGGGTAGCCGGCTACTAAGGCTAATTGTTTATAGTATTGGAGCGATCAAGCATCGAAGAAGCAAATTCAGGCGACCTATTACATATAAATAGTGCTATTAAACGATATACACAGTATATACGTTTACCGTTAATATTCGGTGCATCAGCCGCAATAATTCAGCAGTATACCAGCTATAAATAGCAGTAAGGGACTGTACTACAAGCAGTCTCATCATTCCAGTAGCAGCAGCAGAAGTTACCAGCTACAAAAAAGTTGTCTATGAAACAATGTTCAGTTTTTCGTGTTTTTATATTGGCTGCGAGGCGTGCTACCCGATCTCATATTTCCGTACCGTCCTCCAACAGCGTTAAACCTACTAAGGCCACAACACTTGCCAAATTTTATGGTGCAAAAATATGAGGCATCCCCCTCCCCCCTAACGCCTATATGGACAAAATCCAGAGGCATAGTTAACTATATTAGAACAACAGTTCCAAGTAGCACATATAGTTACTGAAACCACACGGTATTCACAGGCGGTTGATTATTGCGCTGGATTCAAGCAGCAACCCTATATCTTTTTTAAACAGTAAGTCCTTAGAGTGTTGCGAGAATTAGAACGTAAAAAACTCAATAAACTAGTATATGGTTTGACATTAGGGGGACAGAAGTCATCACAATTACTCGAACAGATAAAATAGATATCGGTTCGCATTTTGAGGAGGCCACAGGCAGTTGTGGTACGACGTACAATTAAATCAATTGGCCGAACCAGCAGACGATTTCCGGACGAGGCCACAGCCAACAGCACAAAAGGAACCCATACCACCAGAGATCAACGAATAATTACACGATTTACTTAGCTAAAGTTTCAGCATTATAGGGTACAACGAGAAGATATCATAGCCCCAGCAGAAATTAGAAAGAAAATTTCAGAATTTAGTCAAAATCAAGAGACGGAAATTCAGGCTCGTTCGTCGTTTTGAAGAACGAGCTACAACGAGTGTTTCTGGTGGTCAACGTCACAGCGATTTTATTACAAATAACCAGAAAGAAAAGTTCAACCAAAAAACTAGGTTACAGTCAAAATTCCGCGACGTGTACTGACGCAGTATATACAAACCGTCTGCTTATTTTTTAACTAAACTCAAGACGTAAATCTCTAGTGGACATCGGTGTAGACGTATCCGTTTTACCATGTAATTTTCTCACAAAAACAGACATAGAATCTGAATTTCATTTGTATGCGGCAAACGGCACCAAAATTAAAGCCTACAGGACGCACACAATATTATTAAACATTGGTTTGCGTGGAGATTTAAAATGAAACGTTCATTGTGGCAGGGATATCAATGACTATAATTAGAGCGGATATTCTGAAATCAACAGGACTAGTAGTAGACATAAAAAGGTAGACTCTTAGATCCGGCAACATTATTATTTACGGTAGGAGCCATCACACCACTACCAAGTCCAACTTTAGTTTTATTGGACATACTAAAATTGACACAAACTTTGAATTTCACCAAACATTACGTAACTCGCTGCTTAGAGATCCGAGAAACACCGGTCATGTGTAAAACACGGCTCCTAGCTCCTGATAAGTTAAAAATAGCACGTGCTCATTTCGAAAGCATGATGACCCAGGAGATCTGTAGTCCAAAAAGAGCGAATGTTTTAGTCCGTTACATTTAGTTCCGAAGAAGAACGTAGAGTGGAGACCACTAAAGGGGACTAAACAACGTGACAACACCTAACGACTACTCCGTACCGCATTTACAGCACAATATTGCACAATATTCACTACGTTAGATTTAGTATTTATAGAGACCCATGTTGCGTGGGTGCCTAAGACAGCGATTGCAACACCGTTCTGGCTATTCGAATTTAACCGAATGACATTCGGCCTTCGAAATGCGGCACAGCCGTTTCAACGACCGATACATTTAATACTGAGAGTATACTGATTGCATCCAGTTCGTTGGGCGAACATGTGTTCCATATAGAGCAAGTATTTAAACGTTTGTCAGAAGCCGGGTTAGTTATTAAGGTAGAAAAGTGTGTATTCGTAGAGTTGGAGATATCATTTTTGGGACCTTTCATCAACCCGACAACGTGCAACAACTAAAACGTTTTTTAGGAATGATTAGGAGCTAGGAGCATTGAAATTTGTGTTAGATCATACTGAATTTAGTTTCGGCGGAAGATGTTTTAGACAAGTGTTTGGTTACCCGATGGGTTCGCCAGTTAGTAAAACAGTGGCAAACTTAGTAATGGAACACGTTGAAAACGAAGTGTTAAAAACAACGTCCGTCAAACCTATCTTCTTTTACCGGTATGTTGATGATATTATTGCGGCCATTCCAAATTCGGAAATTGATAATTTTTTGAACTCATTTAATATTTTACCCCGCGAATTAAATTTACATGTGAAATTGAAAATCAAGGTCGGTTAGCCTTTCTAGATACGATGGTAATACGTAATGTGGATGGAAGTTTAACTACCGGGACTGCAATACTACCTACGGCTCTAGTGAATGTATAACAAGCAGACGTGTCGCGTATTATTGACTCAGGCCCTCAATGTTCCTTCATCACGGAAAGCTGCGTCCAAAAATTGCATCTAAAAAGCAGTAATGCAAAACTAACCGTTTCGGGTAGGTTTCAAATACCATTACACCCGGAAATCGCGACGAACCACTCATACAAATTGAAGCTTTAATTCTACCAAAACTGACTTCTAAGCAACCACAATTTGGACAAACAGCCAACGTCAATTATTTCAATGGATTTGATTTAGCCGATCTATTTTATATAGATATATTAATTGGTTCCGACAAATTTTTCGAATGGCTGGTAGATGGCAAAATAACCACAACAAATAATCTTATTATGCAGAACACTATATTATGTTGGATAATAGTAGGACAACTACCTAATAATCAAGCCGTTCAATCGCTTACAATCAGCACTAGCAGTAATGAAGAAAATTTGGATGGGCTCTTACGAAAACTCTGGGAACTAGAAAATGTCAATTCACCAATGGCCAAATTTTCAGAAGAAGAAATTGTCTGTGAAACGCATTGTAGGGAAACCAACAAGATTGATGCTAAAGCCAGGTTTGTCGTTCGTTTGCCTCTTTATATATCACCAACCGTTTTACTCGAAACATTAGATATTGCAATCCAACGAATGCGTACGTTGGAAAAGAAGGTCACCAGAAATGCCACGTTTGCTATGTGGTACATTGAGTTCATGAACGAATATTTGTCATTGGAACACATGAGACCAATACCAAGAGAAGAACTAAAGGCAAAGGGATACTGTTTGCCGCACCATGGAGCTGCAAAGGAGTCTAGTGAGACCACTAAATTAATAGTGGTATTTGATGGGTCTGCCAGAGGCACAACAGGATCGTCATTAAACGAACGATTAGCTGTTGGACCAACGGTTGAAATTATACTGCGGTTCAGGGAGTTCCAAGTTGCATTCATCTCCGACGTAGGAAATATGTTTCGACAAATACGCGTAGCCGATGAAGATTGTAAGTAACAAAGGATCGTCTGGCGCGAGATTTTGAAAGAACCATTTCAGCATTTTGAATTGCAAACAGTAACATGTGGTACCGCGAGCGCAACTTTCCTGGCAACCAGAACACTTAATGAAGCCGCAGCAGGTAATAGAAAAAGATACCCAAAGGCAGCAAACCACATTACCAAAAATATTTATGTAGATAACCTGATGTCTGGTGCTGATACCGTCGAAGAAGCCAGAGGCATAAAGCAGCAAATAACTTCAATCTATCCAATTCAGGCTTTACCCTGAGAAAATGGTTAGCCAATGATAAATCTGTACTAAATGAAATTGATCATGATTTAAATGATGCGGCAGAACTCGAAATCGAAGAATCCCAGCCAGTTAAAGTGCTCGGATTATATTGGATCCCAGTAAAAGATGTTTTTCAGTTGCATGTTCAATTAAACGATCATCCCATTTTGACCAAACGACGCATTTTTTCTGAGGTGAGCCGCCTCTTCTATGAGATGAACAATTACACCACATAACATAATTACCGAATGGCTCACCATCAGAAACTACTTACCTAACATCAAACGTTTCGAGATTTCCAGCTATATCAATACCAATTGCTCCACGAAACTAGAGCTTCACGGATTTTCAGATGCCTCCAAAGATGCCTATGCAGCGGTGGTATATGCCCGAGTTACAAATTCAACAGGAGAAACAAAAATACAGTACTCGTAAAAAAGCTGCTACTCACCGTAAAAAAATCACTACAAAATCAAATAAATGGAATGTACGCTGGGACGGATTCTACGATAATACAGCCGAAATTCTTAATGGCATGAACCGATCACAGTGGCGGCATATCTCTTCACTGCAAAATCCAGCAGATTGTACTAGTAGAGGTCTAAGCCCAGAAGAACTCGTCGATTGTAAGCTGTGGTGGAACGGACCAGTAGAGTGGGTTGCAAACGCTAAAGATTGGCCCATAGAAAACTCTTCCTGTTCAAACCTACAAGAAGAAGCAGACACTTATTCGCTACTAATTCAAATCCCAGGGAATCCATTCCTTGATCACATAATTGAGAAATATTCAGGTTTTAATAAACTAGTTCGAGTGTTAGCTTTTGTTTCTCGATTTATTATTTTAAGGTTAAAAAGATACTTTCAGATACAAGGCTTCACACGTCGGAACTACAAACTGCGGAAAAACTTATATTCAAGCACGTACAGAACAAAGAACTTAATGACGACATTCAACGTTTGAAGCTGAAAAAACCACTATCACCTATAAGTCGTCTCAAATATCTTCAACCTTTTCTTGACGAGTTTGAATTGGGGGACGCCTGGGTTAAGCAAACGTAAAATTCAACATCCAACATCCAATAATTTTACCGGCAAAAAATCCCGTGGTTGAAGCACTAGTAAAGGAACATCACCTTAGACACTTACCTGCTGGAGCTACCAAGTCCGAAGAGTCACAATACACAGCTGTTTCTGATGCGTCAAATATAATGCCAAAAGAATTGAATCAGACCATTCTACAGGAGGGCAAAAAACATATAAGACCAACGTGTGTTTGTTCGTATGTATGGCTACCAAAGCTGTGCATATAGAGTTAGTCTCTGACCTTACCACAGTAGCGTTTATCGGATCACTACGTAGATTTATTGCACGTCGAGGCATATGTAGCGAAATATATTGCGACAACGGTTCCAATTTCCTCGGAGCAGCATCCCAATTGACTGAGCTATATAAATTTTTAAATGATAATGCTAACACAATTCCTAATAGTCTATTGACAGATCGAATATCCTTCAAGTTCAATCCGCCTGGTTCACCACACTTTGTCGGGTTATGGGAAGCGGCAGTTAAAAGCACAAAATTTCATCTCAAGAGGGTTACAAATGGGCAAATACTTACCATAGAAAATATGTCAATGTTACTTGCCGAAATTGAAGCCGTTTTAAATTCTAGGCCAATTTGTACCCTGTCAACCGATCAGTTGGATTACATTATACCAGGCCATTTCTTCATTAGGCGGCCTACTACTCAATTATCATCAAACGATTTCAGAGATGTCAAGGTATCAAAATTGAACAGATGGCAACTCATACAACAAATGGCCCAACATTTTTGGGAACGATGAACACAAGGCGGCACAAAAAATAAAAGAACGTTGAAATTGGAGACGTATAGTTGCAATCAAAGACAAAAACTTGGCCATATCCAAATGGTCATTAGGCAGAATCATTGAAGTATATCCAGGACCAGATCACAACATCAGAGTGTAAACATCATTCAATTTTTCGCTAAAAACAACGAATGGAATAATAATGCGCCCAATTCACAAATTATGCCTTCTTCCTGTTAATTGAATCAATCGATTCAAGGCGGCAGGAAATCGAAACAAGACTTTATATTTAAGCTTTTTA
Organism: Tipula vernalis; assembly: GCA_958295665.1. Taxonomy (NCBI): domain Eukaryota; kingdom Metazoa; phylum Arthropoda; class Insecta; order Diptera; family Tipulidae; genus Tipula; species Tipula vernalis. Next base: position 139,264,261 of record OY282560.1, read on the forward strand.
AAAAAAAGCTTTAAAAAAAACTTGAAAATTAATAAAAATTGGTAAGAAATTTGTATAATAAGTTTCTTTAAATTCCTTGTTCGTAAAAGGAAATCGTGTGTTGGCCTCACCTCAATTTTTTAATTCTCATAATAGAAGACACGGAGAAAATCCTTTCGAGTTCGGTTAAGTATTAATTGCTGCATATAATTAGTTTGGCCTTGAGTCTTGATTAAGTAACGCAAATTTGTTACTCAGTCAATTATCCGCGAATATCCCATTCGTATAATCCGAACCGTCAAACTCTAATTACAAGCACACCGAAAGTGTGATAATACATTTTCAGTACAACTGGAGGTATTCCGTGAGAGCCAGACTTTTAGTATTTTTACAATAACGCCTTAACCTGTACAAAGTATAGGTGAGAATGAACGACTTGCTCTATAAAGTCAAATGATTCGAAGATGTTCGCTCGACATTTGATGTCTGCAAGAAAACTTGAATAGGACATTGAGAAAACCATAAAGCCAAAAACCAAAAAAACAATCATCTGCAAAAAATGCAAATTGAATAATTGAAACCGAGGAGAGAAATCGTAATCTGCTTTTTGTGAATATATCGAATTGTCATGTGAATCTGTAAAGCTCTTGATACGTAAATCAGTCTAAAATTTTCCTTTTCCCATTTTGTTTTGAATTTTCGGGTTGCGCCTATATTAAGATTTTAAAAATGAGTACCGACCTAAAGATTTATAGAAGTCCCTCCAGAAAATTAAAAAGAAAAAAGACGGAATTGATGCTGCAAGTGGTAATTCATATTGCCTCCTTTTGTCATTTACTCGTAAATCGATAAATGTCAAATGTGTCCGGCACACAGACTATTGGTCATATAAAAACTCCATTTTTTATTAGATTAGAATTTAAACAAAAAATTATTTTAATTCGTTCAATTTTTCAATATCCTAATCTGACGACTATTATAAAATAAAGTACCAACAATAAAAAAAGCAAATCTATAAAAGGTTACGATAAATAAGAGTTTGTATACATACATTTTTGCTCAACTGTGTTATTCTCGAGCAAAAACAACTTTAAGAAGTATAAAAATACATATAACTCTTATTGATGACGATGATCATCTTCATATTTTTGAATCGTTAAATTTATTTTTTATTTATTGTTGTTGTATTCTTTCGTTTGTGAACGGATGTTATATATTCATCATCAAAGTTAACATCCATATGTCGTTCGTTGACTTGATGACCTGCGGGATTTAGTATGTTTCTTCTTATAAATCTCCTTCGTCTTATATAGATTGTATGCGTTTTTTTTTTTCTTTTATATACTTACATACTCGTACATTGAATTTATTTTATTATTATTACAATATTATTTTATATTTTTTTTTTATTAAATTTATATTTATATATTTTTTCAATATTCGACGAACTGATTTCGATTTCCAAATATGAACTCGAAGCAATGAAATGTAATAATAAAAAATAAAAAAAATTAAAACAAAAATAACATGCCTATACCTGAAATACGTGCATGTATTATATTATGTACCGTACGACTTAAGTTGAAGGTAAAACATAAAATTATGTAAGGATACAAAATCATAAAGCTATAATAATTTTGTATTTTGTATTAAATTAAATTACAATAAGAGTCATGGGATAAAATAATCTGCGATGAAAGGCATGAAATCGCATATGGTTAAGATAATTGTTTTTATTGAAAGCGTTACTCAAGAATCAGGATTTTTCGTATAGAACCAGAGACTTCTAGAGTACAGAACCATAATCATCATGACGTATTTTTTAGAAGCTTTTCAATGGTATAACTTTTCAATGATTTCCATATTAATCCATAGTAAAAATGATGTTTTTTAGCCTCAAGTTTAGCCTCAAAGCAAAAATATCATAAAATGTTTAAATCAATAAGATTCTTTCGGCTTTTTATAGACAAAATATATTAAAAATAATGGCATTCACAACAATTTCGACTAGTTAATCAGAAAAAATGAAGTGGCCAATCATATATAAATATATCTACCAGAAAAGTAGAAATATCAAAATCCCACCCGTACTTTAACCCGAGGTCAATACAAAGTGTATCGACTCCAAAAATGAAAACTTTCCTTGAGCTTTCTCTGTAGTAGTTTGGTTTCATACTGATAAGTTCGTACAAACAAAAAGTTTGGTCTACTCATCAGGTAGCTACGACCAAACTACAAAAATAAAACTCTAACTTCATACATTACGTATGAGGCAAGAACGCATTGACTTAGCGAATTATAAAAATCACCACTTTTTCTGGTAGATATATTTATAAATGATTGGGCTCTTCATTTTTTTTTTTGATTAACAAGTCGAAATTGTTGTGAATGCCATTATTTTTAATATATTTTGTCTATAAAAAGCCGAATGAACCTCATTGATTTAATTAACATAGACAAACTTTCTCTTTCCATAAAATGTTCATTTAAAAGTTTGCTACATATCTTGAACCACAATATACAAGAAGGCTATATTGGTATTAAATTAATATTAATCACAGAAATATTAAAATTAAATTATTTCTAAAATATATTTTTCAAACTTTCATTTTGAAAAATACATCAAAGTAATGTTGGCTCTGACGAATTAAAATAATACTTGCTAAATTTATCTTTACTTTTACTAGTGTTTGTCAGATGTCTAAGATGTTTACAGTAAAGTAAAGTGTTTAAAGTTATTACACGTTTTTAATATTTTGTGAATTTATTTTTGCTTTCCCTACAATTTTTGAACTTAAAATTTCCCCAGGTGGTAATTTTTGGTACGACTTTACCAAATTTTTACTGCCAAAATCTATATTGACTTAATGACCACGCGATTTGTAATAAGCTTTCATAAATACGAATTTGTAACGTTCTCATTTAAAAATTTGTCTTAGGAACAAAGTGATTTCCCATTACGTTTCATGAGTTTTATCAGAGCCAACTGTATAAATAAGAGCCTCCAGTATCGGCTGTATTTTTTACTAGGCTTAAAATAAGGTACATACAATTTTTTGCTTTACTATGAAACTATATGGGAGAACGAGTATTTTCATTTACTATTTTCGTTAATTAGAATTATGAGCTTTTGTTGTGTTTCTAAGCGAAAATGTTCATGAAATATGTCATTTTATTTGATTGAAAAATTAAGTCAAGAAAATGTTTATTTCTTAGTAAAAATCCTCTTCAAAAATAAGGTATTTTTGAACTTTTAAATGTTGTTGATAACTCGAAATTTATAAACAACAACAAACACTCAGGCTCAAGTGATGGTGTAGTTGTTAGAAGTAGTTACGCATATAAATTACGAAAGAGGGATTTTAGTTTAAAAAATTCTAATAGATGGCTCTATACCAATTTTGGTTGTGTGGAACGTCATTTTTTAACCCTAATCCAACCAAGGTATGCCTTTTTGGCTCGTTTGATAAATGCATGGATTTTCAAAATAGTGTTAATTTAGTTATAAACTTGTATGTATTTTATTTTGAAAAATTTCCATACAACGTACATGACATGTAATCATTCTCTGAAAAAATTTTCGTAAATTATTTGATTATAATTTGAATTTACCGACATAACAAAAATATGTTGGTTCGATTAGGGTTAAAAACAAAAAAAAATTGTTTATGTTTATGATACGACGCGCTTTGTTGAATCGTTGAATCCTAAAAATATTTTAATTATTTTGTTGTTTAATGTTTTATTACTTATTATTATTAATAGATAAATGAATTTTTTTATTAAAATCTAGCAGTTTTATTTAAATTGAAGTTATGTTTTACTACTGTCACAAAAATTTGCGTTCCATTGAACATCTACTCACAAGTACTTGGCAGTAGCAAATTGTTTCCAATGGACACAGTGATTGTTACTTTAAATTTGCGAAGTATGCTAGATTGTTTTGATTTTTTGTTATCGTTTTCTTTTTTCAGTTTGGCTCTTTCTAATTTATTTTAATTTCGATTATTGAGCGGAGAGGTGTTGCACAGACCTACAAATAGAGTATGTATCGTATAGTTTTTTTCTGGGGTTACGTCGTGATTTGGGGTTACCTCGCAAATTAACAGAGATATTAAATAATTTTATGCTCTGCGATATATTCTTGTATTCTATTTTTTATTTAGTTTTGTATTTTGAATCTATGTGTATAGGTATCCTATCTAATAGTGTTAAAGGGGTAATCTCAGGGATGACATTGATATAAATTCCAAAGTACTAAAATGTTGAGCAACAGAGGACTAAATTAGGCTTTAAAACACTTGTAGATTTTTTGAAGTGTTTACATATCGTCGGCTTAGAATTATCGTTATCCTTATATGCATTTGGCCTTTATTGGAGAAAACGGCATTTGGAATTTAGCTGGAAAATTAAAGATGTTCCTGAGCAATTTCATTACTAAAATTTGGTTTCCAAATAGAATTGTTAGAAGAAAACTTAATTTCGAAGTACAATACTTTAAGCTCATAAAATATTTTAATTATTTAAGTTTCTAATTTAACGGTTTTGTCTAAGTGCACTATTGAACTAAATTTTCTTAAAAGGCTTGTCTGTATCAAATTCATCAAAAATCTTGATCAATGGCTTGTCACAAATTCATCGCATAAGAAATATAATCATATTACCGGTAAATTACCTTTTTTTAACTTTAATTTTTAATTAATTAATTCGTGTAGTAACTTCATGATTATAAATAGTTAATGTAACTGACAAAATTTAAAACTCCTTTATTTTTAATTATTAATTCTTCAATCTGAACTAAAGGTAAGACGTGTCCTCCATAGGACGATGAATGACCATTCCAGATTTTATTCTTATAAAATACCATATCTATTGGTGGCATATAGATAAGCATGTTAGACAAATCTTTCAGTTTCTGTCAAGATATTTTTCCGCTGGTTGAAAGAGGCAGGATTGCGCATAAACCGGTATCATTTTTTTTTCTGTGATATTTTCACAGAAATAAAATCACTTTCATAAATGTCATATCTGACCAAAAAATGATGGTTTGTACTTCCGGATGAGAATTTATATCTTTTTCCAAAATATTTATAGCGCATTTGCAATGCGAGTACCTATCGGCGGCCACAAATAGATGCATACCAAAAAATGTGAAAGTTGTTACCGGTTTCAAATGAAATGTTTACCTTATAATACTAACACGTACAAAATTGCATTTAAAACTTCTTCATCACTAAGAACCTTTCCCGTTAAATTAAACACGCAACATTGTTGCTTATAAAAGAAGTTCGATTTGTTAACTTTGAGGAATTGGAAGACGTTTTGCATATCAAAGTTGAAAATTATAAACAGTTTGACTTAGGTAATTTTTATTTAGAATATGTGACTTTTACTTGTTGGTTTGCTCTACGGACTAGAGTGTTGCTTCCCCGACTGTTTTTGAAATCCCGTGATCCGTGAGCGACAAACCGAATTTTAGGGGATGGGATCCCGGGAAATTAATTAGAAATGCGGAAAATAATGATTGTAATGCGTTTTTACCTTCTTTTGAAAATTGAAATTCGTATTGTTTATAATTACCTACCATGTTAAATCATTCTTTAATTTTTATCTGATTAGACAATGTTCTGGATTTTCGATCTTCTCTTCAATCTAAATCCCCACATACGTCTTCAAAATTTGAGGGGTAGAAGTATTCGCGACGATTGTGGTTTTTAAGAGACGCAACATTTTTCTTGCTAATTTCGATAGAATTTTTAAAGTCAATAGAAATAAAGTTGGTTTTTCATAGAACGACCCCAAAAACACAACACTGTCCTTTAGATGTAGCCACTTAAATTTGTTTCACTTTTTCATAATTTTACTTAGGTAGAATAATCTGAAGTTCTGATCTTTTGAAGGCAGTGCACAATCGCTCCAAAAGTATTGAAAGTTTGAAATTTTAGTAAAATTTTCACATTGCCATCCATAGAAAAAAGAAGAATACAAGAAATGTATTTTCAGGAGAAATCAAAGAGGTGTTAAAATTAATGTAAGGCTTGAAATAGGTATTTACTATTTCGTTGATCAGCGAGGCATTTTTTGTTAAACGCAAAGGAAACCGCTTTCTTCACCGCTTCCTTCACCGCTTGGTTTGAAATATCTCAGAAAACGTATCCAGTGCAATCGAACGAAGGCTAAGGATACTCTAAAGAAAATTCTAATTATTAAAAAAAAAAATTATATAATAAAATATAATATTTCGGTTTTGTCACTTTCTTTAATGTGATATTTATTTTATTTTAAATGAAATTACGATCGTTTCGGATGTTACACCTTTATCAAATTTCTAACAAACATTCAACAAACTTTAAACAACAAGTATGTTAAGTTTAAAGTTCTAATCTCATTCTCTGGTGAGGTCACGTTTCTATAGACACAGTGACTCCGCCAATAAGAGAAACATGAAACTGTTCTCAGTCGGACTCTCAAGAAGCTTTGTGGGAAGAAAAAAAAAACGGTTCAAGATAGTGAATGTCCAAATTAGGCGTGATTTGCATTGGTTTTAGCACTGTATAAAAATTCGCTAAATATGTTTGAAGGAAAAGTTTTCGGCATCAAATGATAGCGGTTTTAGCGTTGGAGTCTTAAATTTCGCTAAGTTATTAAGACCAGCTCGAAATGCAACTGTTGGACTCTTCTTCCGGAAAAACACCCAACAGCAAATATGGTTTCAACTTCTTGGCTCTTCCATTAGAAGCGTTTTTGTACCAATGGAACAATCAGTTAGAGATTGTAGCCAATACATCAACATCGCTAAGGCCTTGCAAACCAAAATTACAAGAAAAAAGTGGTATTACGTTTCTTTGCCGTCGATATTCTGTCGTCTTTGCGATTAGAACGGAAGTTTACAGTTTACAGAAAAAATTGAATTTAAATATTTTTTCGAAAGGACTGAAATGTCGATGAAAAGTATCGAAGTAATTTTTATTTTCTAAAGGATCGAAAAAAGTACTAAAGGATTAACTTTTTCATCCCTGGTAACCTTTGCTACATCCAAGTGGTAATTTTTGTTGTGAATTTTATGTTTTATTGTATATTTACTAAAACACAACAATAAAAAAATTTAAGAATTAACACATATTCAGTAAATATTCACTTATCCCATTTTATCTGAATCGATTTCTTCAATATTTATGCGATAGCTGAATATATACATATGTGTTTTGCAAATTTGGTATAACATCTTAAATATTTTGGCTTTAATTAAATTTTTGATAAAATATTCGTTTTAATTCTTTAGTTTTTTATTTTATTTTATTAATAAAATATAACATAATATTAAATATTTTTTTATTTCGGTTATTTATTGACAAATTGACTAATAGAGATAGAGAGACTTTATTAGTCGTTGAGTTATTAGTAGTAGAGAGATTTGACTAATAAAGTAGTTTCAATATAAATTTATCACGAATTTTTCTTAAAAGCAAAATCCGAGACAGACTTACATTATTGATAGATTCATCGATTAATCGACTGTCCGATTAATCGGAGAATATTAATCGATTAATCGAAAATGTGACTTGCGCGATGGAAATAGGATTCTAAAATGATTTTTAGATGAAGTTCTGGAATATGGCCCAGTACTGGAATTTGGCTATGGATTGTTAATTTTGTGGAAAAGTAAAATTTTTTCCGGAAATTTTTTAAGCCATAATGAAATATGCCGTAGTGCCACATTCCGTAATGAAATATGCCTTAACGATCGAAACTTCTGAGAGATGTACATTCGAATATTCGAGAAAATTCTTGTACATGGGATAGTTAAATTAGTTAAATTTTTTGACGTTTATTTATTCGTTATAATTAAGACTGAAAATCAGGATAAAATTTATCGCTTTAGAATTTGGAGTTCCGCTGCTAAATTATATTAATTTGTGTTTATCCATGTTTTGTAAATATAAAAAAAAATAAAAATCGAAAGGAGAAAAATATGTTGGAGTGCAGCGTTCATGGCCCATTTCAAAATTCACATCCCACCCATAGGCTGGTGTTAAGCAATGCACATGCACAGGTGGTCTACGCCAAAGGGACCTATAGCCATGCGTCCTCGACTTGGCTACTGCATAAGGTGTGACGATAAAGGCGAACTGCAGAAGAGTTAAGAGTGCCTTGAAGCCTTGAAGAAGATTGTGCATATAGAAGCAAACAAACTAACAATTTTCATGCTCATCAACATGCTTCCTTAAAAGTACTAACACTAAGAAGTCTAGTACTACTACTTTTGTTGTATTCGAAACAAAGTCCAAATAAATTTTCCATTGGATCTTGATTTAATAAACTTATTAGTAGGAAAAATGTTTTTTATTTTCCTATCTCAGGCCATGTAATAACTGTAATATGCCACTAACAGTTTGAATAAGTTCTTTGAAACAATAAATAGTTCGTTTTTGTACTGGCTCAATTGATTTGATGTATGGTTTCATTTCCATCAGGTTTGAAAAACGTGTTTATTCAATTAAATTGCAACTTCTGCTATTTAAATTATTGAACAATTTGTCAATTGTTTCGATAAAGCTTGCTATTGATAATGGCATGTCTTTAACACTAGGTGAAAACTGGTGAAAATGATTCATTGTTCGAATTGCAGAGGAAACTGGTCAGCTGAAAATTTGCGTTGCATAACTAACACACATTTACTCAAATTTTTGTGGATTGATGTGTTGTGGTGTTAGTTTCGGACTTAATAGTGTTGTATTTACCGAGTCGCGAAAATATAATTCTGTGTCCTCGTTCGTTCTGAAATCGGTCGCCACTAAATGCAGTACATCGTATAATGCAATCATTTTCCTCCCATTTAAATTAAAAAACGGATTTTCTCGCTGCACACCTAATAACTTTTAAGCTGCTTTGGACCCTGATCTCATACAATATAGTTCACATTAAATCCGATTTCAGAGAAAATGGAAAGGTCTTCGAATTAATAGTGTTGGCAAAATATGACAAAACGTATTTATAGTTTAAAAATAAACATATATTAAGAAATACACACATGTATATTTTTTGCTAGTTCTTTAGAGCGGTAATCACCCGAATCGCCGAAACCATCAATCTCATTGTTAATTGAATCATAGTTCAGTGCTTGGCGAATCATGACTTCATCGAATACTAAAATTATATGCCTATCCATTTGTGATAACTCCTCAACTTTTTGTTCTAAATTTTAAATAATTTGATTATTAAAACCTGGCTTTACATTTTTTATTAGCTTCCAATTTATTAAACTTTGTTTTGAGGGCATATTAAAGCAGAGCACCCTGTATTTAATAGAGCCATAATCAAGAAATCTGAGCTTTTATAAGGGAATTAGAAACGAGGAAAAAACGAAACTTTTCATAGTAAAACACACAAAACATATGGGAAATCACGTTTTTTCCTAAGACAAATTTTTAAATGAAAACGTTACAAATTCTTAATTATGATTTTTTCTTAAATGTTTGAATTTCAACATATATGAATATCGTTTAAGAAAATCGTTTTTATTTTCTTGAGATAATTGATTTATTTAAACCAAAATACTAAAAAAAAATCATAACAAGAGCATTCTGGTCAAATTGAAATAAAAGCTTACTATGATTCGTTTGGTCGTTTAGTAAATATACATTACATAGATGGCAGTGATGGCCGTAAAAATTTGGAAAAATACCAAAAATTACCTCCTGGGGAAATTTCAAAGTTCAAAAATTGTAGGAAAAGCAAAACAAATTCACAAAATATAGGAACGTGTGATAATTTTATGATTAAATAATTTTTTTTCGTATTTTTCTGTAACCATTTTAGACATCTTACGTACACTAGTAAAACTAAAGATAAATTTAGCAAGTATTATTTTAATTTGTCAGAGCCAACTTTGATGTATTTTTCAAAATGAAATTTAGAAAAAATATATTTTAGAAATAATTTAATTTTATTTTGGTTTGGAATGGTGTAGAATTATCTTTTGGAATTTGGATGTAAGTAGTATTATCATTAAGTAGAGCATTCATTTTATCCAAATATTCATTTCTAAAAGTCAATCATATAATTTAATAATTGTGTCTGTACTTAGGTGTCTGGAACCGGTTTGATTCTTTGTTACTAACATACCTTTCCTTTCTTGCGATGTTGTTATTTGTAAAAGGGTGTATGGTGGACCCGGCATATCCGAGAAACTTGCCTTAGGCTTGGTCGTACATACTCAATCAATCAATCAATATGTAGTATCTGTATTTACATGAACTTCTATGAACTAATTTTTTAACATTATTTTCTTTGCTTGCATCATTGTTATCAATTTAATTTCAACAATGCTTAGGTATATGTACTATCAATTATTGCATTATATTCGAAAAAAGGATACAATAGGCTTATGGTAACTAAAATAATATCTTCATCGATCATCGTTTTATATTTTGTAGTGCTGAGTTTTCGATCGTTGGACATAGTCAAAACTAACCATTCAAAAATTCAATTAATGGTAGATTTTTATCATCCGTGGAAGTCTCCACTTAATATCATAGGTGCATCGTCAAATTTTTCGCCAAATCATTTTTCGAGTTTTTCAGAACTTCTTTTGTACAAATCATAAAATTTTCGAATAAAAAATTATTGTAGCTGCCTCATCGATTTTCCAGGCGAATATAAACGGCAACCATTAAAATGTATTGTCCATTTTCGGAAGTATCATAACTAGTGGCTTATTATCGATAATATTTTTTATTTGTCACGAATGTGAATCCCAACGAAGAAAATGCAACGATTTGCATAATTTGATAAGAAAATGCATTACTTGATTCGAAAAGATATTAAAGAATTTTATTTGATTTGTGTATGTCTTAGTACCTATGCTTTGTGTTACTTTGTTTACAAAATAATTTGTTTTGTATTTACAGAAATCATCAAATAATAAACAGCAGGCTATTATCAAGGTACGTATCACATATTTTTACCAATATAACAGTGTTGTATTTTCACTTTAAGAGTAAAGCCAGATTTTTTATTTATTTATTATTAACTTCTAAATTTTACAACACCCCATTTTGAGCATGAGCTCATTTACAACAGGGTGTCAATACAAAATAACGCTCGCAACATAATTATAAAATGTCTGCATACAACTCAGCTCAGTTCAAATCTTAGCGGCACAATTTCTCGGACAACAGTGCAACTTCCATTCGATATAGATCATCGTCTCCGCAGCATCACATGTCCGTCGATTTGGGGCATATCCGGCATAATTTGCATGCATATTTTTAATTATTACAATATTAACTCGCAAAAAAAAATTATTTTTGAAGAAAAAATATAAAAAAACGTCTGCCTGCCTGACTCGAAAATCAGAGACTATTTTTCTTAACACGTTAGATATTCAAACAAACCTTAAATTTTATACATCCAATATCATGAGAAATATTGGTTCCGGGTTTTTTTTTTATGGGCGGAAATTCCATGATACTAGATCAGAGCTGACCAGCAACCCAGGTTCGTACCATGGAGATAAACATATGTTTTTCAATCTAAGAGAAACCTGTGGTTTTGACCAGCTCTTAGCTAGTACAGCAATTAAAAAAGGGAAATATTATGCGCGATTCTTTTTAAAAAATCAGTTTTACTGAGTCTTACCCTTTTTTTAATGATACGTTTTATTTTTCTATTTTTGGTTATTGTCTTTTTTTTCTTTGAAAGGCGTTCTCCGGATGTCACCTTACCAATTTGAGCTTTTGCCACAATTAGTTCCTTTGATAAATTTTCAATGATTCGGTGTACTCCAGCATGCCGTTGTCCAACCACACTTGCCGTTGTCCAACTTTAAGGCGCCGGTGCCAAGCTTCGACACTGTTTTGGGTCCGTGGGAAGTTTTCTGATCCTATATCTGCATCGGCAATAGACCAGAATTGTGGCATACTATATACCTTGGTGTATGATTGAGGCCCGCAATATAATTTATATGGAAAATCTCGCTCCGCTGTTCTCATCAAATTGTGCATATAAATGTTGATAATATCCAGGTATTTCGTTTGGTGGAACGAAAGCCAAACTTTTCAGCATCCGAATTTGGATTGAAAAATCCTCAGAACTGGCGCATCTAGCCACAAACCGTTGCTTTTGTATCCTTCGCCAAATTATTTGGCTGAAGTGGAAAAGGCGACCTTTAAATGTTGCTTCGGGGAAAAATGTAGAAACTGATGACACAATTGCCTTTTCGAAGTCTGTTATGACTCTCCTTGGATTTAAATAAATACCCAGTTCCAAGCTGACTTTCCTTAAGTTAAAAAAAAATCTGTCATAAACCTTCAGAGATTTTTTGCTCATTAAGCAAAATATTAAAGGTACAATTTGCCCCTCAACACACCCGTGAATTGAAAAGAGTTGCCGCATGATGGATGGAACTACGTCGAAAGTTCCATCCTTGATCCAGCAACTGGATTCCGCTAGTAACGCTAACGATGAAACCGTCCCCATTATTATAATTTTTTCATCGTCAAACTCTTCATTACAAAGGATAAATAATTCCCATTCAACATATTTCAAGCTTTCGGGTATATTTATAGCCTGCAAACTATCTGGTTCTTTTATTTAATTTCTGCGGATTCTTTGAATTTTTATCCTTTGTGCCTTTCTCGACGGTAAGTATACCCGCGAGTTTCTTTGGCAATTAGTAATAATTAGTAGCTATCTCTAATAATAATAGCAGGTGCGGTATCGAAATTTTTAGCCTGGATTTTGATTGAAATATTGGCAAATTATAGTGTTTTTTCGAAAGCCAAGGAAGGGTTCGTGCGAATGATTAATTGAATGTTTTAATATTTCATGTTTGCCTTCAACTTTGTGTGTGACTATTCGTCCTTTGCACGACAAAGATTTTTGTTTACTGCAAACTTAATTAAAAGTTTTCTTCGTTTTTCTGTTTAAATGGTAAGCATACCCATCAACGAAAAACTTATCCTTACCTTTGTTCGAGGTAACCACTGAAATATCCATAATTCGGATAAACCTAAAATAAATAATTTCATAAAAATTAAAAATTAAAATTAATTTTTATTGAAAGTTGCTTACAAAATGTTTTCTTGTGTCCAGATTTCCAAAGAACGTTCTTATATTTTACGATGGTTTTTATGAAATTTTACGTATAACGTAAAAAAGGCCACTTTAATTTCATTTTATTATTGTTACTATATGTTTGCAATTATCATTATACATTAGAATTTTGTCAATGCGATTTGTTATTTTGCATAACAATTTCCCATACATTTATAGAAGAGCGCGCGCGATTCTATAAATGTACGGGAAATTGGTATGCAAGATTTTGTAATGCAAGATTTTGTAATGCAAGATTTTGAAATGCAAGATTTTGTAATGCAAGATTAAGGGCGACTAACCCGTAAAAAGTGTAGGCTCATCCCGAAAAATATAATAATTAAAAAGTATATACGGGTTGGGTATGTAATCTCGCATTTCAATATCTCGCATTTCAAAATCTTGCATTTCAAAATCTCGCATTTCAAAATCTCGCATTTCAAAATCTCGCATTTCAAAATCTCGCATTTCAAAATCTCGCATTACAAAATCTCGCATTACAAAATCTCTCATTACAAAATCTTGCATTACAAAATCTCGCATAACAATTTCCCGTATATTTATGTAATCGCGCGCGCGATTACATAAATGTACGGGAAATTGTTATGCGAGATTAAACGCATGAGAAGTTGCAAAGCAAGGCTAACTATATGGAAAATGTATGATAACTAAGCAGGCTGATAAATAACAAATAAATGAACATGTACACGTATGTATGTCAACATACTTAGTTAAAAAACGAAAAGAAAATCGTTAACACATATTTAGTTTGAATTAATTCCAGAATAAATTTAATATACTAAAAGCTATAAGGTGAATATCATAAATGAAATTTGGAATAAAAATTAATTAATAAATAAAAAATTAAATAATAAATTGAAATTTTATTAAATATATTACAAGTAATATTATATAAAATACATATTTTATGTAGGTTATTATGAATATTTACATTACCACGTCTAACAAAGGAGGAAAAAAGTTAGTTATCGGCGGATATTGCTACCATCTAAGCCGAAAAATCGAAAAAACGTACAATTGGGTTTGCAGCAACCAAAAAAGTCAGTTATGTAAAGGGCGCGTGGTTACTCGTGTCGAAGGAGAAAAGCACGTAATAGTAAAATTTACCTCAAACCATTCCCATCAGCCCATTGCACACGAGAAGATAGTCGCACAAGTAAACGCAAATGTCAAACAATGTGCTAGAAATACGGAAACAATACCATCTCATATATTGAGAGAATCAGTCATAAATACACAAAGCCACTCACGTGTGTATCTTTCTACAAAAATGGCACAAAAAATTAAAATTCAACGAGTTCGTGCTAATAAGCCTAAAGAACCTGAAGCTCTTGAAAATGTAATAATTCCGGAAAATCTTCGTTACATTGAAGGAGAATTATTTATATTACATGAAGATTATTTTGACGGGGACTATTTCTTCCTTAAAACTCCTTGATGAATCAAGTTGTGTGATTATGGATGGAACTTTCAATGTAGTTCCATCTATAATGCGACAACTTTTTTCAATACATGGACGTATTGAGGGAAAAATAATTCCGTTGATTTTTTGTCTAATGAGTAAAAATTCTAAAAAAGTCTACGATCAGTTATTTAATAATTTAAGAAAAATATGCTTAGAATATGAAATCAGTGTCAATCCGGAACGAATTATTTGCGATTTTGAAAAGACAATTGTGTCGTCGGCCAAAGTTTTTTTCCCAAACGCATCGTTTAAAGGATGTCTCCAAATAATATGGCGCAAAATCCAAAAAGAACGACTAGTGGCAAAATATGGAAATGACGAAAATTGTTCAATCCAAATCAGAATGATTAAAAGTATAGCCTTTGTTCCACCAAACGAAGTCGATAATCATTACCAGAGCTGGTCTAGGAAATTTAATGACAAGGACGTAAAAAACATTGGACTTTAGTTTAAAAAAAATTATATTGGAGAAGGCAGTCAACGGCTCAGACATAAACCTGAATTTTGGGCTATCGGCGACAACGATAATGGATCGGAGACCTTCCCGCGAACACATAATAGCGTAGAAGATTGGCACCGCCGTCTTAAGATAATAGTAGGAAAACGTCACGCCGATATATACAAAATATTGGAAGATTTGGGAAAGGAAAGCATTTTAGCAAAGGCGCAGGTAGAGGAAATGCAATGTGGTGAAAATATACTAAAAAACAAAAAACTTATAAAAAAAATAAATATATAAAAAGAATTATTATGAAAAGGCTTAAAATGAAAAAAAAACAGATTTTTTGCAGCGTATTGCGCATAATATTTTATTGGGATAGTTTTATTAATAAATTGTATTTTAAATAAAATTTTTGAATTAAATTATTGTATGAAAAAATTAAATAGATTATTTTTAAAACCATTAACAAGACTGTAATGCAAGATTTTTGAAATGCGAGATTTTGTAAATCCAAGATTTTGGAAATGCGAGATTTTAAAAATGCGAGATTTTACAAATGCGAGATTTTGAAATGCGAGATTTTTTAAATGCAAGATTTTATAATGCGGGATTTCGTATCGCTCCATGTAACAAGAACAGGACTGAACTTTTTTCCTTTTTTCATTACTAATGCGATCTCAGCCTATTATACACTTTCTCTTGCCTTTTCTTCACATCGATGAAATATCCCACTAAAAAATTTGGGTGATAAAGAGTGATGAATAAAAGTAGAAATAGAATAATTGAAAAAAAAAGCTTTTAAAAAAGTAAAAGAATCGACTTCAAAGTTGCCCTAAAAAGGTAAATGTTTTTTGAAGTCGGTGCCAAAATAGAAACAAAATCAAATCAATTTATGAAACTTTATCAACAATGCAAACTACATACATAAAAACAACCTATAGCACAACCTAATGCAATCTTTCTCAAACAAATTAAATTTCAAATTTTTCCTTTGTATATTTGCCAACCAAACAATTTTTTAATGTTCATATTTGTAACCAACAACTGTAGTAAATTATATACATTACTTTGAATAACATAAAACATATATGTAAGTTTAATTAATAAAAAATCGATCGAAAAACCGATCTCTTCTCGCGTTGCGGTTTGTTAAAGGGCCCTACACACTATATGACTTATCGGGTCGACAGTCGGCCCGACCAAATCAGTAATGTATATACATTACCTGACATACCGTCTGATTTGGTCAGTTGTCATTGATTACGAAAAGAAAACATACGAATCATGTCGCGAACTTTATCCAAAAAACAAAAAATTTTCATCGTGATCGTAGCGTGTTTGAATTTAAACATTAAAAATCGAAGAATGTGGGCTAGAAAATGGCTGTTGCAACGCAAAAAAATTAGCCATTTGATTTTATTAAAACAACTAAACAGCGACGATTTTCGGAATTACTTGCAGATGGACTCCGAAAGTTTTAGTGGGTTGTTACGTTTAGTATCGCCATTGATTTCTAAACAAAATACTTTGATGAGGGAAGCAGTAACAGCCGAAGAACGGCTAGTTGTTACTTTGCGATTCCTAGCTACTGGTCGAGAGTACGCAGATTTAAAATTCAGTAGTATTATTTCACCGCAATTGATGTCAAAAATAATACCCGAAACTTGTAAAGCCATACTATATATCAAGTCTTAAAAAAATACATAAAGGTGAATTTTATTTTTATGTTGTATTTAGTCGTGTTAAAAATATAGTTTGTGTTAAAGTTGTAGAGTCATAGAGTGTTGTTTGATGGTATTATGTATATAAATATTGTGTTTCAGATACCTATTAACGAAGTCGAGTGGTTAGAAACCGCACAATCATTTCAAAATCTGTAGCAGTTTAATAACTGCGTCAGTGCTATGGACGGAAAGCACGTCTTAATCAATAAACCGCCAAGAACTGGGTCCTTGTTCTACAATCACCACGGAACCTTTAATACAGTATTTGTCGCTGTAGTTAATGCAAATTATGAATTTATGTACGTTTATACTGGAACTAACGGAAGCGTTTCAGATGGAGGAGTATTAAAACACACAAAATTTTACCAAAAATTAACTTCCGGTGACCTCAATTTACCAAAGCCATCGATATTGCCTGGTTCAACTATATCAGCACCATATGTGTTCGTTGGGGACAGCGCTTTTGCATTGAGCAAACATTTAATGAAACCTTATCCCCAGAAAGACTTAACCAAAGAAAAGAGGGTGTTTAACTACAGGTTATCGAGGGCCAGGAGAGTAGTGGAGAATGTCTTTGGGATATTATCTTCGTGATTCAGAATTTTGCGGAAACCGATCTTAATCAACGTAGAAAATGTAGATTGGATTGTTTTAGGATGCTGTGCGCTGCACAATTATTTAAGGAAAACGTCGAATAATTATCTTACCGCAAATTGCGTAGTTCACGAAGATAAAGAGAATGGAGCGTTTCGAGAAGCTAGCTGGCGACAACAAAATGTTAAGCTACAGATTGATCGTAGAAGTCAAAAGCAACAAACGGAGCACGACAGAAATGTCCGGAATAATTTTACGAATTTTTCAATGATAAAGGTCGTGTGTTTTTTCAAGATCGCATGATTAATGTGTTGGGGGACAGAATTGATTAAATTAAAAGATTAACAATAAAAGAATTTAAATTAACAATCAAAATTAGTATTTATTCGCCTACAATTTCGCCATTTCGTAGGCCCTTAGTTAATTCAGTTGGCGTAGGTGTTGATGCTTGTGGGAAATTTAGGCTAGATTTGCGATACTCGAAGCTGGCTGACGGCGATGGTGATGGAGAGAGTACCACGTGTTCGTACTAAGAATTTAAGTTGATGGTGGATTGAAGAGTCAATTTATCTAATTTACCAAAAAATATAATTTCAGAAATTAATTTTTCTACGATTGTTCCCTGTAATTTCGTCATTTGTTGCAACTGACACCCAGTCGCTATCCCATACGATTCCGCTGGGGTGTCTGATGTTAACATTTTTTCGGCAGCTTCTATTAACCGGTCTTGTTTTTTCATTATATTTGCTGAAGTGGTTGGACGGCGTTTGTTTGAGGTCGGTTTTTGTGGCTTCGGTATTTCTTGTGATGTCTACTCTAATTAGAAACAGACAAAATATTCAGAGGAGTTTGGCAATTTCAGGGAAACGTACGTACGGTCACAAAACTTGTTTGTAATATATTTGTGATAAGAACCGTGTAATTTTCAGGGACGGGAGAAAAACTTAGAATATTTAGGTACTTACTTCATCATCATCGCAATTATCATAAGTGTCGACTCCGGTTCTATTTACTAATTCATTTTCATCTAGAAATAACAGATATTCATAATACCATAGTGATGCAGATATATATCTGCCGGACTCACTCCAGTCTTCTTACTATCTATAGCCTGAAATGGACATGAACAATTTTTATTAAGGTTATGTAAATAATTATTTAAATGAATATTTAAATAAAACTGTAAATTTAATATAAATTGAGTAATAATTTGTTTATATGTATACATATACTTCACTTTTTTTCGCTCCATTTTCTACGAAGCCTTCATGTTTTCAATTTTTTTTTTCACTGTATCGATAGTGGCTTCGTCGCTATCAATCAAGCACAATTTCTGCTGTAACAGCTGTAGTGCCTCATTTCTGGCATCCCTGTTGGAGTATTGCTTGCTACTTGTGCACCACAAGCAGCTCTTTTCTTTGTATAATTCCAAAAATTGGATTAAAACTTCTCTTTGTGTAATTGGTGTTTCCGCCATTTTACATAAATATGTTTGTATACATTTGACGTTTCACTGATAGAAAAATTACCCGACCACCCGACAACAATACATACGATCTGATTTGGTAAGGCGGTCGGGTGATGGTTGGATGGTTTTTACCATCTGACATACCCGACAGAAAATTTGTCATATGACAAATCTACACACGACCTGATTTTACGTCTGATATAACCAAATCGGCCAGACCGCCCGACCATATCTGGTCGAATGTAGGGCCCTTAAAATCGAGTTTTCTCAATTATTTCAGAGCCTACTTGAAATTACATTTTTTTTTTTTTTTTTTTTTTTTTTTTAATTTAAAATAAATTTTATTTATTTATTTTATGTAATTACAATCTAGTCTCCTGGACTAATTAGCAATTTGTTTCTGACTTAATTTACTAACTTAAATTAATCTATGGCTTCTTCCCATTGGCATTCCATAGTGTTTGGTAAATTGATGTAAACCACATCTTTGTTGTGGATTTTAGATCAGCATAATGCTGCTTAAACTGACAATCACACCAGCTCAAAAGGTTTGGATCTTTTAAGTCTATGAACTAAATTCGTGATGCTTAGGAGCTGAGTTGCCTCAATGTTCACATGTTGGCGGAGCCTTTCTTCATGTCTCCGTGCTTTTTCCTGGATTTCATTTAAGATGAGGTTCATTTTAAGGTCCCTATGAAGGTCATTGTTCCTAACATACCAAGGTGCATCAACGATGTTCCTTAATACCATATTCTGAAATCTTTGGATGATATTTATGTTGCTCTGTTTGGTACAACCCCAAAGCTGAATACCATAAGTCCAAATCGGTTTCAATATTTGCTTATAAAGTAGAAGCTTGTTGTATGTTGATAAAGAAGAGTTCCTTCACATCAGCCAATACATTTTTCTGTATTTAAGTCTTAATTCTTCACTTTTCTTCTTGACGTGTGCTTTCCATCGTAGTTTAGCATTTATGGTCATGCCGAGATACTTAGCTGTGTTCGCATGCGGTATTATTTCCCGATTTATGGTAATCGGAATATGTTCGATTCGTCTGTTTGTAAAGTTGATGTGAACTGATTTAGCTTCATTTAGTTTTATTCTCCATCTTTTTGTCCATTTATATATTTGAGTTATGGCTGATTGTAACTTCTGTGTTGATTCTTCATTGCTTTTTCCAACAGCTAAGATCGCCGTATCATCTTCAAAAGTTGCCACTGTGTTGTTTTCTAATGTAGGAAGATCATAAGTATATAGTAGGTATAAAACCGGTCCTAATACACTGCCCTGTGGAACTCCTGCATTGATTTCTTTCAATTCAGAAAATGTATCATCTAACTTAATCCTGAAGAACCTATCTTTCAAGTATGATTCTAGTATCTTAGCAAATTGCATTGGTAGAAGATTCCTTAACTTGTGGTTAAGTCCTTCATGCCACACTCTATCAAACGCTTGTGCAACGTCTAGAAATACTGTTGAACAGACTTTTTTCTCCGCTAATGCTTTCTCAATTATACTGGTTATTCTGTGTACTTGATCAATTGTTGAGTGTTGGTTGCGAAAACCGAACTGATGATTTGGGATCAAGTTTTTACTGTCGATTATTGGATTTAATCTTTTTACCAGAAGCTTCTCAAAGAGTTTGGCCATGACTGGCAATAGCGAAATTGGCCTATAAGACGATGTTTTGTGTGGTGGTTTCCCAGGTTTTGGGATCATAATTACTTCTGCAATTTTCCATAAGCTTGGTACACATTTGATTCTAAATGCTGCATTTATAAGATTGGTGAGTTTCACCAGAGCTTTCCTTGGCAGTTCTTTTAAGATTTCTGCAGTAATAAGATCGTACCCAGGAGCTTTTTTCGTATTCATATTAGCTGTTATCTCACGCATGACTTCTTTTGGTGTTGTGGGTAGGATTTCGTTACTTTCTTGCGCAGCTTGTTCAGTTATTATCTCGGCTTCCAACGTTTGGTCTTCATGTGGCTGGAATATTTTTTCGAGGTGTTCGGCAAATTCTCTAGCTTTGTCTTCATTATTTCTAGCCCATTTCTCACCTGCTATTTTTATTGGGGGAATCTGCATTATTGGTCTTTTGATTCTTTTGGTTGCTTTCCAAAGAGAATAATCAGTACTGTTATCATTAGTTAATTTTCTTAAATAGTTGCTGATTGATTCATCTTTCAATTCTTTGATCTCTCTTCTTAATTGTTGAGTGAGGTTGTTCAAATGAGTTTTATCTTGGGGGGCCCTTGTTTGTTGCCATACTCTTCTCGCTCTTCTTTTTTCTGCGAGGAGTTCCCTAATTTCCATAGGGTAATTGTTTCCCTTGATTTTCGTTTTAATTTCAGGAGTATTTTCCCAAGCTGATTGCTGTGTATCGTTTACAAATTTGTGAACTTCTTTGTCTAATTGTTCTTCAGTCTTTAATGGAACCATTGAGTTAATTTTTTCTTCTAGCGATAGTCTAAAGCATGCCCAATTAGTGTGATTATTTACTAGGAAAGGGTTTCTTTCTTTCTGAATGATTTTTTCACTTAACGTTAGAAGTATTGGTGAATGATCAGAGTTTAAGTCGTGGCTTTCATCTACTTGTACATAATTTACAGATATGTTCTTTATTATAAAGAAATCAATCAGATCTGGCACTTTGTTTGGATCAGTTGGCCAGTAGGTTGGTTTTCCAGTTGAGAGGGCTTCACAACTGCATTTTCTGATAGCTTTTAGGAGTTCTTTACCCTTGTAAAATTACATGATAAAGCAAAATTAATCGCAATTTCAAAGCTTACTATTGCTTAATAACATTGTTTTGATGTATCTCAATTTTAGGTTTTTCAACGATAGTCAAAACATTTGAGGCTGTATAAAAAACTATTTCAGTTTGCGAATTTTGTGATACACAACTTTACCTTTTGTGGCTGTGTAGTGTGTATCCCAATAAAAAGTATATTTTTAGTTTATAAGGTGGAATGCTCAAAATTTGATTTGTTTGGCAAGAAAGGTACGCACAGTTTATAGTTTGATTCATTGATAATGTTTTATAAATTGATTTAATTTTGTTTCTATTTTCGTACCGACTTAAAAAAAAATATATAAATATATTTTTACCTTTTTAGGGCATCTTTGAAGTGGGATCGTTTACTTTTTTTAGAAGTGGTTCATTTTTTGATTTTTAATTATCTTGGGTTATTTGGTTCTACATTTTTTTGTAAGAAAATGGGTCGGCAAAATAAAAACACACCTCGCATGAGCAAGCAGCGTTCAGAAGGGACGCAGCCGGAAATGGACGAGCGGCTACAATAAAATAATATAATAAATAAAGGCGACGTTTATCCGAAACCACCGAAAAGGGTGAAAAACGGATTTATAAAAATAAAAATTTTAACAAACCAAACCTAGGTAGAGAAAAGACAGGTGAAAAACAACGGTGTTTGCGTTTAATACGAAATCGCATATCAAGCGAGACAGAAAAACAACGTGAGCGTCGTCTTACTTTAATAAACAAAAGTTTGTCACAACAGACTGAAGAAGAATGATCTCAACGCACAGCACTATCATTAGGCTCTTTATTGCCCAATGAATTAAAATCTCTCATCACAAATTCAATCCACACCCAACCAACTCCAAACAGTTTATGAAATAAACAAAAGAAAAAAAAATATTACCTGAATTCCCAGGAGCAATTCTTGCTTACGTTTCCTTAGCTCTAGTAGGAGTTTTTTTGTCCTTTTGGCGTTAAGGAACTTAACTAGGTAAAATCATGGAAAAATAGGAAACTAATTTATTTCTGAGTTCAGTTTAGCATTATTTTCCATCGCTAATTTCACTTGTTCAGCGAATAAAAATCTGGACCACCCTCTAAATTTGGCGAACCTTTGATGAACGCACCTTTTTTTTGGTTGCAATTTTTCTGATAAAACGATTATTCCGTTACTATAAAATTTCTGTGACAAAGCTGAACTAAATAATTTTCACAGGTTCTTTTGAAGTTAACTTTACAGCATTAGAGAGTTCTGCAGTGAACGAAACTGTCGATATATGTGGAATTATGGGTAAATAACTTAATAACTTCGGATGTTTAATGAACAAAAGTATTTATTGGTAATCACAAATTAATGAAAAAAACAAATGTTCTTAGCTCTCTTCGCTAGATCGAATAATAATAAAAAAATTGTGTGTACTTGAACAAACCATAAAACTAACTAGTGCTGCCATCTATGGAATAAACAGCGAGTGATATCCATAAAACAAAAATACAACAATTCTGACCGAAACAATTGATAGTCTGACAGTGCAATATCAGAACTAAAAGGTGAATGTATTAAAATTTCCAAAACATGCTCTCTTCTTTTTTACCGAGGCATTAAGTATGTGTGTGGTCTGGCGTTGTTATGATGGAATACAACTATTTTCCTGTTGATCAATTTTGACCGATTCCTTTTAAGTTCCTGCTCTAACTTGGTTAATTGTTGACCGTATAGAGAACAGAAATAGCACTTCATGATACACGGATAATCATGGTAAGGAATCTCTAACCCCGCACCAAACACAAAGCATAACTTTTGTGTGATCTTAACGCGCTTTGACCAAGATCTTTCTTGCATATTTTCTTTTTTTCAAATAAGGTAATTTATTACCAATTCTAGTTAAAATATTTTCTAAACAATTAAGAAAATGTTCAAATTAGACCAACAATTTTCTTGAATTCCTCCAATTAACGAATTTTGATAATTAAAAAAAAATTGGTGTTATTTTGCTAATTTTCGCAAATAATGCTCGATCACCAAAACAGGCAGGAGATAATTAAAAAAATATTTATGTTAACTAAGCCAATTCAAGCTTTTTCAAAAACTGTTAATTGTATAGCTGGAATCGACTGTCTCATTTTTTTAGATTTGCATTTTAAATGTAGTTCAATCTCTCTAGTAAGGATTCTTTAAAAAATAATCATTAAGCTAAATTCAGTGAGCAGAAAATTAAAGAACTCTTTTGGAACCAATGTTTCTAAATTAGATGTAAACTTTTTAGTTCTTATTTTATGTCAGGGTCAAATTATTATTATTATTATTATTGGAGGGCCATGCGGGCGATCAGCCACTTCGCACTGCGACCTAAAAGATCTATTGCGCTGGACCCTGCTTAATTATCCGTCCAGTCAATATTCAGGTTCTTAATGAACCTGACAATACTGCCTCTTGGTACCGTGATACATCCTATCTGGGCTTACTGCTCTCGAGGTCCTTGGGATTAACCTATCAGCCATTCATCCGTCGGTATATGCTGTTTCACCTTAGATTAGGGTTTTTTGTCAAGGTTTTCTCCTTTAGCGCCATACTTTAGCCTGTGCCAAATGTCCAAAAATGTGTCAAATGGCCTTAGTTACCAGTGGTGGCCACGAGGAGGCAGCACGTACACTTGCGAATTGTGAACAGGTTGCCCCTTACACAATTGTACCCATCAAGCAGCTGTCTAATGACAAGACCAGAACAGCTCACGTGATGCGTACCCTACTGGAAGGTTACGAAGCTGGTAGATTAATCTACTCAACTTTGGTCCTACCCCCATCCCCCCCCCCCCCTTCAATAGACGCCAAATCACCAGAAATGCCATTTTCTACTTTATTTTTCTACTTTAAATTATTCTCATTCAAAAAGATCGGAAACTAAATTTCTTGTACAATGCTGCGATTTACCCCAAATACATAAAATAATCTTTAACCTAATCATTAATATCGACATCGAAAATGTATTTATTCAAATTTATCAAAACCAATACAAAACTGTATTAAGTAATTACCCAAAAATATAAACAACAAAAATAAAATTAAACTCGAACATTAAATGCTATTTTCAAGTATTTTAATTTATTAATTTTTAATACAATTTTTTTAAAGTCATTCATCATTTCCATCACATGTAACAGCATGTAATATGATGCAACTTAAAAATAATTTTTTTGTATGGTGATATATTGTTTATACTATAAATTGTATAAAAATTAAAATCTAAAAATTTGTTTAATAAAAAGGTCTGGTTTATGTTTAACATACAAAATTATGGGTATATTGTAACATTGAAAAAGGGAAAAATAAATTTTGATTATTTGGTAATCTTAAATAAAAAAATAAAAAATAGTTTTTTTTTTTTAAATATAAACACAAAAAAAAAAAAATCTTTTAAAAATAAATAAATATTGTATAAATTTGATAGTACTTCAATTAATTATAAAATTTATAATTAATATTATTGTTTATCTTATATTTAAGAAAGTAAATACCAAAAAAAAAAAATAAAAAAATGTTTTTTTAGGTCTCCTCTTGCTCTCAAGTAGTGTAAGTCTGTATGTAGGTTTGTTTATGTAATTTGAGAAAATTGATTTTGCTATATTCTCGACTTCTCGTATATAATTAACTGATAAAATATACAAGAGTTAAATAAATTTTTGGGTCAATGGCTTTTTTACACAATTTTTTATTTTATACTCATAGTATTTGGGTTTTCACACATTTTTATATGCGGTTACGTTACATACATAATTTCTTTTAGTACATCATTTGGTGTGGTACGAGTATGTGCATATATTGTGATAGATTTATAAATGGTGCATGTTAGTAGTAGCTAAAAATGAAATAAATTCAATTATGGATAAAGCAATTTATATTTTTAGTAATTTTTTTATGGTACTGGTAAATTCACTCTATAACCGCAAAATTTCCGATTATTACTAAAATGGTTTTCACAAAATGTAGGTTGGCAATTGAAGCCATATGTTAACGAGAAAATTACATTAATAATTTTACTAAATAACGACCGATCTAATAAATAATCACAGAGTAGTTTTAAACTTAGGAATAGATTTCTAAATTTAGTTATCACATTTCGCACTAGATGTCTTTTTTGTTTTGTATATTTTATGTATTTTGAAAAGTGGCTGATGTTGTAACATTATTTGGAAAATCAACAAAATGTTACAAATCCTGAGATATTATTACGATTTTATTTTTAGTTAGTTTCCCTTTCCCTAAACTCCCTTTTTATTTTTGGACAGACGCCAAGAGGCTAAGTAATTTTGCTACTAACTCGCAAGATAAACAAGTCGGCATGACAATTTTTCGACGTGATCTTTGAAGAAAGTACCACTCTCGATAGCAATTATATTGTTGCAAAAAATCAAGTTGGTATAATTTCAGTAAATTCATCCGCAAGCATCTATAAAACAATGTTACTAAAAGTTAATTTTAGAAATTATTTAAATTATTAAGAATTTAATTTGTCTGTCTGTAATCAGTTGATTTTTCGGCATTCTTTATAGACAAATATATTAATTGTTCACGGCAATTCCTATCCCAATATTTTCGATTTGGCAAATCAGAAAAATACAGAGGACAATCGCTCATAATATATCTACTGAAAAAAAAGTAGAAATATCTTCCCCCCTCCCCGTAATTTTGGCCGAAGTCCCAAAGAGTTATACCAATGTACCCCTCTGCAAAAATGAGAACCCTCCATGAGTTCTTGGTAGTTTGGTAGTTTGGTTTCGTACTGAAAAGTTGGTCTAGAGTGGAATTTTTTGTAGTTTGGTCGTAGCTGCCTGATGAGTAGACCAACTTTTCAATACTAAACCAAAATACCAACATAAAGAACTCATGGAGGGTTCTCATTTTTGCAGAGTGGTACATTGGTATAACTCTTTGGGCCTCCGGCCAAAATTACGGGGAGGGGGGAAGAGATTTCTACTTTTTTTTTCAGTAGATATGTTATGAGCGATTGGCCTCTGTATTGTTCTGATTTACCAAATCGAAAATATTGGGATTGCCATGAACAATTAATATATTTGTCTATAAAGAATGCCGAAAAAACAACAAATTATTTAAAGTACAATACGGATGTTTCTTAAATATAAAAATTTTAACATTTCATAGAAACTATAATTAATTGAATTATTACAATAATAACTAAATTTGCAATATATTAAGTAAAACTTGGTATGTATAGTTTATTCCAATAGTCATATTAGAATTTCGCTTTATTCAAATACCAATTTGTGGGCATAAATGCACAGATAAGTCATAAAAAGTCATTTTAATTCAAAAAAATTAAAATGAAGCTCAATTCGTAGCTTAATCTGAGAACTAAGTTTATGAATTATAGCAACAATATTTTTTGGGCATTTATGCATATTTATTCAAATGCATGTCTATTACCAGAGCCTTCTAGAGTATAGAGCCATAATCATGATGGCGTATTTTTTAGAAACTTTTTTAGTGGTATAACTATTCAATGATTTCCACTGGAATCCGTAGTAAAAATGGTGTTTTTTAGCTACAAGTTTTTCAATGAGAAAAGCAAAAATATTATAAAATGTTTATATAAAGGTTTTTTATATATCTTTAACAATAATTTACAAGCAGGCTATATTGCTATTAAATAAATATTAATTGCAGAAGTATTCAAATTAAAGCACGCCTAAAATATATTTTTCGAACTTTCATTTTGAAAAACACATCAAAGTTGGCTCTGACGAATTAAAATAATACCTGCTAAATTTATCTTTAGTTTTACTAGTGTACGTAAGATGTCTAAAATGTTTACAGAAAAATACGAAAAAAAATTATTTATGCTGTGTGCCTCAGAAGACTTTTCAAACTACTGGACTTGGTGAAAAGGCAGTTTACGAGGTTACTTTTCGACGACTTTTCAATTTGTATGACATACAGTTTAAAATACGTAGTCAGTGAAGCCCGGTACACATTGAGAACGAGTAACGAGAACGATATTCCTTTACTAAAAATAAAATTTAAAATTTTAACAGTTTTAATACAAAATTTCAATTTATCATCGTAAATTAAAACGATAAAATGAAATTTTGTATTAAAACTGTTAAAATTTTAAATTTTACTTTTAGTAAATGCACGATATTTTAACTATTATTAATTAAAATCATACAGTTTTAACAATTTTAATAATTTTCTTACATAATTCAAGCCGTGTTTTCCATGAGAACTGCACTAGAACTCGATAAACTTTAAATTCCTTTTATTCTATGTAAAACGAAAAAAAATAAATTCATAAAGCGCGAATGTGTAATGTACTTGATAAAGTTACATATTTTAAGTTTAAAAATTTCCCCCTTCAGTTATTTCATCAATATTTTCCTATTTCTTGCTGTCGTCATTACACGCAACTACACTCGATAAATTCATGGGTTTATCCAGTGTAACTAAAAAATAAGCTATAATTGTCATTACATATTTATTGTTGTAACAACTTAAAATGTGTATTTATGTGAAATGCACTACACATTATCACTTTATGAATTTAATTTTTCTTCTGTTTACATAGAATAAAAGGAATTTAAAATTTATAGAGTTCTAGTGCAGTTCTCATGGAAAACACGACTTCAGTTTATAAGCAATCGGTTTTTCATCGGTCAGCTCACTCTTCTCTGGATTTTAGTTTACTACCGATAATCGAATTCTATCCGCCACTTCACGGTCATTAATATGGTTTATGTTCAGCGGAAGTTCTCCATGCTCAATCTCCATTGAAACGTTTCCCGGAATGAATTTTCTCATAGTAATTCCAGTCGGCGTTTGATTTATCAAATCTGAACCCAAATCTCTACCCAATAAAAAGTCAACTGACAATATTTCATCAGGAACTATGTGAATTGTGGTCTCATATACTTCATCCTCTATTTTTAGCTTTGCATTAAACCTACCTACGGTTGATACATCTCTGGACCCCGCACAATGGAATTTGTGTTACAATGAATTTTTTATGTGACATTAACTAATGTCGCTTCCGGTATCAACTAGTGCACAAAGTTCCTTTCCTTTTCTGGCTGCACCAGATTTAGAACTTAGAACCATCAGATATTTTCGCGCAATCTTTTCCTAGATGCCCGGTTCTACCACAGTTGTAACGTCTTGGCATTCTTCGGAATCTATATGACTTTTTGCTCTAAATTGGCTTTGTTGTTACGCTCTCGATATGTGCTTTTATCTTAATTATTTGTTTGATTGCTTCATAAATTACAAGTTTACTTTTGAAAACATTCATAGAGGTTGACCCATATAAAACCGCCTTATTATGTTCATAATCGGTTATTCCACTTATACAGTAATCGATTATCGAAACATCTTCCAAGTTGCCGGCTTGACCTAGTTCACGCATAGCGATTAAATAATTTTTGAAAGATTCATCTTTCTTTTTCTTTCTCTCTGCCATGCGCCACAGCAGAATTCACTTTCTTTTCGAACTCGCTGACTAAATGTGTGGTTAGATTTTCCTTGGTATCAGTAACCGCCAAACGTAAACTGTCTTTTGCTGTTCCAGTTACCAGTCTCTTATTTCATACATACAGCAGCATCTTCGACATCCTGAATCCATTTCCCGACGGGATAATCATCCTCCCCGCTAAATTTCGAAAGCGATTCTTCGACATCTCTAAAACTAAAGCAAGCTCCAGCAGCAGTAGGCACGATAGTAGACTTCATTCTGATTTCTTTTATCTTTCAACGCCATCTCCCTTATTCGTTACTCTTCTAACTGGATATTATCTTCCTGTTGGTTGTCGTTAAGTTCGCTAGCATTAGTCTCCCTACTTCTATTTGTCATATCTCCGCTGTAACCACCCTCCATCATAACGCTGCTTTTTGGTTGGTTCAATAGCACTGTATTATTTGAATTCACCGACTCATTATTCGCAACGCTTCTAAACATTTCCATCATCTTACGCATAAAAGCGTCCTTCAATTTCAGGTGAATTATGAAGATTATTTTTTTTTCGGCCCATCTCAGTTAAAATTTCTTAATAATTTGTTATTTGTTAAAACAACTTTACTTCATGTATAAACAAAATAAATTATAAGAACCGTTCTAGTTTTATCTTTTATCTTCACTAAATTAAAACTCTATCCAAACTTATTTTTAAATTTCTCGCAAACGTCCTTGGTACACAATACGGTACTTTATATTTCTCGACTCACAAATTCGGTGTTATTCAACGGCACTTTATATCACCACAAATCTTGGTACCTATATGAAAAATCCCTCACGGATATAAAAATTCACCAACTATATTAACTTCACGATAAAGATTTATACACGTTAATCACCACAAACTTAAATATTTATTCCGTTCCTGTTTGGAACAGAACATCTGAAACGCATCAAAACTAAACCTAAACATACAAAACTACACATTTGCTTTAAGAATTTCCTTAATATATGTTGCTCAAAATTACCAGGTGATCGATCCCGGTTGAGCCCCAAAGTGTAGAGTTTAATTAGTTTTTAAGAAAAAAGCTCGAGTTGTTTACTACTCGAAACATCAAAATCAATTGCTTTAATCTGATTGTATAGTTAATAATCGTTTTACATAACAGCAATTATACAATTTAAAAATAACATAAAATACGATGATATGAGTTGAACAAATTCTGATATCTTAAATCCTACATATATATTTAAATCTTTTCTACTTTTAATAAATGACTCGGTTTATTTTTTATTAGACGTCATTTATTTAAACGAGACATTGAAAGGTTTAGTTGGCTTTAAGGCACAATTAAATACTTTTAACCGAGTGACATCTATTTAAATATTGTATGAATTACTGGGTCTTACAAAAGTTTAGTTTGAAAAGTCTTCTGAGGCACACAGCATTAATCACAAAATTATCACACGTTCCTATATTTTGTGAATTTGTTTTACTTTTCCTACAATTTTTTAACATGAAATTTCCCCAGGTGGTACTTTTTGGTATGATTATACGAAATTTTTGCAGCCATCACTGCCATCTATGTAATGTATATTGACTTAATAACCAAACGAATTGTAGCAGAGCCTTCTAGAGTATAGAGCCATAATCTTAATGACGTATTTTTTAGAAGCTTTTTTAGTGGTATAACTTTTCACTGATTTCCATAGGAATCCATAGTAAAAATGGTGTTTTTTAGCTTCAAGTTTTTCAATGAAAAAAGCATAAATATTATAAAATGTTTATATAAAAGTTTTCTACATATCTTTAACAACAATTTACATGAAGGCTATATTGGTATTAAATAAATATTAATTGCAGAAATATTAAAATTAAATTATTTCTAAAATATATTTTCCGAACTTTCATTTGGAGAAATACATCAAAGTTGGCTCTGACGAATTAAATTAATACCTGCCAAATTTATCTTTAGTTTTAGTAGTGTACGTAAGATGTCTAAAATATTTCCAGAAAAATATGAAAAAAAAAATTATTTAATCCCAAAATTATCACACGTTTCTATATTTTGTGAATTTGTTTAGCTTTTCCTACAATTTTTGAACTTGAAATTTCCCCAGGTGGTAATTTTTGGTACGATTTTTCCAAATTTTTACGGTCATCACTGCCATCTATGTAATGTATATTGACCTAATGACCAAACGAATTGTAGTAAGCTTTTATTTCAATTTGACCAGAATGCTGTTGTTATGAATTTTTTTTAATATTTTGGTTTAAATAAATCAATTATTACAAGAAAATGAAAACGGTTTACTTAAACGATATTCATATATGTTGAAATTCAAACATTTATGAAAGTATTTCAGAAATCATAATTAAGAATTTGTAACGTTTTCATTTAAAAATTTGTCTTAGGAAAAAAAGTGATTTCCCATATGTTTTGTGTGTTTTACTAAGAAAAGTTTAATTTTTTCCTCTTTTCTAATTCCATTATGAAATCTTCGTTTTTTAGACTATGGCTTTGTATAATCAAGGTTGCTTTGGTATTACACATATTCATATGAGCATTTTTAATATAAAAAAGCACAAATTAAGTACCTACTTAGGGACTTACTCGTACCTATTTAGAATTTTAACATTGAAAATGTTTTTTTTGTCGTATCATTACATACTGGAACACCAATACAAATATGATGAATGAAAAATTCTTCATGTTAAAAAAACATAACAAATTCTTACTAATGCTGTGCGCCTCATAAGACTTTTCAAACTAAACTTTTGTGAGACCCAGTAATTCATGCAATATTTAAATAGATGCCACTAGGTTAAAAGTATTCAATTGTGCCTTATACCAGAGCACCCTGTATTTTATAGAGCCATAATCAAAAAATCTGAGCTTTTATAAGGGAATTAGAAACGAGGAAAAAACGAAACTTTTCATAGTAAAACACACAAAACATATGGGAAATCACTTTTTTTCCTAAGACAAATTTTTAAATTAAAACGTTACAAATTCTTAATTATGATTTCTGAAATACTTTCATAAATGTTTTAATTTCAACATATATGAATATCGTTTAAGTAAATCGTTTTCATTTTCTTGTAATAATTGATTTATTTAAACCAAAATATTAAAAAAAATTCATAACAACAGCATTCTGGTCAAATTGAAATAAAAGCTTACTACGATTCGTTTGGTCATTAATCAATATACGTTACATAGATGGCAGTGATAGCCGTAAAAATTTGGGAAAATAGTACCAAAAATTACCACCTGAGGAAATTTCAAGTTCAAAAATTGTAGGAAAAGCAAAACAAATTCACAAAATATAGGAACGTGTGATAATTTTGCGATTAAATAATTTTTTTTCATATTTTTCTTTTACCATTTTAGACATCTTACGTACACTAGTAAAACTAAAGATAAATTTAGTAAGTATTATTTTAATTTGTCAGAGCCAACTTTGATGTATTTTTGAAAATGAAAGTTCGAAAAAATATATTTTAGAAATAATTTAATTTTAATATTTCTGCAATTAATATTTACTTAATACCAATATGGCCTTCTTGTATATTGTTCTTAAAGATATGTAGAAAACTTTTATATAAACATTTTATAATATTTTTGCTTTTTTCATTGAAAAACTTGAAGCTAAAAAACATCATTTTTACTATTGATTCCTATGGAAATCAGTAAAAAGTTATACCACTAAAAAAGCTTCTAAAAAATACGTCATAAAGATTATGGCTCTATACTCTAGAAGGCTCTGCTTATACCCAACTAAACTTTTTAAATAACTCAAAATATTGTAAAACTATAAATTATATATTTAATTTGTGAAGGTACACAATAATATTTTTATTTTATTTGTAGGTAACAAGAAACTATAACAAAACTGAAATTTACAAGCATATATTAGATAATGATAATACTTACATCCACAAACACTTGAGTGTCTGCTGATTCGCTTAATAAAATTTGCGGTCTATTCGCTCAACATCCAACTTTTAAAGTGTGTTCTTCGTGTTTCTATATTGGCTGGCCAATGGAGCGGGCTATATGGTTACTGGTATAAATTTCAAAATACATATCAAGATATTCTGCCAGAACAATTGTTCACAAAATTCTTGATATGTTTGTAAAGCTCGCACCAAAGGTAATAAAATTGCCAAGTTTAGATTCATTTAGTCTTATTGGCGAACAATTTAATCGACGATCGGCCACTTCAGTATTTTCAAAAGCGTTAGGTGCTATCAGATAGATAGCTCAGATTACAGCATTAATTTAATGGCAGTATGGGACACTTCTGGTAAATGTATTAATATTTATTGTGGATACTCGGGTTCTGTACATGACCAAAGAGTCCTATGGAATATTCAATTATATCGCAAACTAACATTCCCACCTCATGGATTTTTCTATTAGGTGGCAGTAAATACAAATGTTCATTAGACCCATAGCTATTATCACACCGTTCGTAAGAAAAGGCATAACCACAGTAGAATAAAAATTTAACGTTATGCATACTCGTAGCAAAACACGAAG
This sequence comes from Tipula vernalis, assembly GCA_958295665.1. Taxonomy (NCBI): domain Eukaryota; kingdom Metazoa; phylum Arthropoda; class Insecta; order Diptera; family Tipulidae; genus Tipula; species Tipula vernalis. Next base: position 139,297,816 of record OY282560.1, read on the forward strand.
CATTGAGGAAAATGCATTTGATTTGGAATAATGAAATGCGATAGCGGGCGATTTTTTTAAAATCACTGGAATTGAAAATTTTTTGTTTTTCAATTACATTTACATACTGTGCGTACTACATGTTTTAAACAGTACATCATACAAATTGAAAATTCGTCGAAAAGTAAGCTCGTAAATTGTCTTTTAATCTAGCATCTATGAGGAACTAGCGAAAACTTCAAAATTTGAAAAGTTTAGTTTGAATAGTTTTCTGAGGCACACAGCATTAGAATGTTTAAATAACTTACTTGTACACCTCCTCGGATCAATACTAAGCGTCTTTGAGGAGGTTTCTATTTTAGTATACTTGAATAATTATGTATTTAAAGTATTTTTTTTCCAAAATGTTCTAATTACTATAAATGTTAGAATTTCAAAAAATCGTTAGAACGGAGATTTGTAGGCAGTAGCCCCCATCTTTTAAGGCATAAAACAAATTAATATAAATCAATTGAAATAATTCAACACATTTTAATATTTAAAAAAACTTGATTTTTGGCAACGTAGTAAAGTAAAAATTAAATTAAAGGATATGATGAATTAAATATTAGGCCGGGAAAAATAGGAACAACAGTTAAATAAAACAATAACTCGATATTCAATAATAACACCTATTCAACTTCGTTCTAATACCACCAAATAAAATCAGGTGGTACTTCATTTTATTTACGTATTTGGAGAATGCCGTGAAATAGGTGAAAAAGTCAAAAAAGGGTGAACAGATAATTTGGAATGTTTCATTTATTCTTTAAATTGTTTTTGATTTTCGGTATTTAAAATTAACGATTAAAACGTAGTTGATAGAGCTTTGATAAAATAAATATAAATAAACATGTTTATGAATATTTTGTCATTATGTATTTAACAAAATGGGGTGATAGGTCGATTGTTAATCAGAGGAAATATTGCTGATACAAAAAATTGAGAGATCAAGGAAAATCATGGGAACTTTCGAAGAAGTTAGACGCAAATGTTTCTTATCAAAAATTGTCAAGATATACCTTTTCATAATATTTGTTGATTTTAAGAAAGAGTTAAATCTTCTAGTTAGTATGCAAACATTTTGTAGCAGACCGGTAGAGAGCAATATTCATGGTAAGCTTGAATAACAGCCCGACCTATTGAGCAAAAACAATGCTAGGAAAAGAATTCAGTGATAATGGTTAAAAAAAAATGGGGAAACATATTTTTCAGCGATAAACAAACATTAACTTATTTAGCTCCGATGGTAAATGGTATGTTCGTTTGTCGAAAAACAAAGCATTTTACGCACTGTATTCCAAAAAAATAATGAAATTTGGTGGAGGGAGTATTATGTTTCGTTGGTCCCTCATATAGTGCTGTATGGCGTTTATATTATGGTAAGATTATTCATCAACCCATCTACATGAATGATATTCTCCAAAATGTGATATACCCTTTTTCAAAAGACCATATGCCCTGAGATGGGTCTAGAAGCAAGACATAGAAAGGCAAAACAGTTTTTCAGGTACCAAAATATCCGCTTTTTGACTTAGCCAGGGCAGTCCTCCGACCTCAAATATACCTGTGAAACGATGTTGAGACTAAAAAAATTCTTTGCCAAGAAGTGGTCGGGCAATGATTCAAAATAAAAAAGAAGCCACTAAATACTCAGACCTTAAGAATTCTTAACTCAAAAACAGAATATAATTTATTTTGTTCGTTTATTATTCGTAATTTTGTGACCAGCTTTTACTTTTACTTTCTGTTACGTAAGTAAAATAAAGTATAGTTAGTAATCATGAAAATTTTGGACCTAGAGATTTTTAGAGATTTATCTGTTTTGAGGTCCCGTGAGTCCGAAAAAGTGGGTTTCGAAATGGTGTGTGTCTGTCAGTCTGTCGTTCTATGTCCTACCTACAGCCCAGATGGTTTAAAGAATGGAACTGAAACTTCAGATGTAAGCTTTTTTGATAAATTGGGAGGTCCCAGTGAATTTTACTCCAAATCGGCTAACCAGAAATGGGCATTTCCTTGGTCCAGAAAATTTATTTTGCAAATATCTTAAAAAGTATAAAGTTTACAAAAACTTCTTAATACAAAATGTTTCCAAAAAATAAACAAAAATAAAATTTCTCAAAATTGGCTGTTCGTAAAAGAGAGTCGTGTGTTGGCCACACCAACATTTTATAATATTAAATTACAACTTTAATAAGTTTCTTCCCCTTACCCTAATTTTCTGATAACGAATGTATGTAAATCACCGAATAACAATTATATTTAAAATTTGTTGATTTAGCCTTTGATCACGAAAGATTAACTGATTATGTCAAATAATTTAAGTAAAACACACGAAGACATTAAAGACTATTGCTCTGAAAAATTCGGATGTAGAGCAGAAACATTACAAAAAAGGGAGGATTCGCTCTTTTACAGTTATAATATTTGATTTGTATGTTCCGAGTATTTTGCCCGATAAACTCGATAAAACTAAATTTTTTCAGTTGTAAACATTTTCACATAGAAGAGATTCATTACCACCAAGTCAACCAAATGTTCTTAGAATCTTTAGATAGTTTAATCATAAAGCAAATAAGGAAAATTGTAAAATTTGATAAATTTGAAGAAATTTATAGAATTATCGATAATTGAATTTTAGCTAAATTTGCAATTCCTATCTCAAATCTTTTTAATCTCTCCTTTTAATCAATTTGCTATTACTATTCTAACGATAATTTGAACGACGCCTAGGCTCGAAAATTGTTTAAACTGAATTTCAAATACATTCACCCATACTGTCAATGTTCAGAATTTCGTTTCAAAAATAATTCTAATAGATTGTCGGATCCGAATACTATCGAAACACTACCGTTTGGTATAATAAGTTTAGCTAACAGCTTGTAGTGTTGTATATTTGGCATAATTAACAATTTTATTTCAGTTTTAATTTTAACAAAACCAATTTTTCATGACATTAATTAAGGAATACAATGTTTTCCACTAATACTTTCCATGTAATTTAGTTGATTTTTCTTATTTCTAAAATTAGGCGTCCTTTAAGTATTAATCGATAAAGTGTTTGTTTAAAAGAAATTCGGTCGTATGTACTCCGATTATATACTTCGAAAAGAAGGTGAATCACGTGACATTTTAAAACTACTTCGATGGAATTTTACTTAATAAAAAAAAATTGGCATCATCGCTGAAATAATCTGTAAAACTGATATGAACTAAGCCGCGGAATCAATTCTTAGACTTTTAGAGAATGTCGAATGGTATTTGATACTATTAATTAAATCACAGTGTCTCTTTAAACTTCTCCACAGCTCGACAAATTTTTTCTCAAAAGTTCGCTTCGATTATTTACGGAAAAGTTTCATCGCACGCTCAAAAACATGCTTCTATTAATTGAATTTGAATAATAAATTTTAAGTATTTAAACAAATAATTTTTTTGGTATATGGCTCTTTATTTTTGCAGATTTAAGCTTGAGCTTTCAATCCCAATTCGGGATCATTATCAAAAGCATAATGAAAATTATTTTCAAAATGTGTTCCTTTTTATATTAAAAATTCACATAAAAAAATCAAATATTTGTTACTAAAAACCGATTTTTCTTGTAAACGCACAGCCTAGGCAATTTTTCGAAAAAAATGTTTCCTGGCTAAAGCGATTTCATGTAGAAAGGTTGTACAATTGAATAAAAATAAAATGAGTATGAGACAAAAAATTTATATAAATACATCATACGAGTTGTCAATATAAGTATAATCTTCCACAGGATTAATTGAATTTGTACTTGATTTAATTGTAACATTTCCAAAATTGATCTGTTTATCGAGAATTTTGACGTTATCTAAATTGATTGAATGATTTGAATTTTTCAGATGTCTTCACAATTTAGATCTTTGCTGGTGACGACGAACTTGATTAACCACATTTGATTGTTTTTTAAAGGTACCTTGTATTTGATTTTGGAAAAAATATTTCCATTTAGACTTGTGGCTGCACATCCCACAATTTTGAAATTATAATTTTGGAACAGACGTTTTATTTTTTCATAAAGGTTTTTTATATATGGAATGGCTAAAAAGTTTGTGATTTCATTTTCTGGTCTAGATATCGTATTTCTTTGAAAATTTCTGTTTTCCAAATTACCTTTTAGAAATAAAAAAATAATTTATATATTTTAATTTTCCGGGATATTGGTTAAGCACTTTTGCAAGCAATTTTGTTTGTGAAATTTAGTATCGGAAAGCTTTATAATTTTTTGGGTTAAAATTTGTATAGTGTTAATTTTATATGTGATGGGGAGCCAAAAATAAATTTTTTTCTATCTGCCTGACCAGGTATCTTTATGATACCAATGACAAGATTTTTTGCCGTTTGGTGCGTGAATTAACAAAATGTCCAAAAAAGCAATTTTGTTATCCACTTCTTTTTCTAAAGTAAATTTTATACTATTATTTGCTGAATTAAACGCTTCTAAAAATAATCGATTTTATTTATCGGTACCACAGTAATTATGTCGCCCACATATCTGAAGTAGAATAAAGGTTCAAAGTCTAAAGAGTTTAACACTGGATCTTCTAAATTTTTCATTAGTAAATTTGCTAATACGGGACTAATGGGAGAACCCATAGGGGAGCCAAAGGTTTGTTTATAAATTTTATTATCAAAAGAAAATTCCGAATTGTTTAAAATGATATCTAAAGCAGTAAAAAATTGAATTTTTGTTAATTTAGAATTAGAATTTTTCTTTATATTTCTCCAATTTTCACTGATAATATTTCGTACAATTTGGCATCAACATTTGTAAATAAAGATTTAACATCTAAAGGAATTAGCATGGAATTTGGCGGGATCGTAACGCTATTAATTTCGTTTTTGAAATCTTCAGAATTTAGAATAAACGAATTTGTTTTTCCTAAACTTGGTTTAATAATATTGCCTAAAATTGATGATAACGAGTATGTCGGGCTATTTATCGAACTTATAATTGGTCTGTATGGTACATTGGGTTTATGAATTTTTGGTAACCCATATAATTTTGCAATCACTGCCAAATCGATATTGCCAAATTCCTCCCATTCTTTTACCACTGTTTTTATTGTCATAATTGTCTTTATAAATTTGTACGTACGTCGAGTTGGCATGGAGTAAGTCATACATTTTTGCCGTGTAGTCCGTCCGTAATGTCAAAACCGTTACGTTTCCTTTGTCTGCTTTTGTCACTAAAATGTCCGGATTGTATTTCAAAAACGTCTTCGTTTGTTTCACGTATGTCCTAATTCTTTTTTCTTTTGGTGTCAAATTTTGAATGTTTGTGCAGTTTTTGTAATTTGTTTAAATATTTATTCAACAATGAATACGGTCATTGCCTTCTAAATTAAAAATGGCACTTTCAACGTCTGAAATAATTTTGAAAAAGGCAGTACCAATTGTAGGTGGGCAAAAAGTATCTCCTCAACTTAATATGAATTTTACATGTGTAGGTAGATCGATGTTGGAAATATTGACTAGCTATTTATCACTAGTACAAAATAAACCGTTTGTTATTTCATTTAAATTGTCTCGCATAATTTTATCAAATTTAGTTTTTTGTCTCACCTTAATTTTATCGAAATGGTAATTGAACGTTAAAACTGCTCTGCGATGAAAATCTTCAAATATATTACTGGGTAGACCATCTTGAAGAGCACAGCTTAGTGACATCAGATTTGTTTTTGTGAATCGAATGTCTTTTATTGTAGCTTCAATTTTTTCATTGATCACTCCGAGAACAAATTTATTTTCCAACCGTTGCAAGACTTCTATATTTTTGTGGAAATTGTTCTTTAACTTCCGGGCTTTTGAAAAAAAAAAATTTCTTGTCGGCACTTTAGGTAAAAAATGTTGTTTATTTATCTGCTTTGCAAGATGAAAATTTTCATTCATGAATGATTTCTTGTTCTTCGTGATTTGATTTCCACATTTTTATCGTATATAGAGCCCTATACCAAAAAAATAATTTGTTTAAACGTAAAGAATTTCCTCATTATAAATAAAAATAATTTATAAATGTTAGGTACTTCAAACGGTAAAGATTTTCGTGAAAATGTTGCTATATTTTGCGATGATGGGCAAATATTCGATAATTTAGCGAATCGCAATAAGAGATATATAACTAGCTTCTAGATCAATTTTACCAAGCAAATTTTAATTTCAATTTAATTTTTTCCCAAATTTTGTATGGTTCGTAAATATTTTGATAAGTTTCATTCATAAAAAAATTGCTTGCTGGCCATACGACTGATAATGAAGGGTAACAGAAGAGGTATAAAAAGGTATCAAATTAGGAGCAATTGGTACTGGTGACCCGGGGAAATTACTCGTTGTACTCCTTCTCGCCACCCTATAATAGAGCTTGGCTACAGGTACTTTATACTATAAAATACATAACACAATTAACTGTAACTGAGGTGGACATAATTGCACGAAAAATTATATTAAAAATTAGAAAAAAAGGAGCGGTTCAACAGAACATTGAGGGACGGATAAATGAAAAGTAACAGATTCAATTTTTTAAAGTGGCAACACTGTTAAACCGAACCGGACATTCTCCCGTTTAAATAAGAAAAGAATTATAAGTATTTATTTTAAATGACAGTCTGATCATTTATTGTCCTGGCACGGGTTCATCATAAGTTTTCATTGTTATATAAAATAGATTAATATCATCGACCTTGAATTATTTATATAAACAACCGTGGTGTGTGTTACATATAATTTTATAAAAAAAAAAAAATGATTTAAAACAATTTTTGAGTAGATAATATTAAGTATTACTATAGAACAAAAAATTAAAAAAAAAATAATCGTGTCATCTGTACTCATAGATGAACGTGTTTGCGCTATAAAAATGTAAATAAATGAAATGCTTGTTGCAAATAGATTTATTGCACATAAAATTAATGTGTGATTCTTATCAATTTTAATTTGATTGTTTATGAATAGTTTGTTAATTAATAACACACAATTTTATCATATTGTGTATTAAGTAAGTATGTATAATATATACAACAAGCATTTATATGGCGACATGGCGTCACTATGATTAAAATATATTTAAATTTTAATTTGCATCTTGGCTAAACTAATAAGGTGGCTAGAATAGTAAGAGCAGTAATCACCACGTGTGTTTACCAATGTTTTCAATAATACATATATGTATGTACTCTCTTTTTGAGTAATTCAGAAATATCAGATTTCTTTTGAATGTCTGTTAAATCTTATCGTACCAAGTTACTAGTTCAAAACTAACAATATTGATTGACAAATATAATATTATGTAACACCGCATAAGTGTGCCATCAACAACATTTTGATTTGTTTTTCTTGTGAATGCGCCTAAATGTTCGAAACCGGCAAACAATTGGTTTTTGCGATAAAATAAAGCAAACTACCACTTGATTAACTACCACAGATCGGATTTTTTTTTTTTTTGATTTTATCGAAAAATATTAAATAGTGGTGGCTTTTTTGATCGGTTCTGCATGTAATTTATTTATTTACACACAAAACATCAAACAAATAAATTTATAGTGAACTCTTTGTCAATTTGTAATCAACCGCTAAATTTTAATTTTTTTTTTTTGGAATTGATGATAAAAAGCAACACACTCTTCTTATCATCAATTTCCCGAAAAATAAATTCATTCATATTCAGTAAATAATGACACTTTGTAATTTCATTAGTAAAAACCAATTGTTGAATTATTATAATTGTATAATCGTGATATTATAATCCATGACTTTCAAAATTAATAATGAAGCAACATTATTGCGACATTCAAAAATATATTATTTAGATACTACTATATCAAAAAAAAAAAAAAATACTAAGGATAAATCTATCGTGCCATTAGCTATCTTAAGTGGTGTAGTGTTGCTTCACGACGGTAAATAAAAATAACTAAACAAGAATTATGGTTTCTTGTTTCGTAATTTTCGGCTACATGATATGAATATATTTCTAGCGAATCATAAAAATGATCATAAAATATTGTTTATTAAATCACATTGTAACAATTCCACGACATAAAGAATAGTTTTTTGCTTTGTTTTATTTATTGTGGATCAAATCAAATTACTCAAAATAACTAAGTTAACAGTGTTGGTGAATTAATTGAGTTAATAGTGTGTTGACCCCCAATAATAAAACACCAATTAATCACGGGTTACACATGTTGTAAAATCGCCTAAAGAGCACGGCTTTTCTAACACTTAACAGCTCATCAATCAACAGACATCCACGCTATAGTTGTGAGTTTTATTTTTTCATGATTCAATTATTCGAATTATTATTTTTTTTTATGGTTTCGGTTGTTGTCTATTTGTTTTATAAATATAATATTTTTCAAATGCTGAGTTGGTACAGTTAAGTTGATTTAGTCATTAGACGGTAGTTGGGTTTTGCTAAGTAGGATAGTAGTATGCGAATGAAGATTTTACTAAATTTTACTAAATTATATTAGCTAATTAAAATTACACGTTCGCAGGCATTTCTTCAAGAAATATATAATTAGCGAAATTAATCTTGCAAATTTAAATTTTGAATGTGATAATTTAAAACAACAACCATTCTATTTCTTTCAATATTACTATTATAAACATTACTTTATAATGTGGTACTATTGAAAGAAATAGAATATTCTTTCAATATTTTTCTTTTTCTTTTTTATTTATTTTTTTATTACGACAAAGTTATTACAACTCATTCAGCAATTTTTCTTTCTTATTTTAATTCTTTGTTAGTTGGGCTATAACACAGTAGTTATTCCCAGTGGGCCCAGATCTTCCGGTTACATCAGCAACTTTCAGTCCTGAGGAACTAAATCAAGCGGCTTCGTTCTTTTTAGCCGTCTTGTAACTGCGCTGTTGACGTCGTTGACAATATGTTGAATATCCGTGTTTTCATGGAGTTGTAAACGCTGAATATATTTTTGTCATTTTTTGTGATTTCTTCGTTAACGGTTTCCATCGTTAGATCCCTATGTAGATTATCGTTTCTCATATACCAAGGTGCATTGACAATGCATCGCATTACTAACTTCTGGAACGTTTGTATAATTTTAACGTTCGTTTTCTTTGTGCATCGCCAGAGCTGGATGCCATAGGTCCACGCAGGCATAAGTATTTGCCTGTATAAAAGCAGCTTATTGCAAATGGTAACCTCACTATTTCTTCCAATGAGCCAATACATTTTTCTGAACTTTATATCCAATTCTTGCCTTTTTTTCTTGACTAGGTATTTTGCCGTGTTCGCATGTGGTATTTCCTGCCTATTTATGTAAATAGGTTAATAATCAACTTTTAGATAGTTGAATGTTGTGTGAATTGGTTTTATCTCATTCAATTTTAATCTCCATTTTTTTGTCCAGTGGACACAGTGTGCTGTAATTTGCTGGTTGGTTCTTCGTTGTACTTCCAACCGCCAAAATTGCTGTATCATCCGCAAAGGTTGCAATATCTGTTTCTCCAGTAATAGGTATGTCTCTCGTATAAAGCAAATACAATACTGGTCCGAGCACGCTCCCTTGTGGTACGCCTGCTTTAATTCTCTTGAGTGAGGAGTACTCTCCTTCATATTTCACTCTAAAATATCTCCTCTCATTGTATGATTTTAATATCTCATAGAACTGCTTAGGAAGGTCGCGATGTAATTTATATTCCAGTCCTCGATGCCAGACTCGGTCAAAGGCCTAAGAACATCAAGGAAAACTCCAGAACATACCTTTTTGTTTTCAAACGTCTTCTCAATCACGTTATAGTGACCCTGTGTACCTGCTCTATGGTGGAGTGTTTCTCTCTGAATCCAAATTGATGCGATGGTAACAGGTATCTTTCTTCAATCAGAGGTCTCATCCTTTTGAAAAGTAATTTTTCGATGAGTTTGAACAATGATGGTAATACAGATATAGGTCTGTATGACGTTTTCTCATTAGGTGGCTTATTAGGCTTAGGTATCATAATAACTTCTGCTATTTTCCACTGCTGAGGAACATATTTCATTCTAAAAGCTGCGTTAATTATGGTTAGCAACTTCTTAAGACATTTTCCTGGCAAATTTTTAATAACTTTTCCTGTAATAAGATCGTATCCAGGAGCCTTTTTTGCATTTAGGTTATGTTTGATTTCATTTTTGAGTTCTTTCATTGTAACTGGTTGTATGTCTAACTCATCTTCTTTTCGCATTAGAAAGGTATTTTCATCTGCTGTTTGTATAGTCAAAGGTTGGAACGTCTCTTCCAGATGTTCAGCAAAAAGATCAGCTTTATCTTTAGGGCTGTTGGCCGAAGTACCATCTGATTTTTTAATTGGCGGCACCTGCTCTTTTGGTCTCTTTAGTCCCTTTGTAGCTTTCCATAAAGAGTAATCGCTTTCTTTGTGGCCAGAAAGATTAATGAAATATATGTTTAAGCTTACCGCTTTGGTTTCTTGTATTAACTTCTGCAGCTTGTTTTTTAGCTGATTGAAGATAGTTTTGCTCTCCGGTGCTCGATTTCTATGCCAGATTTTGCGAGCTTTCCTCTTTTTTCTGACCAGATTTCTTATTTCCTGTGTATATGTTTCATTCTTGTGAGGTTTATTTTTGGCAGGGGGAGTGCTTTCCCATGCTGCGATCTGAATATTGTTTATGAGTAGCTCTACTTCTCTTTCAAGTTGTGTTCGGTTTTTGGTTGGGACTTGAAGATCAATACTTTCCTCAATTAAAACGCGAATTTCCCCCAATAGGTCTTCCCGCTGGTTAACCTTGGTGGCTTTTCTTTTTCAATTATTGTTTCACTGATCGTAAGTATGATTGAAGAATGATCCGTGGATAAACCTTCATTATTTTCGATGTGGATATAGTTTTCTGAAATACCTTTAGCTATGAAAAAGTCAATCACGTCGGGTATTTTGTTTGTATCCGTTGGCCAGTAAGTAGGAATACCACTTGAATGAAATTCGAAGTTTATTGTATGTCCAGCTTCTAATAGTTCTCTTCCTTTAGGTGATATTAGTCTCGAACCCCAATGCGTATGTTTGGTATTGAAGTCTCCTCCTATGACGAAATTTGAGCCCATCATTTTGAGCATTTAAAGGTAATCATCCTTTTTAAGTTGATGCCTTGGTGGACAATATATCGCAGCAACCCGGAGCTTCTTGTAATTGTTTAGTTGCACTCTAAATGATACAATTTGCATTGTCTCTATTTCGAGTTTGACATCTTCGAAGTGTTTGATGTTTTCTCTGTTGAATATTGTTGCTCCACCCCTAGCTCTTTCTGCTAGATGTATAAAATGGTAACAAGAGCAACCTTTAATTTTTTCATAAGACTTTCTAGTGAAATGGCTCTCTGCTATTAAGCATTTATCAATTTTTTTTTTTGTATTCAAAAAAATTTCTAGCTCTGGAAGATGCTGTAGAAGTCCATTAGCATTCCAGATTAATTTTTCCAGGTTAATCTTTCAATATTGATTTAATTTGCGTTTTGCAGATTACGACGCTTAAAATGGAAAATCAGCATGATGGGATTGGTTAAACAAATGTAAGTATACATATTACGTATTTGCTACCTTTGAAACTTTCAGTTATTTATTCAAAGGCTTGTAAAATCCATGAGAATTTCCTAAATTTTTGCGGAGACATAATTAATTGAACCGACAACTTGACATTTTATAATCAAAATATATAATCAGCAGGTAAATTCACATAGTATGACGTGATCGGAAAGATTTTAACTCGATTGCCCAAAAATCTAGTAGTTTAATAGTTATAATTTATTTATATAATGGGCCCAAATCTGAATTCAAAAAAAAAAATGCGCTGTGAATCTTGGGACCGACAACCGAAGTGAAACTTAAAGTGTCTAATCGAACGCATATATCTAGTTGGAAATATATCTAGTTGGAATTGGTTCCTCGGACTTAATTCGGCTCTTCTAATTTTTTTAATTTTATTTTTTTATTTAGTTTTGTTGTTGTGCTGAACTGATTTTTCTAAGTCCATTAGCCTAACAAACCAACATTTTAGAAATCGAATTGAGCGAGCTACATTCTAAAAGACCCTTTCTGTGGTTGACAACAAACTTAAAACAGTATAGAATACCAAGATCAACAAAAACGGATAATTTGCAAACCAAATCAGCTGATGTATTTATTTACTTTTCGTTTGATTTTTTTAACATTTTCATGCATCTTTTCAATTTTTAAATTTCATTACCACGAAGTAACTTATAAATTACCCTTGCAAGTCTTATTTATTTATTTATAGTATTTTATAAATAATTTAGTATTAAAAGGAAAAGCGCACGAAACAAAAAAAAAATATTGCAGTTGCTTCCATTAGGCATAAAAACCTCTTACATTTTTTCAAACAATTTCCACCTCATGCTTACACATTCTATGTCGAGCAGTAGATTGTATTTTTAATTGTTTATACTGCAGAGGAACATTTGTTTCCCTTGCACAAATAATACAATAGAAAGATAAAATTTGATTCTAAAGTTATTTATATTAAGCAAATTGTTTTAGTATAGGTTTGCTTTGCACAACATAATGTTTTATAATTGGTTTCCTTATGTACATTTAAAGAACTACGAGCGAGTTCACGCTCAACTAGCAAAAGATTTATGTGAAAACTTTTCTGTAAATATCTCTATTAAATTATTTCAAGCCGCCTTGATGAGGCTAAGAAATCCCTGCAGAGAGTCGGCTGTTGTTCGCCTTTTTGGCTTAAAAAGTCAAAAAGCTATATACTTTGGGTATGGAGGACGAACCTTACTGACATTAATTGTTAAATTAAAAAATTAAAAATTGAAATTTCATTTTAATTGTTGGCATCGAGCAATTCAAACGCATTGCATAGTTCTGTTAAGTTAATCACCTAAACCTGTCGTGAACGCCTTAAAATACACCATTATTCATACACGGTAAACTTGTTGAAGAAATACGCGAAATGCAAGTATAACATTCATAAGCAAAAATCAATTTGTTCGAATCGAACATTTGTTCGTTCGATCGAAATACCGACTAAAGAACAAGGCATTCACACATGAAGATTTGTAGTAATCGACACTCTTAATCACTTGGTCTTAAAGTCTCGATCCACTTAATCCAGGTATGTGATTTTTCATAAATTATGTAAAAAAGCAATTTGGTTTTATAAAAAAATGGAAGAATTTTTGGGCGGAACAAAATCTTCATTTCAATGCCAGAGGAATAATAAACTGCCACAGCAATAGGACAGTGGGGCTTTAGTTTTTGATGCACACCCATAAATCGAAGAATAACATAAAGCTTCGCTAACTTATCGGATAAATTTTAAAATAATTGTAGTGAAAAAAATCAAATAACGAGCCGTTCAATTGCACTATCTGTTTTACAACAGTTAATATAACAATAGAATACAATAATTGTAAAATGTAAAAGAAAAGCACTTAACAGGTATTCTGATATAAGATTAGACATTGTACAGTAGTATTTCAATTTGCTTTTTTACTTTAGCGATTAGATTATCGTCGAACAGCTTTATTTTATATTCACATTTGAACTATAACCACTTCTCGCGTCGCATTGTCCTCCTAGTAACGCTGGACGTGAGAAATGCGTTCAACACCGCAAGATGGTGTGATATGCTAGACGCATTGGAGCATCAATTCCGCATACCACGATACCTCCAAAGGATGCTGGAAGATTACTTCTGGAATCGCACCCTCACATACGAAATGTATCGGAAGCGGCTTCTACAGGTACAGAGGCGAAGCGCGCTGCTTGTGGCGTCGGGATATCGGACGGTGTCGGAGGCCGCCATCTTGGTTATAGCGGGATGTATCCCCATACATCTTGTAGCGCAGGAGCGGAAAGCTATATACCACAGGAAACTGGAAGTCGGCCGGAAGGTAGCGAGTATGGAGGAAAGGTCCCGAACCATGCAAACCTGGCAGAGGGCATGGGAAAATGAGACAAAAGGGAGATGGACAGCCAGAGTTATCGCTCTGGTGGGCCCCTGGACCGAAAGGAGTCACGGAGAGGTCGGTTATTACCTGACCCAGTTCTTGAGCGGCCACGGGTACTTCAGAGCATACCTGTGGAGGATGAGGAAGGTAACGTCGGCAGAATGCCTATACTGCCCAGGGAGTACCGATGACGCGGAGCACACTTTCTTCTCGTGTGACGAATGGGAGGAGCAGAGAGCGACGCTGGAAGCAGAAGTGGATATATGGTCCCCAGAAACGGCGGTGGAAATCATGCTCCGAGGAGAGAAAGAGTGGAACCTAGTAGCCCACTTTGTGGAGGAGTTCCTGAAAGCGAAGAAAGGGGATCTAGACAGATTCCCATAATGTAAGAGGAGGCTCGGAGGGAGCAGTGGGAGGTCTAGCCCGAAGTAATGTGCAAAACGGTTCCAGGCTAGGCCAGGAGGAGGGGTAGGTGGTTTTAGTCGGTAGGGCAGCAATGCGAGTCCGACACATGGTGCGTAAAGAGCATTCCCACCTTCCCTAGCAAAAAAAAAAAAAAAAAAAAATATTCACATTTTAATTTAGTTTGAGAGTATTCTTCAATTGCGGCTAATTATTTTATGAAACTAGAATTTTCTATAAATGATTGGAAGTGATATCGATTTTGCACCATCACGTTCCGGCTGGTAATAAAACCTTTGAGCCGCACAAAATCAATATTAGATTTTTTTCAGTTTTAACTGCTTGAAATCATTTAAAATGAATGTTATTTGAGATAAATTATTCTCATTTTTATTATCAACATGTTTCCCTAACAAATTGCCAATATTACTATTGCAATTAGAGAACCAATTAAAATTAAGGCATTATCCAAAACAACACAAGAAACTTCATTTTTAAATTTAGTTCTTGCTAATGTAATAAATTGTTCTACCTTAGCTAACTTCAACAGACGCATAAAATTTCCAAACTTGAGGTACTCTTATACGCCCACTATAAACTACCGTTATTTTCCATATTCACCTCTTCCCAATAATCATGAAATGATTTGCCTCTACTTTTAGATTTTATTCCAACAAAATAGTAAACAAAATACACAGTAAAAATAGAACTTAATGAAAATTGCAAAACGTCAACAGGTATAACCAAAAAACACAACCACTTGCTTTGATTTTTAGGCGTTAGACATCTAAAATTCTAAAATATTCAACGACTTTGATTCTACGGGGCAGTTCGAGGAGAAGCATCCTTGCCATACATATTTGGTATAGTCGAAGTGTGTAAAATATTGTTTGGTTGTATTGAATCATATCTACAATACGTATAAGATGATTGAAGTTGATGCTGATGTTCCTCAGGATCGTTACCTGGGACCTGTTTTGTTTAATGTATTCAATAAAATAATTGATTCTTTACTCCTTATTCATCCATATTCATAGAACGAGTAATAAACCTTTAAAATTTTGCAAATTATCTTGGACCATCGTTTATTGAATTTCCAAGACCATATTGATGTAGTAGTAGCAAAGCCAGTAGTCTACTTGGATTCATTCGTCGTGTCACCAAGGATTTTCTAAATTTATTTTTTATTTATTTATGTGATTATCAAATGTCAGAATGTAAGATAAATGTCTTTGTCTTCACAAAACCTGTTGAAATAAAAATATTAAAACAACAACAAAAATAATAAAATAACCATAAAAACCAAACTCTGAAACTAAAAGGTTTATACTTAGCTAAACACAAAAAGAGAAAACAAAAACTCAAACATAACTTTCTAAATTTCCCAAATGTATTCGACAACCTAATATGTATTTGCGTGTACACATACAGTTCCAAATAAAAACCTCGTATAAACAAGGAACTCGAAAACGAAAAATGTAGGACTAAGTGACCGAAGCTCGCGTAAGCAATGCAGTTAACCAAAACTAAAAAGTGTAAACAACTATATAAGATTGATGACCAAAAAAAATATATTTTGGAGATAAAACAGGAAACCCGATATTGGTAATAAAAAAAAAAATTACGGAATAGTTAATATGCTATCAAATTTACGAAGATCATAAATGTATCTAATAATTGCATTGAAAGCCTCTAGAATGATCCACTTGGACTTATGTAGGAACAATTAGGTTAGGTTAGGTTAGGTTGGAGTGCCTGCTTAGGCACACTTAGACCGGCGACGGTCCATTGTGATACCACAGAATATATCCCCTTTATCCCTATTGGAACCATTTCGAGCTACTTATGTAGCGTAAGACGTCCCGCACTTTTCTGTTTTCGAGATCCGAGAGGCAGTCCATCCTGAACTTACCCTAGTGTGTCTGAGAGGTAAAGATGGACACGAGCAAAGGAAGTGGACCAACGTCTCTTCCTCCTCTTCGTCCAAGCAGCTTCTGCAGGAGTCATTTACCTCCAGACCCAGCCTTCTTGCATGTTCTCCAAAAAGGCAGTGTCCCGTGAGAATTCCTACGACCGTTCTTAATTGACGTCTGCGTAGGGATATTAATGCCCTAGTGCGCCCCAAGTCCAGCTTTGGCCAAACTTGTCTTCCAACTCTACAGATGAGGGTGTTAGACTATCTTTCCCCCCCTGAGGATAGCGCCTGCTTCCCAAGTGCTTGTCTCAGCGCTGTGATAGGCCTCCCCATACTTGCCCTTTCCGGTTGCAGCTGGAGAGTCGTACCATGCCTAGCAAGTTCATCCGCCCTGCAGTTCCCCATGACGCCCGAGTGACCTCGGACCCAGATTACCTGGATATTGAAATGCTCATCCATCTCATTTAGAGATGAGTGACAACTCAACGCCACCCGTGACACCAAAGACACCGATTCTAACGACCGGATCGCCGCTTGACTGTCCACATAGATTTCGATATTATCTGAGTATACCACATTATGCTTCAACCACGTCATGACCTCCTCAATCGCTACGACTTCAGCTTGGTACACGCTGCAGTAGTCAAAGAGACGAATAGAATTGTTTACATTTAATCTGTCACAGAATACTCCAGCTCCCACTTTGCCGTCTAGCTTGGAGCCATCTGTGAAGAATTACAATGCTTCGGTTTTCGATAACGGTCTATCCCTCCAGGATTCCCTTGAAGGAAAGGAGGTCCAAAATCGCTTCTCGAAGCGTAGAGTAGGTTTCATGTAGTCTAGATTCGCCAGCTCATCCTTCAACGATCTAACGATAGTAGAATGTCCTGTACTAAGACACCTCCACTGAGAGACGGTTGCAAGTCGTACAGCCGTATTTGCCGCCATCTGTTTGTCAAAAATGTCGACCGGAAGAAGGTGCAACATATCCTCTAAGGCACTTGTCGGTGTCGACCTCAATGCCCCGCTAACAAGCATACAGACCGTTCTTTGTAACCTATAAATCTTACTTTTATAAGTTACCTTGTCTAGAGCTGGCCACCAGACACCCACCCCGTACATGAGTAGAGGTCTCGCTACAGCGGTGGAGAGCCAGTGTACTAGCTCCGGCTTCAGACCCTATCTATGACCAATGGTGTTCCTACAGGAGTACAAAGCTATAGTAGCTTTGTTTATTCTCTCCAACATGTTGGGCTTCCAACTAAGCTTAATATCTAAGATAATGCTCAGATATCTAGCTCTATCAGTAAAAGCAAGTCTCGTGCCATTTAAGGTAGGGGGGACAACTACCGGGATCTTGTATTTATTAGTGAAGAGTACCAGCTCTGTCTTGGACGGGTTATTACCAAGTCCACATTTGCCAGCCCATTTCGTAACGATGGTAAGCGCATTCTGCATTATGTCTACAATCGTGCCCAGGAATTTCCTGGTAACAGCTAAAGCTACGTCATCTGCGTAAGCGATAACTTCAATACCCTCTCTCTCCAATTCTAGTAGTAACCCGTTTGCCACTATGTTCCAGAGAAGATTTGACAGAACCCTCCCCTGCGGGGTTCCCCTAGTTACTCGCCTCTTGATGGTGTAGTCCTCCAACTTCGAGCTAACAATCCTGCTTCCCAGCATATAATTGATTAACCTTCTCAGAGGAACGTCCACCTCCAAAAATGACAATCCCTCCTTCATTGCATCCGCTTTCACATTACTAAAGGCGCCCTCTATATTCAGGAAGGCCACCAAACAGAATTCCTTCGAATTAATCGATTTCTAAATCGTACACCCCAAGGCGTGAAGAGCAGTGTCCACAGATCTACCCTTTGTGTACGCATGCGGAGACGGTGCCCACTTCCTGGCACCTATTTTATCTCTGATGTATACATCCAGCAGCCTTTCCAAGGTTTTCAAAGGAAAGAAAGATAGAGTTATTGGTCTTAGGTCCTTAGTTCCCATTATGTTTTTACAGTTTGTAGGCCCAGAAATGTTCGACTCATCTGACTCACCAGTAATTCAAGAGGGTGATCAAAATATCTTAATTGGAAGCTTGAAAATTAAAGATTCGGAATAACATACATTCAAATTTCATACAAACCGTTTCAAAAAAGATGCAGAAAATAAAATTCATCAAAAAAGGTTAGCTGAAAATGAGAATAAAAATCGTCTTAAGGAGAAGAAATTTTAGAAAGAGAAACAGATCAAGAAAGCAGGAAAAAATTGCAGGAAAATTGCAGAGAAAAGCAAAATTGATAAAGAGTCGTAGGACGACCAAAAATCCACCTTTTAAGATGAAAGCTGTAAATGAAAATATACCAAAAACTACTCCAAATGAGGGTACAAGCAAAATTAAACGACGATAGACTACCGAAGAATAGTTCATTGAGATTGAAATAACTGAACCATACGTTCGTAAATTATTTGTTGATGAGTACGATGGCAGCTTGAAAGCTTAATTTAATAACAACAAGATGTTAGTGGCATGTGTTTTCAGTATGCAAATCATTCAATTTTAGAAACTATCATCTTAATTGTGCTGGGCAAAATTTTGATCAAGATTTCAATTGTGCAGCATGCATTTATAAACAAATTTAAAGACTTATAAAGTACGTTATGTACTTAATCATTTAGTGTGTTATGTATGCATTAATTGAATAAATATTTTTTTTTTATATACAAACCATTTTGTTCCAAACGAAAAATTCATAATCTTTGGGGTATAGGTATCCCCCCTTCGATCGCAAATAAACTATTTACTCAAGAAAATATAAATACTCGATTGATTTAAACAAGAGTTTTTAAATTAAAAATTAATTTTTTAAATTGCTGGCTTGCAACCGGATGGAGGATATACCTATTTGTCTTGTTTTCTTATTCACCAGAGTTTATTGATCAATTTCATTAAAATTTGCGGATAATATCCAATTTCTAAAATGGTGTAATATTGCCAAATAGGACCTAAAAATTACTTTTTTCGGGCTTAAACTTTATTTATAAGGAATACATTCAAATATTTAAAATTATTAACTAGTTTTTGATTCTTGAATGTTTGCTGAATATATAAAACACAACTTCCAAAAAATTGTATAACTATGACTAAATAATAATTCATCCGTAAACACATAAGTATCAATCAATGGTTATTTACTAATCTTAGCTGTAGAACAAACTCGTTGGTAGAGTAACTGGCCAAAAATTAAATTCAACAAGAGTATTAAGCTGAATCCGAATCTGATTAAAGAAATAAAATCCTTGTTAACCAATGGCTCTATCGTAAAGTACCATTCTTCCCCTCTCATTTACAATTTTAAATGTCTAAATATCTTTTTCTATTACCGAGATATTGTAATTCAAATAATGTGGGCACTAATAAATTCGCATATTGTGGTTAAGGTGTGTGACGCAGGAAATTATGTACGAAAAATTATATCACTTAAATGTTCACCACGGCTGAACGTCAAACTTTTTGATAACATTTTCCAATAGGGATGTTCTATGGCATTTACATATCTCGGCAATGATGTTGGTTTTTAGGTCTTGGATTTGGCTGGACTATCAACGTACACTTTTCTTTCCAAAAATCTCCATAAAAAGTAATCTAATGGCGTTAAATCGCATGATGATGGCCTGCAACCAATTCAAATTTCCACGACGCGAAAAGCCTTAATATTTTGTTTTACGATATCTCGGTAATAAATAAAGTTTTTTAGATGTTTAAAATTGTAAAGGAGAGGGGATGAATGGTTCTTTACGATGGTGTCATCGGTTTTTACTGCTAAAATTCCTAACAATACAGTAAAATATTGAACACCCATAAAAGGAGCATTTTTTGCACTTTTAGGCTATCCCAAAATTCTGATGTGACAGGGCAATTCTGCGGCCAGATTCGAATTCAGCATCGAAAAGTACGTCGCAAATGACTGTATCCTTCTTTCTGTAACTTTTTTTTATTTTTTTGTCGGTCTTTATTATTAAGTGAACATAAAATGGTTTATCGATATATTCAACAAATCAAACACTAAATTGTAAAGATTTTAATCCCTTCCTGGTATCATCACTTGGTTTGTCACACAGTTTCAGCGTTTGAGTATATGGAATTTTTAATGTTTAACCTTGAAATGTATACATTTCTGGAAATTGAATTAACTCTTTGATTTAAACATTTATTATTAACGATATAACACAAACCAGTGATTGCCATCATGACTGGTAGTAAGTTTAAATTCTATAAAAAAAATATTTAACTAATATTGTAATAAACGTTGCGATAGAACACGATATCTACATACGAGTACATATAATGCTGTAAATTTTATAAATTAAAATATTTCATTAAAATTAAAACATAAAACATAAACACTGTAATAAAACTAAAAAAAAAAACCCCTATATAAAAATGTAAAATTTCATATATTTTCAAGTGGATTTAACTTTAACATTTTTTTTTTATTTGTGAGCTCATATCGCGTTTAACTGTGCATATCATTGTACACAAAAATTTTAAATGCATTTTACATACATAACGAGTACATAGAGCAGCAGCACTAAACACAGCAGGAGGTTTAGTGAATTATAATATTCTCAAACATATTAAATTATTACAACAACTTGTGTTCTAGAGTACTGTGTACATGTACTCATTTTTTTATGAGTAGATACCTACATATATACATACATATATATGTACATGCTACGATTAAATTCATAGTCAAATCCTTTGAAATGAGGAATTAAAT
The DNA here is from genome assembly GCA_958295665.1 of Tipula vernalis. Classification (NCBI taxonomy): domain Eukaryota; kingdom Metazoa; phylum Arthropoda; class Insecta; order Diptera; family Tipulidae; genus Tipula; species Tipula vernalis. The sequence goes on from OY282560.1 coordinate 139,318,898, forward strand.
TTAAATTATAAAAAATCCAACAACAGAATGCATACAAAAAAAAAATTCATTTTCGCAAAAGCAGGGAATGTTTTAGTTCTGGAAATTAGTGCATGTGGAGTTGTGGTAATTAAATTATTTTACTTTTATTCGTAGATTGCAAATAATTTTTTGTTTTTTTTTTGTTTCGAACTCAAAACAGTATTTAAATTTTGTAATTTTATTAAATATTAAATATAATTTTTATATTTCATGCTTGATTATTATATTTCAATGTGCGATGAATTCGAAAGGTGATTCGTAATTTTCTATTTCAAAAGGTGTTTCAATAAAATTAAACAATTTTAATTTCCTAAGGAAGATGATAAATATCAATGGCAGGGGCGAATTACCCCTTAGGCACACTAGACATGTGCCTAGGATCCGTGAATTTTGGGGGTCAGGCTACCGTCGACAATGCGATTCTGGAATGTTTTTCCACATCCCTGGAACTCAGTCCAAGACATTTAATCTTTGATTGCTCAATTTGTTGCATTTTATTTGCAATATTTCCGTACGATCAGCTTTCTCAAATCTGGTGTAAAGCTCTTGTTTCTGCCGATTTTTTCCACTAAATGAAATACCTCTAAACTATCGAAGTAAATATTTAAATTTAAAAAATTAATTTTTTTTATTGCAGTCTTTCTAATTAAATGGACACACTTTTTTTTTACCAATTACTAGCAATGCAATAAATCGGGCAACCAATCAACATTTAATAAATTCCGTTCATAACAAAAATTTAACAAAATTAAATTGAAAACAAAATACGGCAAAATAAATTGACTGTTGCGGTTAAAATTATTGTTGAAAGCATCCAGTATTCTAGTTTATCGTTAGGCTATCCTTCGCATTGAGGTCTCACAAAAAATTTAGTTTTTGGCACGTAAAATGCGTAGGTCTTCAATAGCGTCTTCTGACTTAAATTATCAATTATAAAAAATTAATTATGATGTGAATTTGATTGTTGACTTGTCTTTATTTTTCAGCACTCGAACCTTACCATCATTACCATCATGAACATTTGTAACTCGGCCTAATGGCCATTGAACTGGAGCTACATTATCATCTCGCAAAAGAACTACATCGCCAATTTGAATATTTTCTGTCTTGCTGCTATATTTGTTTCTCCTTTGAAGTGAAGTTAAATAGTCGCGATGCCATCGTTGCCAAAAGTGGCGTCGAATTTGTTTGATGATATGCCATCGTGTATTTGGAGTATTGTTGTCACCTTCCTCACCTCCATCAGCAATGTCCGTAAATGTTCGGCCTATTAAAAAATGCGCTGGTGTTAACACATCGATATCTTCACACATACTTGCGCAAATCGGCTTTGAGTTGAGTATTGCCTCAATTTCTTCCAAGGTAAGTAAAACGTCTCCAACTACTCGCTTGAGATGTATCTTTGCCTGTTTGACTGCCATTCAATTTTTTTCAAACTTAGGAAAGATGATATTTCACTCTCGTTGCTGAGTATAAATTTATAAAGTTCGATCAGTTGGTTGTTGGCACCAACGAGGTACCGTTGTCACTCACAATTGTTTTGCAAATTCCTATTCTTGCCACAAACCTCTTAAAAGCACCAAGAAAACTTTCTGTTGTTTGATTTCATGTAACTTCCATATGGACGCGTTTAGTACTCATACATACAAATATACATATATAAGCCTTCATCTTGATTTGGCCTCCTCTTCTTCGGATCGGGGGTAATGTGAAACGGGCCGCAGTAATCAACACCAACATCGTTAAATGGATGAATGAGGTTCACACGAGATGCTGGTAGGTTACCCATAATTTGTTTTTCTTTGAGTAGACTCTATCTTATACAAGTAACACAGCTGCGCACTATTCGTCGGACAAGTAGTCTTGCTTTGACAATCCAATATTTTCGTTTGACAAGGCTTGTTAGTAGAGTGACTCCAGCATGATAATAGGTAACGTGCGTATGTTCGATAATTACTATGTACAACTTGGAATGGTAGGGTAACACGACCGGATGCTAAACGTCGAATGGAGCGAGAGACTTCTGGATCCTTCCACCTACTCCAATTATACTCGAGATATCTCACGGGAAACTTGAACTGAATTTTTTTCCTGCGACATCAATGCAATCAACCACAAGACATAACACTCTAGAGGCTGATTTTATACAAATTTTCTAATAATTTATGACAAATCGAATTTTTCGAGATTTCCCACAGGAAACCTGAACTGAATTTCTTTCCTGCGATAGCTATTGACAAGTCACATCAATGCAATCTACCTTCAGACATAACACTTTAGAGGATGATTTATTTTCGGCTGGAATGTCAATAACATAATCTGCATTATCGACTTTTCACTTTCGGCTGGAAACTTTCGGCTAACTTTAACAGGGTCACATTGGCAATGTAATTTCTTGTTTGTTTTAATTTCATTAAGCTGAACTGGTTGGTAGACAGTCTATAATTAAAAACTCTTCGATTACCGTCTAAACCACGAAACTGATAAGGTTTCATAATATACGATTTCGTAGCAAAAACATCATCTGTCACAATTACGTACGGAACTGGTTCTTCATTATGTATTAACGGCTTAGTTGTTGGAATATTGGGCGTATTCGATTCCAACACACTAGAGAAAGTACATTGGCTAAAAACACAACCATCAGATATTCTGCCTTTACATCCAACATCCATATACATTATTTTATAATTTACTTCAGCAATTACACGTTGTGTGTTCTGAAAGAACATACTTCCACAGTTTGGCTGTGCAATCATAGTAATATGCTTCCAATCAAGGGCTCCTATGCAATGCGGGAAATTCCATTTTTCCTCAAAGAAACCTCAGCTCAATCACCATACCAACCCAAAATCAACCCTTAATTTAGCCCGAAGTCAACCCTTAAATAATTCGCAACAGAACAACTGACTTAAATAAACCCTAACTCAACTTCAACTCAACTTATCTTTTAACTCCGCACTTAATGGCAAACCCAATCAATTCGAAAGCTACATCCGTATGTGAATTCAGCCTAATCTAACCTCCCACTTAACTTAAAACTTGATCTCAAATTAATCCCTAACTTAACTTCTCTCTCAAATACAACTCAATTTTATTTAACATAATCTTTATTCATCATCACACCACAATAGCAAAGTAAAATAACACCATCATACCATCATACAGTCATACAAAAATACCATCACTCCGTCATACAATCATACCATTAAACCGGCATACCATCGTATCATCATACCATTTCACTATCATAACCAAAACCATCACAAACAATACTATTGTCACTATTACCATCACCATCATTGTCACCACTACCATCAACATCACCGTTAAAAGAATTATGGTGCCAATAATTAATTTAATTGGTGAAGTTTTAGAAATTCCTCCGTAGTAATCTTGGACGTGATTATTATCCCTCGAGAAGGAGATGGAGGATTGAGATATTAACAATGACCTTTCTGAAGTCTTAAACAATATTTGTGTAAGGTTTGGGGTCAAATAGGTCAAGGCGTGTGGATTTTAAAATTTTGATTATTTTTTAAATACATACAAACACTCACTTTTATATAAATATAGATTTTTCAATTGCTCATTAACCCTAATCCAATCCAAATTCAACCCCATTTGAACTCGTAAACAGATCCCAACTCAACGCTCAACAGCATATATACAAATTTGGTCAATGGCTCACTATATTAATCCAAGCCCAACTAAATTCCAACTCAATTTAAACTAATCTAGCAAATTGACCCCTAACTTACCCTTCAACTAAACCCCAAAATCAATGCACAACCCAATTTTGAAACCAGCATATATAAAAAATTAGTAAATATTTATGCAAATGGCGTACAGATTCCAAAAGCTTTTTAAATCTCCGCCTTCAGATGTACAGACAGACGGACGGACATTTTTTTTGTAGTTTTTCAGGCTCAGGAGCTTTCAAAACGTCGAGAAAAGTGGTTTTGAACCAACAAAATTTTTGGTTATTTTTGACAGGATTTTAATACTTTTGTCTTTTTAGGCCGAAGTAATTATTAGAATCGAATTATTTTTTTACCCCTAAAGGTTTTAAAAATAATCAGTTCTCTTGCAGAAATTGATTTTTTAATATTGGTATCCGGTTTTTTAATAAGTGGAGTAATTTTTTCCAAAACAAAGCCGAACTTTGTAAGTGACATGCGCATAAAATTAGTATAACCTTAAGAATATTCATTCTATAAATCTGAAACCCATGATTTTCCCTTTTTTTAATCCATTCATGAGTACAGTGCCATTTTTGAATACTTTTTTGATTACTTTTACTTGATAGCAAATATACAACAGCAGCAGTAGCTGATCGAGCTTGTTGAGCTAACATGTCAGAAAGAATGCTGAACCTCAAATAATAAAATTATGTCCTACCTCCATGAGAATCCTTTCTTCCAGGAATGCAAAGAAATTTCTCTAATTGTAGAGAACTATTTTGGTGCAGTTGTTGTCTCATGAAAACACGTTCTGTAGAGCTTTACTAAAATTTCGGACAGCTCGACATGTTTTTCTCTACTCGTTACTTAAATCGAGGCTTAAGAGTGACACCGATAAACATATCCAGGCTATGGTGCTTATTATTCGTAGGAAATTGTGGCAAGTTTGCAAATGTTGTCAAAGCAACACAGCACCAGAAATGGTAAATTGCCATCAATCACATCTCCTTGAAATTATACCGAATAGTTCAATTTCTGGTTGATACACATATTCATCGTGAAAGCGTTTAAGCCAATTTTCTGTTTCTTAGAATGGGTTTATCACATATCCACTTGTTCTGTTTATTCTGGGAAGTGGAATATTCCCATTTAATCAATTTCCGAGTAAGTACTTTTTAAAAAGTACGTATTATTTGTGCTCTCAAGTACCAACTACTTCGACAATGCCATATTTAAAAATGATCCAGCACATCTAGTTCTACAATTTTATTAACGGTTTACATTTACGTAAACATGGCAGCCCTTATTATCTTATATTTGAATAGCTTGACTACCTAGCCTAGTCACTAATTCTCATTAATATTTACGTCATATTTTACCTATTTTAAATTGATACTACAAATATGCGGGGAAATATGCCAAAAAATTAAACAAATTTAAACTGTGCTAGTGAGAATTGAAAAAACCTGAAGTGAAATTTATTGAAAACATTTCGTGCGATAACAGTGAACTCTTAACAATTTCACATCTACGTAAAATATTTATCTATCAGGTTAATTCTGGATGGCTATGCGTTAAATACCATAATTGAAATTATTAAAAGTTATATAGCTTATTGTATAATTCGCTAATACTGTAAAACTTGGTTGTTTTCTATAGGTATTTAGACAATAATCAGGGTAATAAGTTAGTAAGTCTGTTGCTATAGCCTGGTCTATTATTATCGTTGTGATAAAGTCAAATCTATAATTTTTTTTTCTACAAAATGGTATGGGTCTGACCTTGTGTTATTTGGATAACTGTCATATATAACATTCAAATTAGCCATCTGTAAGCCAGCGTAAGATGGCCTAACTACTTTCTGAGCAAATTGCTGCAACTGATACCATTTGATAAAGTAGGCTCAAGAGACGAACAACAATTTTTTTTTCAGAAAAATGTCGTTGGTCTGTCAGACTGTTGTATGAAGAAATATCATAAATAAAATGTAAATCGGCCATCGAATAATTGGGGTCAAATAATCATCTTTAAATTTTTTCCAATAAAATGTCTTGGATCTGACAGGATATTGTATGAAAAATGTCAGATTTCTCTCATAAAAATTTATTAGTTTAACACCGCATAATCTTATAATATTTTTACTTACTTGTTAGATTTTCATTTTATAAACTCCAAAAAATATTTGGAACCTAAAATAATCAATCCATTAATTTATGTAAATTTAGTTTATAAAATTGTTTTACCATTTTGTGCACAACATTAAATCATTTGACATTTAATTGAAACGAATTAACATGTGTTAATATTTAGAACCTCATAAATGTTAAAGCCGTTTCGGCAGCTCAATCACAATCCGCATAAGGTGAGCAGAACTTCGGTCTCAAATCAATTCCGAAATGATCCTCTTAAGTCAATCTTCAGCTTAACCCCCAACTCAATTTATAACTTAACCTCTACATCAACTGCAACACAATCGTAAACGCAATCACCAAATTAACGGCCAAGCCAACCATCAATTAAATCGCCAAATCAATCCTTAGCCTAACTCCAAATCAACCCTTAAATAATTCCCCAATCAATTAACTCATATCCCAATGGAAGCTAACTAAATCCTAATTCTACGTCAACTCAACTTAGCTCGACCCAAATCTCAACCCTCTGCTCAACTCTACACTTATTTTCCAACCCAATCCCCAAATTAACTCGATTTGAAAGCTACATGAGTGTATGAACTTAACTCAATCTAACCTCCCACTATACCCTAAACTCAACCTCAAATTAATCTCTAACCGAACTTCTCTTTCAAATCCAACTCAATTTCAACTCAAAGCCTACTCACCATAACCTTAAACAATCATACCTTCATACCATTATTCAATTATAGCATCATACCATCATGAGACTTTACCATTAAACCATTATACAATCGTACCATTGTATCATAGTGATCTTGAACCATCCCACCATCACACCATGATGTATATCTTACCATCAATCCACCACACCTTCATACCATCATACCATCATATCATCTTAAAATCGGACTGCTGTAGTACGATCATATAATCATACCAACATACCAACATACCATTTTACCATCATACCACCATCACACCATCATTCAATAATATCAATCAATCATTCCACTATATCCACGATTCCATCATACCATCGTACCGCCATTCCATCATACCATTTTACTATCAAGCCAACATACCATTATATCATCATACAGGTTTTACTATTCAAATTGATCATTTTACACTTCAAACTGAACTTTTTACATTTCAAGTAGGACCTTTCGGCCAATTAGGATGGAGCTTGGCTGTTCCTTAACCGATTATGATCAAAATTGATACGTGCGTTGGAAATGAGATTCTAAAATGAGTTTTGGATAAGGTTCTGTAATATGATCAATAAGAATGTAACCTAGCTATTAACCGACTATGATGAATTTTTACGTTTCATATGAGTTCATTGCGCATATATTCCAGGACTTGATTTAAAAATCATTTTAGAATTCCTTTCCAACGCATATGTCAAATTTCACCATAATCGGTTGAGAAATAGGCAAGTTACATCATACTTGGCCATATTCCAGAACTTCTTCCAAAAATCATTTTAAAATCCCATTTCCAATCCACAAGCCGAATTTCATCATACATAATTGGTTGAGAAATAGGAAAGCTGTATCATACTTGGTCAGATTCTAGAACTTCACCCAAAAATCAGTTTAGAATCCCACTTCCATCACACATGTCAAATTTCATTATAATCCGTTGAGAAATAGGAAATTCCATCGTACTGGGCCGTATTCCAGAACTTCATCCAAAAATCATTTTAGAATCCCTCCAACGTAGGTACATACCAAATTTCATAATAATCGGTTGAGCAATACGCAAGTTTCATCATACTGGGCCATATTTCAGAACTTTATCCAAAAATCATACACATATGTTGTACATAAATACAAACACTCAACTATATAGATTGCTCAACTGCTCACTGAACACTAATCCAACCCCAACTCAACCCGCAAACGGCCCATAACTCAACCCTCTTCCCAAACGCAAAGTCTCTTTCAATTCAATCCTCAAACTTTTCAAATATCGGCCGCGACCATAGAAACAGATTGGCGAAAAAAAAAATTCTAAATCGAACCACCCGTCCTCGAAATATCATGGGTACAGACATCCAGACAGATGAACGGAAATTTTTTTTTTTTTTGCTTATTTAGAGTGAGGGACTTTCAAAACGTCGAAAAATTGGTTTTGGACTAACCAAATTTTTGATAATTTTTGACAGAGTTTCAATACTTTGATCTTTTTAGACCGAAGTAATTAAAAATTAAACAAATTTATAACGTTTTGAAAGGCAAATTGTTTTATTAAATCATTATTATTACACCGAATGATCGATTAATTCTTTTATCAGTATGTGAGATTTTGACAATTGATAAAAAAAACTCCGATCATGTCAATGTAAAAAGACAAAAAAATTTCTGAATTTCCCATTATGAGAGGGATTGTAAAATAAAGTCAGCAATTCGTTAAACAAAATTCCTAAACGGTTGCAAAATTACCGAATGTGTCGCGATTTGGAAAAAAATTGGAAAAATCCATTTAAGAAAATTTGAATTTAACTCTAAAGAAATATTTTTACAATCGATAACAATTGCTTTGAAAAGCTACCATTTTACATCATTTTTAGTTTTACGTAAGCGTTATGGCGATAAGAAGAATGCAGCTTAAATTATCTCAACTTTAGAATTTTTATATTGTATGTGATATTGTTTCACAACCAATAATTCTTATTTACTTGGCCTACGTATTCCTATGGAGAAACCTCATTTGTGTGTCAGATTGGCCTCTGTATTTTTCTGATTTACCAAATCGAAAAAAAATATTGGAGTAAAAACTTTGTCGCTTCCTTCTATAAGATTTCCCTACTCTTTTGTATTAAGTATTTGTACTTTTATATTTGATTTGGATATCACTCTGGGAAAAACAACACATAGTTGTCCATGAGGGAAAACTGATTGTGACAAATACAGTCCAACTTTGCCAAAGGTTTGCCCTTGAGATTTATTTATAGTCACAACAAAGGCGACGCACATTGAAAACTGTCGCCTTCGCAATTTAAAGGGAAAATTGTTGTCAGAAGGAGCTAATTCAATTCTTCGAATTGCAATTTCATCTCCTTTTGATCTTCTTATCAAGACTTTAGCAAATATAACGTTTGTTTTCATTTTAGTTATGAGTCGTATTCCATTACACGAATCTCTGTTGAGCTTGGCAGCTCCTATCATATCTGCCTCTGCAAATTTCATTCGAATACTTGATGACCTTGTATCCTTTAGGGGCACTGGTAATTTAAATTGAGTGGCATGTTATTCCACCATCCAAAAGAGTTCCAGCATAACCGGTTCGGTTCTGTCTTATCATCGATGGCTTTAATCGCCATGTCGTAGATATTTTTTTTTGCTCACAATTGAGCTGAGATACAAATAGTTCCCCTTTTTCTCGTTCAAAGTTCAAATCGTATTGAGACAGGATATCATTAATTGGTGTTATTTGCGGCAATCTCAATTTATTACAGTCTAAAGAGTTTCGTTGAACAATACTTTCAATGTTAAGCAATGCTCGGTTTTCAGGATCACTTTTCCTGTGATGTTCAAAATCCTCAGTCATAGCTGATTTGTGTTTATTCCAAAGAGTCAAAATGCGACTGCAAATCTGTAGCTTCTGTGAGGGCATTATCCCACTCAGTATAATCAGCAAGTAATTTTCTTGCTCTGCAAGCCTCTTTAAATGCACCATATAGCACACCATCTAAAGCTCGTAGAAATTCAAAAGATTTTTCTCTTCTCACATGTAGCAAGAGTAATTTTAAATTAAATCGTTCGGGGTCATTCATCCCCACTGTATACTTTCTACTAATAACTTTTGCTCCCCGCTGCTGTCTGATGATCCAATCCACTTTTTTAAACACATAGTGTTTAGGAATTTCTCTGTACAATAGGTTTTGTCGTTTAATACTGCAATGTACATCACTCTCTTCTACATCACTATTAACAACATCTTCATTGTCGTTTTCATCTTCGTTAGGATTTTTCTTACATGTTCGGAAAGTTCAATATTTTCGGTATTATCAACAGCATCGCCATTGTTAACACCTTTTGATGATTCTCTTGGCTTTCCAAAAGTTTAATAAAAGTTTAATAAAAGTTTAATAAAAGCTTGATAAAAGTTTAAAAAAGTTTAATAAAAGCTTAATAAAAGTTTAATAAAAGTTTAACAAAAGTTTAATAAAAGTTTAATAAAACTTTAATAAAGGTTTAATAAAAGCTTAATAAATGTTTAAAAAAGTTTAATAAAAGCTTAATAAAAGTTTAATAAAAGCTTAATAAAAGTTTAAAAAAGTTTAATAAAAGCTTAATAAAAGTTTAATAAAAGTTTAATAAAAGTTAAACAAAAGTTTAATAAAAGTTTAAAAATAGTTTTACCGTTTTTTGATTTAATTTAAATCAAGCTAAAAGCTTCAGGGGGGCTTATGTAACGTGAATCAAGGAAGTTCTGAAGGGAACAAACCAAGAATTAATAATCCCTTTTAATTGTTTGCTTCTTTCTTGTAGGGAACAACCCAAGAATTATTAATCCCTTTTAATTGTAAATCAGGATCTTCATTAGGAAACAGCTTTTTACATTTTCCATTTCCCTTGCATGGAGAATTTTGATTTCTCACTCAACATGAACCGTGAATAATATGCTTTACAACAACTTTGTAAAACTTAGGGTATTTTTCCTTGTCTGGGATCTCTGCCCAAGCCATTTTATTAATCTCTTCCGTTGTTCGACGTTTATATTCGTCACCTAAGATGATTAACATATGCATATGAGGTAAACCTCGCTTCTAAAATTCAATTCCTTTCATCGTTGCACGTACGTTTAAAATGCTTCCAATTTTAAATTGAAAACTTCAGCAATAAGATCTGATGAGTTTCCAGGTCCAGGTGCTTAGAATAATACTGTATGACCCAATAGATTAAGGCCTAGATGATTTTGGCTAAAATAAAGCAAAAATTACGGTACTATTGCAAAAAAAAGCAAATACAAATTTCGTGTAGCGCTTTACATTTTCAAAATCATTCAATGTCCCTTTTTTTTAATTCCAAGAGAAAATCTAACCATTCTCTGATGCAGTAATCGAATTGTTTAATCGATGAACGATGAAGCATGATTTTTAATACATTTTCCAATTTTGTAGTTTAATTTGTATTGAGTTTGACTAATTCTTTAAATAAGAGAATTTATCAGAAGTATAACAACCAACGTAAAATATCATTAAGTTTATCACAGCAATTGAACTCTCAAATCTCTTATATTTAAAATATTTTGATTCAAAAAACTGGAGAAGACTTCTAACAATCTAAATTTAAAATTATTATCAAACTATGAGTAAGTATCGAATAATTATAGAGAATTTGGAATAGAAAAACGAAATTAAGCATTTTTCAAAAGCTGCTCAACTAATAGCATGTCATTAATAAATGCCAATGACAAATTATAAGTAGCTAAGCATTTTTAAGTGTACACAAACTCGTTCAAATGATTCATACATTGTTACATACTACAATGATTTATGTACATATAGCTACATAGTTTTGCTTAAATAACAAAAATTACTCGCCAGCTAATTATCATAACATCGTACAATAATTATTTATAACAGCTTCGAAGTGTATATATGTTAGAAGTGTAGTGTATAGTTTTTATTTAATAGGTTAAGTATTATAAAGTAAATAATATTGTATAATGTTGTAACATAATTATTTTGAATTTTTATTAGCATCATTTTGTTGTTATTGTTTTTATAATGTTTATACAAAATGTTAACGAAGAAGAAATTTTATGAATCATACTTTTACTCGTATTTACTTATTTTCATTTCGATATTGAATTGAGTCATTACAAATTCTAGACCTCACTTGTTAACTCTTATATACGTACATAGATATATATACGAGTTAACTAATTTCTTTTGTTATTGTTGTTGTAGTAATTTTAATGATTATAGGAGCTAACTTTAAAATATTTATAAACTTGTTTGTTAAATAGGTAACAATTTATGTTGGATTTTATCTCTGAATTAACTACATTTTAATATACATTTGTTATTAGAAACATTTTTTTTTACATAAATTTTAACATGTTGATAACGGTGTATCCAAAAACATTCAAGTACGGTGTCAACAGTTAAGTGATTAATTTCGTTTGTGCCAGCGGTGCGTCACAATGATTATCAAGCCAAAATTAACCCTATCCGTATAATTATGTAAAGAACACCCGAAAAACATTTCGTATACATATAAATGTTTTTATGTATTTTTTATTAATTTTAAATTGTTTCTATTAATTCAGATGTGCATTAAAAGAAAAGAAATATCGTCCAGATGTCCTATTATTACAAGTACCAGCAGAATAATAAAATATACTTTTATTTAATAAAAAATTTAATAATCTTTAGAATTTTTTGAATGGGTTTATAAGATCCTGTATTGTTAATAAAAAAAAAAAAAACTTTATGGAGGCTACATACGATATGAGTATATGTACGTATATTATGTCTTGTTAATTTATTGATACAAGCGCAGTATAGAATTTAAATTGTTTTGCCTGACACAGATCGGTTTTATTTTAAGTAAATGGGTACACCGTTGTGAGAACAAAATATAATAATTTTTTAAATGTTCATAAAAAGGGGATTGTTTTTATTGATCTCTAGTGCTACTTCATGTATATTGTTGTGTGTACGTATATTAATATAATAAACATCTTTAAAAATAAAAACTCGTAATAATTTGTTTGGATCTATTGAAGTGAAATATAATTTTTGATTGATTATAGCTATTCATAAGATTTTTTTAAATAAAAATGATAAATATCTATTGGGTTAGGTTTAAGAAGCGGCAATTTAGAAACTAAAATGCGCATTTGATTTTTGTAGCTGGTGTATCTTTTATTGCTATACGAATATGTCGGCCATCATACTTTTAAATTTTTAAATATCACCCGATGAATTACAAGTTAAGCAGAGTGAGATAAAATTCACAATTACAAATAAGTTTAATTTTTATATCTAATACACGGTACTTCTGAATTGATCAACAAGATAAATTTCAAAAGATCAGGAATGAGCTCTTCATACAAATTCTATAATATCGTGACTAAAACTTAATTTCAAAACAACTTGACTAAAAATCTAAATTCAAAATTCAAATATTATACAAAAATTGTTATCTCTTCAAATTAATTAGAAGAAGATTAATTAATTTACCGATGTGAACATGGCCCAAAAAAGCATCCCGAAAAAAAACCTTTTCAAAAAAAATATGTGTCCTCGCTAAATTTAAAAAAAAAAAAGCCTTACATCACAAAAATTAATATTTTATTACGTATGCAGTACTACATGTTACGGCTAATGTACATAGAGCAGCGAATATAGTAAGTACATTCGCCGGTAAATGTGCATACCATATTTGCCTGTTACTTTGGGTAATGTGAGTTCAACCTACATTTACCTACTAAATTTGGATAATGTACATATTAGCCAGTTAACGTTGGTAAATGTGGATAAATTATTTTATGTAGATTATTTATGCTAGTGTACTTTTTGTAATTAAGAAACAATTAAGATAAAACTTCGCTGTTTCTTGACCGATTATGATGAAATGTGACATGGGCGATGGAAATGGGATTCTAAAATGATTTTTGGATAAAGTTCTGGAATATGCCCAATTAATATGGAACTTTGCTGTTTCTTGACCGATTATAAAGATTTTTAAAAATTACGAAATTCCCTTCTCTTTATGTTTTATTTTCTGCTTCATTTTTACAAAAAAAAATGCCGGCTAAGCTTAAAACAAGTTTAATTGAAAACATTTCAATTCAATTTTTATGATAAAATATTTGAAAAAGGTATGTAATAATTAAAATAAAAATTGCATTTGTACCACTTCATACAAAAGAAATGAACAATATTATGACGTTTGATTTGTTTTCCTTAACACAAAAAATTACAATGAAGTTGTCTAGTGTTCAATCTATTGTTGTTGAAAATTTACCAAAGGAATACAGCAGACGTTTCGTTCGCACAACAAATACATTTTTCACCTTCATGTTGCAAACGAACGACTTTATGGTTGGTGATGCGAGGTAGAACACGCAGTAGCGTGGTGTACAATTTTGAGCGCTTCACTGATTGTTGCTCCAACTTATTCCTCGTGTTTGATGACCATATAATTTCTTTAAATCGGACTCCATTTGATTTTTGAGACGTTCCGGGATAGATATCGTTTAGCGTAGATTAACATGTGATATGTGCGAAACCGACGATGTATGCGTATAGATTCGCTTTTGATTTACAGCGATCGATTAAATATATATCAAAATTAAATGTATCGCATGTGCCACGATATGTGTGGACGAAAACAGAGTTTGATACAATGCGTTTTTCGATTTGCCGTTTTCACTAAACCCACAACATAAGAATTATTTTAGTTTTACAAGGTTTATTTATTTTAAATCAACAAATTCGTTTACCAGTTAGTTATTACAAAAAATATGATAATTTTATATTTTTATACAGCACTAGAATGACTACCAAAAAAAATGGCGTCGGATTTTTTTGTGTTAACAAGGAAAAGTATTCTTTTGTAATGAATATTTTTTTTATCAACAAAGATAACATCGAATACGTGTTACCCGATGAGTAGTTTTATCTATATTTTTTAACATTGACATTTTCCCAACAAACAACTATTTGTAATTCCGTACACTACAACATTGTCTAAAAGGCAATTGCCAAGAACTGTCAGATATGGAAGATATAACCAAACAACTTTTCAACAACGAATTCATGTCCGACATTCAGTTTCTTGTCGAGGGAAAGACAATGTTTGCCCATTCTTGGGAGCTCATGAAGCGTAGTATGGTTTTTCGTGAACAATTTAGAGAGACACTAGGAGATAACAAGTTAATAACAATTGATAATACTTCGCATGAAGTGTTTTATCAATTTTTGTGGTTTATTACCCAGATAATTGCGACATTAAGGAGCCAATGTGCCCTGACATATTAAAATTAGCTGTGAGATATAAAATTGGAAAATATTGTGTTGAATTTGCTTACAACCACCGGTACCGACTTGACGCTGCTTGAATTCAGTATGGAGAATAAATATGAATTGCACTTGAACTATGCCTTCCATAGGGAAATTGGTAGTCTGAGTGGTGTGATAGAAACTGATCATTTTTTAACCATCAAATCAAATGTTTTGGAGGAAATTTTAAAATCTGATCATATGCCTTCTGAAATGACTGAAACCGCACTCTTGAACAGCTTGGTAAGGTGGATGAACAAGTCATGCGAATTATTCGGAACTCCAATATGACAACAACGAATACAATTCGACCAAATATTACGACTAATCCGGTTTCCATTAATGTCCAATGATGAACCTAGCCTTTCTGTAAAAAATCATCCAGATTTATTATTAAGCGATGAAATTTTAACAATCTGCATACAAATTGTGCTGAAAGGACAGTGTACAAATGAAAGCTGGATAGCACAACCTCGTTCCGAATATGATAAAACATGGAAACGTCAAAAACCAGCACCAAATCAGAAATGGGTCTCAAAATTTATAGTTTTGCCCAATTTAATTATGCACGGGTTATCAGGCTTTAGTGATTTTGAAATCCAAATTTTAGGAACAATTTTACCATTAAACACTGCTAGAAGAGGTTTAATCTTTAATTTCGAAGATTCGCAAAGATGTTCGAATATAATCAGCCTGGGCGAAACCTTAAAACTAAAACCAAATGTAGACTACACGGTCGAAATCAAATACAGAGATGCAGAGAATTATGTTTTTTGTCGAAAACCTAACGTTAATTTTATCATCACTGGACCATCAGAATTAATTAAATTTACGGAGACGAGCGATAATTTTTTTGAAATGATTTTAAAATTGGTAACCGACTAAAACTCGCCGTAATAGAATGTAGTACATCCCCTTTTTTTCTTAAATAAAATATGATTTATTGAATTTTTTGTTTTTTGTTTGTTTATTTATCTCCAAAAAATGCTTGCTACATTTCTTAAATGCGAAAATGCTCGTGACGAGCACTTATGATTTCCTATCACTACATAAAAATCATTTTAGAATCTCAAATTTTATCATAATCGGTCAAGAAACAGCGAAGTTTCACCTTAATTAGCCATATTCCAGAACTTGGTCAAAAAATCAGTTTAGAATCCCATTTCCACCGCTCATGTCAAGTTTCATCATAATCGGTCAAGAAACAGCAAAGTTCCACCTTAATTGTTTCTTAATTACAAAACGTAAACTAGCATAAATTTAGTGTACAAATTTTCATATCTAGAGGAAAATTACATTCATCAATGAGCTATGGGAAATGTCCACATTGACCGGCAAATGTACGAAATATGAGTATTTTGTTCAATTTATACGCACATTTTATACATTAGCCGTAACATATCCACTTGGGTGCAAAAAAATCGCACATTGCTCAATTTTCCACAAAAGTTCAAAAATAGCAAAAAAAATCCAATATTTGGTTAATTTTTTTAAATGCAGATTCAAAGTCTATTTCAATACCAATCCAGTGGTACCTTTTTTGTACTTGTACCATGCCAACAAAGTGATTTTTTGCCAAATGCATACAGCAGGCTTTCGAATTAAATTCTAAAAATAATTCAACAAGATCAATGCAATAGTATGCCATGAAATATCTCGCTCGGAATTGTCATTATTCGCATATCGACGCTTAGTCTCAACGGTCCTCTATTAAATACGTTTTCAACCGGAGCAAAGAAATGGATACCACACCAGAGGTAGCCGCACAAGTGGTTGTACTAATTGATGCAGGGCAGAACCAAAGTGAAGTGGCTCGACAACTACATTTGAGCCGATTCTTCGTTCGTCGAGTGTGGCAAAGATATCAAAAAACTGGTGGCTTCAGACGGCGACCAGGATCTGGCCGACCTCGTGCTGCAGCATAGCGTGATGACCGCTTTCTTGTAACAACTTCGTTGCGAAATCGTCCTATGAACGCGGTTCAACTGGGACGGCGGCTCCAAGGAATTAGTGAAGTCGAAGTCAGTCGGTGGACAGTTAGAAGACGACTTCGAAAAGTTAATCTGACTGCACACAGACCAGCAAACGGGCCGAAATTGACCGCATCCCACCGACGAGCCCGTCGTGAGTTCGCTCGAGAGCATTTGAATTGGACAGAAGAAGAATGGAGTAGAGTCCTGTTATCTGACGAGTGCAGGATGTGTTTATATGGCACCGACGGACGCAGAAGAGTATATAGAAGACAAGGAGAGCGATATGCACAATGTTGCATCCAAGAACGTGTCTCCTGTGGCGGTGGATCGTGCATGTTCTAGGGAGGCATATCACTAGAGGCGAAGACAGATCTTGTATTCATCACCCGAGCCAATACTGGCGGTCGGTCAAGAGGAATAACTTCTCAACGGTACATTTAAGTAGTACTCGAGGAGTATGTCGTACCTTTTGCAGGGTTTATTGGTGAACATTTTCTGTTCTTTCAGGATAATGCGAGCCCGCATACGGCGTAGTATACCAGTACCTTCAAGAGGTGGATGTGCCTGCTATGGAGTGGCCAGCTCGAAGCCCGGACCTCAATACCATCGAACATATATGGGACGAGTTGAAAAAAAGGGTTCGAGCCAGAGATGTTGCTCCAACGAGTCTCCAGGAGCTGCAACAGGCGATCGTAGAGGAATGTGAGGCGATATCTGAAGATTTGGTGAAAACTTTGGTGAAATCAATGCTTCATCGAATGGAAGCTGTCATTCGGGCCAGAGGAGGGAATACTTGTTATTAATAAAAATATTTTTTCTGATTTCCATGTTTTAATTCGATTTTTACTACTAATTTTCATGCTGACAAATTCACAAAAACGTATACCTCAGATGTTTACCCCCAAAAATCAGTTTTATGGGACGTATAAATACAAACAAGGTACTACTAGATAGGTATTGAAATAGACTTTGAATCTGCATTAAAAAAAAATTAAACAAATATTGGATTTTTTTGATATTTTTGCACTTTTGTGGAAAATTAACCAATGTGCGATTTTTTTGTACCCAAGTGTATAAGTAGAAAGAAAATAACACTCCATCCCGAAAAATATTATTTTTATTTTTATCTGTAATATTGTATTAATTTCATATAAAATGTATTTATTTTATAGAAACTACAGAATTGTTTAAAGAAATAATTTATTTTATAAAGTTTTGTGATGTTCGATTTTATAATTTTGTAATTATTAATATTGTAAAGTAAACCACGTTAAATACTATAATTTGTATCATTTGGACGATAAATTAGATTTTGGGTTTATTTCTGTTTTCAGTTTTATTTCAGATATTTTTGTCAAAATTCAAAACATTATACCTACAATACAAGAATAGTTACAAAAAATGCTGCGAGCATCTTCAATCGACTCGTACTTATTAAAACTATTCGAAACGAAATTACGGCGGTGGTATTTTTCAACCAGGTGGAACTAAGAATTTATAGCCGTTTGATTTGGACAAAAGGCCATTTTTTTCTTAAATTTCCAGTGATTTTCCTACTAAATATACCGCCGATCACATTGATTACCCCCAACATCGAAAAATTATTGCCACCGCCATTATGCCGAAGAAAGCTTACTCTGATACCGGATAAAATTAAAATGAAAAACTTTTAGTTGGAAAAATATGCTAAATTTAAAACTAAACTTTGTTCATTATAGTTTAGGCATTATTAATTAAAACATGAATATGAAAATTTAATATAAAATTGTTGAAAAACTCAAGTGAATTGTTTAAATAGTATTGTATTTCATCCATTTTATATTTATACAAAACAATGGATATGATATCAAAGGGCCGAATGTCGAAGGGCCTGAATTTCAAAGGGCCGAATGTGTTGAATGGCCGAATATGTCGAAGGGCAGGATGTCGAAGGGTCGAAGGGCCGAACGTCGAAGGGCCCAATGGGTCGAGAGGCCGAATTTTTATTTTTTTTTTGTTTTGTTTTTAGAAATCTAATTTTTTAAATTTGCTATTTTAAGGAATATTTTGTAAATTTCTTTATCAAATATAAATTTATTTCTTATTGTTTAATTTTTGAATATTCTATCGACAAAAATATTGCATACCGAGGTATTGGGCTACTATATTGGGCCAACCTCTATATAATCCGCCCCTATATGCGCCACGCAGTGCGACATGTTTGCTGATCCCGGCTCCTATGTCCCCCGAAGTTCGAAACTAAAGCCCCTACTACAATTCTAAGTTAAATTAGGGATTGGCCACATATCACTAATACGTGTCATACTAGATTCTATATAATCCATTCCTCTGTGCGGCACGCAGTGCGACATGTTTGCTGATCCCGGCTGCTACGTCCCCCCGAAGTTCAAATCTAAAGCCCCTCGGAGGGCTAAGCGGAAGGGGGGGGGGCGAAGCGAGTTAGCGAAGCCGTTAGCCTCTACAATTCTTAGTTAAATTAGTCGATGATTTTTTGCTTCAATTTATTTTCCTCAGGATAGAGAAAAACATTTATTTTTTATTTTTTTTATTTTTAGAGATATTACGACTGAGTCTTGTACCCATTTAGTAATTTACATTGCATAATAAAGTTTTTGATTAGTAGGCACCAATCAAGTGATTATCCCCCGTTTCGTGTAACTCCCCCTCAGATTTTTCGCCACGGTAAGTCTACTAACCTCCTGGTCGCGATAATTCCAAAGGTTTGGTTCTTTGCAGTCTTCTTGTTGGTGTGGTATTCAGCATACAGCGTATGTCCAGATTTTCATGCTGGTGATGACGTTGTAGGTGTTTTGTTGCATGATTCTTGATTTCATCCGCGACAAGCTCGATCTTTAGATCTCGATGGAGGTTGTCGTTTCGAATGTACCACGGTGTATTAACAATACATCGCAGGATTTTATTTTGAGCTGTTTGTATGATTTTGATATTTGTCCTCTTGGCACAACCCCAAAGTTGACTACCATAGGTCCATACAGGTTTCAGAATTTGTTTGTATAACAGCAGTTTGTTATGAATCGCCAGTTCAGATTTTCTCCCTAGGAGCCAATGCATTTTTCTAAATTTTATGCTTAGTTCTTTAAGTTTAGCATCTAAAGTCATGCCAAGATATTTAGCAGTGTTCGCATGCGGTACTACTATCGAGTTCATCATTATTGGTATATGATTACCTTTTAGATTTGTAAAGTTTACTTGGATTGATTTTGCTTCATTTAATTTAATTCGCCATTTCTTTGTCCAATTACATATCAGGTTAGTAACCTTCTGTAATTTACTAGTGAAGTCATTGATGTTTTTTGCTGTTGCAAGTATGGCCGTGTCATCGGCAAAAGTCGCCATTGTTGCTTCTGTAATTGGTATATATCTCTAGTATACAGGAGAAAAAGGATTGGCCCAAGAACACTTCCTTGAGGAACTCCTGCTGTTATCCTTTTTAGTTGGGAGTATTCATTCTCATACTTTACTGTTAAATGCCTCTCTGCTAAAATTGCTCCGGAAGATCTCGGTGAAGTTTGAATTCTAACCCCTGGTGCCATACTTTGTCAAATGCTTGCGCTACATCAAGGAATATAGTTGAGCATATTTGTTTGCTTTCTGATGATTTCTCGATTACATCAGTAATTCGATGTACTTGTTCTATCGTAGAATGTTTTTCCCTAAATCCAAACTGATATGAGGGGATAAGATTCTTTTCTTCCATATTGGTTTTAATCTTTTAAGTAGAACCTTAAATAGTTTCGATAATGTTGGTAGCAGAGAAATTGGCCTATATGAAGCTTTATCGTTCGGAGGTTTGTTCGGCTTAAGTATCATAATTACTTCTGCAACTTTCCATTGTCTTGGTATGTATCTTAGTCGAAACGCTGCGTTGATTATATGCACTAGTTTCCTCAACGCTTTCTCCGGTAACACTTTTATTATCTGACCCGTTATGAGATCATATCCTGGAGCCTTATACGCATTCAGATTATTCTTGATTTCCCATTTTATTTCTTTCAATGTTATAGGTGTAATTTTTATTTCATCCTGTTAATTTATCGGGGTAATATTTTGCTCTTCCGTTGGTTTTGGGTAAGGTTGGAATGTTTCTTCAAGGTGACTTGCAAACAAATCTGCTTTTTGTTTAGCATTTCGAGCCCAATTTTCTTTATTTTTAATTGGAGGAACCTGAAGTTTGGGTCTTTTAAGATTCTTTGTTGCTTTCCATAATAAATAATCAGTATCTTTTTGCCTAGCTAGAGTGCTGAGGTATTTATTAACTGACTGATTTTTAATATCTTTTATTAGATATTTTAATTTGTTACACAAATGATTAAATACCCTTTTATTTTCCGGGTTTCGATGTTTTTGCCAATTCTTCTGTGCTTTTCCTTATTTTTAAGAAGTTCTCTCACCTCCTCTGGATAGCTAACATTGCGCTTCATTTCCTGATTGTTATTAGGAGAGCTTATCTAGTTCGTCTTCTATTTGGACTGGTCCCTGTATTGGGTTCTGCAGATTAATTCTTTCTGTTAACCGTGTTTGGAAGAGATCCCAATTGGCTTTGAAGCTCGTTAATTTCGGGTTGCTTTCTTTCATAATAATTGTTTGGCTAAGTACCATAATTACTGGTGAATGATCTGATGATAGACTTTCGCTGTTCTCTATATGGATATAATTATCTGAAATCCCTCTTGTAATAAAGAAGTCTATAAGATCTGGAGTCTTAGTAATATCCGAGGGCCAATAGGTTGGTGTACCGCCCGAGTGAAAATCGCATTTTACATTTTAGTTGTTTGCCTGCTGCGAACAGTTCTTTTCCTTTAGCGGTCGTTAGCCGTGATCCCCAATAGGTATTTTTAGACACTTCCTAGTGTTTTGGGAAGATTATTATAATCTATTTGTTTTGTTGCATGATTCTTGATTTCATCCGCGACAAGCTCGATCTTTAGATCTCGATGGAGGTTGTCGTTTCGAATGTACCACGGTGCATTAACAATACATCGCAGGATTTTATTTTGAGCTGTTTGTATGATTTTGATATTTGTCCTCTTGGCACAACCCCAAAGTTGACTACCATAGGTCCATACAGGTTTAAGAATTTGTTTGTATAACAGCAGTTTGTTATGAATCGCCAGTTCAAATTTTCTCCCTAGGAGCCAATGCATTTTTCTAAATTTTATGTTTAGTTCTTTAAGTTTAGCATCTAAAGTAATGCCAAGATATTTAGCAGTGTTCGCATGCGGTACTACTATCGAGTTTATCATTATTGGTATATGATTAACTTTTAGATTTGTAAAGTTTACTTGGATTGATTTTGCTTCATTTAATTTAATTCGCCATTTCTTTCTCCAATTACATATCAGGTTAGTAACCTTCTGTAATTTACTAGTGGAGTCATTGATGTTTTTTGCTGTTGCAAGTATGGCCGTGTCATCGGCAAAAGTCGCCATTGTTGCTTCTGTAATTGGTATATATCTCTAGTATACAGGAGAAAAAGGATTGGCCCAAGAACACTTCCTTGAGGAACTTCTGCTGTTATCCTTTTTAGTTGGGAGTATTCATTCTCATACTTTACTCGGAAATGCTTCTCTGATATGTATGATTTTAGAATTTGAAAAAATTGCTCCGGAAGATCTCGGTGAAGTTTGAATTCTAACCCCTGGTGCCATACTTTGTCAAATGCTTGCGCTACATCAAGGAATATAGTTGAGCATATTTGTTTGCTTTCTGATGATTTCTCGATTACATCAGTAATTCGATGTACTTGTTCTATCGTAGAATGTTTTTCCCTAAATCCAAACTGATATGAGGGGATAAGATTCTTTTCTTCCATATTGGTTTTAATCTTTTAAGAAGAACCTTTTCAAAAATAGTTTCGATAATGTTGGTAGCAGAGAAATTGGCCTATATGAAGCTTTATCGTTCGGAGGTTTGTTCGGCTTAAGTATCATAATTACTTCTGCAACTTTCCATTATCTTGGTACATATCTTAGTCGAAATGCTACATTGATTATATACACTAGTTTCCTCAACGCTTTCTCCGGTAACACTTTTATTATCTGACCCGTTATGAGATCATATCCTGGAGCCTTATTCGCATTCAGATTATTCTTGATTTCCCATTTTATTTCTTTCAATATTATAGGTGTAATTTTTATTTCATCCTGTTTATTTATCGAGGGTAATATTTTGCTCTTCCGTTGGTTTTGGGTAAGGTTGGAATGTTTCTTCAAGGTGACTTGCAAACAAATCTGCTTTTTGTTTAGCATTTCGAGCCCAATTTTCTTTATTTTTAATTGGAGGAACTTGAAGTTTGGGTCTTTTAAGATTCTTTGTTGCTTTCCATAATGAATAATCAGTATCTTTTTGTCTAGTTAGAGTGCTGAGGTATTTATTAACTGACTGATTTTTAATGTCTTTTATTAGATATATTAATTTGTTACACAAATGATTAAATACCCTCTTATTTTCCGAGTTTCGATGTTTTTGCCAATTCTTCCGTGGTTTTCTTTTATTTTTAAGAAGTTCTCTCACTTCCTCTGGATAGCTAACATTGCGCTTCATTTCTTGATTGTTATTAGGAGAGCTTATCTAGTTCGTCTTCTATTTGGACTGGTCCCTGTATTGGGTTCTGCAGATTAATTCTTTCTGTTAACCGTGTTTGGAAGAGATCCCAATTGGCTTTGAAGCTCGTTAATTTCGGGTTGCTCTCTTTCATAATAATTGTTTGGCTAAGTACCATAATTACTGGTGAATGATCTGATGATAGACTTTCACTGTTCTCTATATCGATATAATTATCTGAAATCCCTCTTGTAATAAAGAAGTCTATAAGATCTGGAGTCTTAGAAATATCCGAGGGCCAATAGGTTGGTGTACCGCTCAAGTGAAAATCGCATTTTACATTTTAGTTGTTTGCATGCTGCGAACAGTTCTTTTCCTTTAGCGGTCGTTAGCCGTGATCCCCAATAGGTATTTTTAGACACTTCCTAGTGTTTTGGGAAGATCATTATAATCTACTTGTTTGAGATTGTATCTTGGGGGGCAATAGATTGCTGAGATATTGCAGGTTTTAGTATTGTTTAATTGTATTTTGATTGTTGTGGCTTGCATGGAGAGCTTCTCAACTTTCAGTTCTTCGTTATACTTTATATAACCTTTTATGAGGATAGCTGATCCACCTCTAGCTTTGTTCTCTGGATGTAATGCATGGTAGCAATTATATCCTTTTATTTTAAAGAATGAAGTTTTGGTGAAATTGGTTCCTGATATAAGACATATATCTATATAGTGCATGTTTAAAAATATATCTAGTTCTTGAATGTGATGCAATAGCCCATTTGCATTCCAGGTTACAATTCGTTCTGCAGGCTCATTTCCTGCGAAGTAAGTCTTTTGTTGAAGTTCTCTAGTCTCAGTATGTCCTGTAAAACGAGATCCACTTTAGTCTGTTTCTGCTCTGTTTGCTGAACTATTTGAGCATAAGTAACGTTTTCATTAACTCGCTTTCTTTGTAAGTTAACATTAGGAGTCAACGATTTTGGCCATGACAGTTAATACACCTCGGTGTTGTATTTCGGGAAATTTTGCAGTCATTTCCTGCTTGTTTTCCTGCACATTTAGCACATCTTGCTTCTCGATGGCAGTATTTTTGTGTATGATTATAATCTTGGCAGTTTTTACATTGCGGAATTTGTCGAGTGACCTTTCTCGGTGTTTCTATTTTAACTCTGAGGTTAAAGATAGCCTTCTTATTATAAATATTTTCGATTTTTTCTTGGTTGTTGAAGGTTAGCATGAAAAGTGGGAAACCTCTTAGTATTTAATTTGTTAGATAGAGCTTTATAGTCTTCCGGCTCTGTTGTATTTATTTTCCAGATATTGTTACTGAGCGATATTACTTTGTAGGCATTTTGTACTAATTCTATCATCCATTTCTGAATAATACCGTAATTTGTTATTCCTAGTATATTGATCGGGGGCGAGACCTGTTTCTTCTTTTCTGGCTCATTCACTTTTGGTGCAGTAAATGCATTGGCATTTTTAAAATGGGTTTGAATTGGCTCAACTTCTGGTGATGATTCAGCTTTCCTCTTTCTTGGGTTGGTTTCTTTTCTTATTTTCTTATTTGCTCTCTTGGCTTTCTGTAGTCTCCAATTGGTTTCTCTTTCAAGGTTATCTTCATCAGTGTGATATTCGTCTTGTTCTCTGAGTACTTGAAATTGGTTGTTCATTAATGCTGAGTTTCCTGCGTTTTTATTTTGATTTACTATTTCCTTTATCATAATGTTTTCTTTTTTTAACATGACAACTTTATTGTTCAGCTGCGCGATTAACTTCTCCATTTGCTCAAATTTATTTATTAACTCCGCGTTGTTTATTTTACGTGACTTCAGAAGTGTGCTTGAGAGTTGTATGCTTCGTAGAAGAGATATTTTCCTTCTCATTGTTAAGTTCACTCAGCAATGTGGTGCTCGCTGACGGTGGAATTAAAGGTGGTGTTCTACGAAGTGCCGTACTTCTTCCACCAAAGGGCCATACTTTTATATCTTGTTCTGTGCTTCCAGTAATAACAGGAAAAGAATCAGCCAGATGTTGCAATGACGTTATTTCACTTGCTGCAGCGTAATTTGCCACAGCAGTAGTAGCAGTGCTTGTAGTTTTATCTGTCCCAGCTTCCAAGTGCACAACAGCTGAGACATTGTAGTCGTTGGATTTCGAGAATGGGAGCCCACTCGCTCACTCCCAAAGGTCGCCGGTACTGGGTGTCCGGATCCCTGCACCGTAAATTTTTCTTCTTCGCTACCCATGGTTGGTTTTTTATCAGGGTGTCCTTCCCTTAGCATTTTAAGCCTACTGCCAGGTAAGAAATCAGCCGCCTCCTGCATGAGGAACAGGCGCTTTTTGAAGCCGCACCTCCTGGTGAACAGACGTTTCTTGCAAGTTTTGGTCCACGAGTGGTATTTCATTTCCCACTTACTCGCCGGTGAACCGGTGAGGGCATCCCCCTATCCGCCACCTGGGGACGCGCCCGATAGGAGACTTGCAACTCCCACGGGAGGAAAAAAAAAATTACGGGAAATTGTTATGCAACATTTTGTATTCGGCCCAATAAAGTAGCCCAATAGTTCGGTATGCAATATTTTTGTCGATAGAATATCCAAAGATTAAACATAATAAAATACATAAATTCATAAGAAATTAATTTATATTTGATAAAAAAACTAACAAAATATTCCTTAAAGGGGTGATTTAAAGTGGTATATTCATGGTAACTGGGGCACAATAGGGCCGTTAGCTACGTAAATTTATAAGCTCGATGTCTATGCCAGGGCGAGAATGGTGACTTAAAGCGTTATATTCATGGTAACTGACGTATGTCAGAAACTTTGATTTGTCAATCGCTGTGGCAAAACTCACAGGGATTGATATATAACGGGATATGTCATGGCCACAATAGGGCTCTTAGCTACGTAAATTTATAAGCTCTATATCTATGCGATTGCGAGAAGGGTGATTCAAAGCGTTATATTCATCGTAACTGACGTTGGTCAGAAACTTTCATTTATCAAATGCTGTGGCGAAACTCACAGGGATTGATATATATATACTATATATAACGGGATATGGCATGGGCATAATAGGGCGCTTAACTATGAAAATGTATAACCTCGATATCTATGCGATGGCGAGAAGGTTGATTTAAAGCGTTATATTCATTGTAACTGACGTTGATCAGATACTTTGATTTGTCGCACGCTGTGGCGACACTAACACTTTAAATCACCCTTTTCGCCAACGCATAGATATCGAGCTTATAAATTTTCGTAGCTAAGGGCCTATTGTGCCCATGTCATATCCCGTTATATAGATCAATCCCTGTGAGTTTCGCCACAGCGTTTGATAAATCAAAGTTTCTTACCAACGTCAGTTACCATGAATATAACGCTTTAAATCACCCTTCTCGAAATCATGTCTGTCGAACTTTAACCATGAAACATGATACCATGTGATTTAGATCTCGTTAGTTCTCTTTTGTTCACAATACTATTTAAACAATTCACTTGAGTGTTTCAACAATTTTATATTACATTTTAATATTCATGTTTTAATTAATAATGCCTAAATTATAATGAACAAAGTTTAGTTTTAAATTTAGCATATTTTTCCTACTAAAAGTTTTTCGGGCTGAATTTCAGTTTTATATACTAATTTTAAATTTTTCGGGCTGGAAGCTATGACACTTTAGATTTATAGCAAATTCACATTCTGAAAAGACGTTTTTCGGGCTGAAAAGTTTTTTCGGGCTAACTTCACATACATAATTAAGTTGATTGGTTGTAATTTGTATATGCTTCGGCAAAAGCCAAAATTAAAATTAACAACTTTAATTATTTTAAGAAAGGTTAACCGACTCTTATACTCCGTTTACCTTTCGGTAACACTAGGATATTGACCATTATTAAGAATGGCATTCTTTAATTGATGTATCTTCAAGTGTTGAATGTCATAAAATTATATTTTATAGTAACTGGCAACCATAATTTGAGCTGCCATAATTATTCCCTTCGGATGAATTCCAACGATTTTACTAATTTGCCAAAGTTTTTCAAAGCTCACTTTTTCAACTGTTTCATAGTACTACGATCCCTCCATTTTTAATAAGCTTCCAATAGCTTAAATTGAAGGCTTCACTCTGTGTATAGCTTACTATCGCGTTGTCTGTGTATATGGTCAATCTGACCCCATGGATATGTTCATAGACTTCATAGGGAAAATAAATAAAAATTGTTTATTTTTTATTACAAATTTATATTTTTATTACAGATGAGTCACCTGATACCACTTAATCTTCATCCGAAACCATTTCTTATCCTTTGATGCATTCTAATATGCATAGGCTTTTGACAAAATAGCTCATTACCAAAAAAAAAGTAATCTTCATCGCTTGCTAACGGTCTTAGCCGTTACTTCTTCGCCTGTTGTTCCCGTCTTATTGGTAACACTTTATAATCTGTATTATGTCAATTGCTGTCCTTACATTTTAGGCAGCTCCAACGGTTGGTGCAGGCCAGGTTGGTTGCTTAAACAATTCTTTTAAAAACGATATTCTTTAGAATTCTTTCCGAGTTTCATAGAATAGTCGGTGTTCTCTAGTTTATCAAGGGTGTCGAACCCCCCCCTCCCCCCCGCACAGTTTCACAGTCTGTCAAGTTGATAATAGCAAAACTAACAAATGTTAGGTTGTTATCAAAACAAAATTTGGAAGATTTTGGTTCTCGTTTTTGTTTAATTCCGCCTTCCATAGTAAACTCTTTGGGAAGATCAGGTTTATTTTGCCTAATTGTTCTAATTAGTGAAGTTTTTTTCTGCAAAAGTTGGTCGGCTAAAGTACAACTAGTGAAAAAGTTGTTCATGGTAATTGTTCTTCCTTTGTTGACGTATGACGGTGATTCAAGGCGTAATCAACTGAATGAGACCCGTCCTGGTTGCCCAACAATTCTACGTTCAATCGGCAAAAGTCGTTTGCGTTGTTTACCCAGAGTATTTTAATTGCATACTTACCCATATATTAATGGTATGTACTGTCGGGAAGAACATATCGCTCGAGTTAGAACCAATTGTTCATCAATGGTTAAATTTGATCATGGTTTATATGGTTCTTGAATGTTTGGTTTTTAGTTGCTTGTGCGTCGAATATCACAGCCCGATAAAATGGACGGTTGTCAAGACGATATAATTCATCCAATCGCTTGTCACAGTTCTTAAAATGCCAATCTGCAGCTGTATTTTGAAAAAAAGTAAAAAAAAACGTGAACGTTTCCTTTTTCTCAAATTCCTATTCTGATAAAAAACGTTCACAACGGTCGGCTCACACAAAAATTGTCCCAATCGTAAGATTTACAAATTATTTACAATATTCATTAAATAGCACTAAATTGTGTATATTTGTACTAGGTGTGTGACGCGGAACTCAGGATACTGAGTAAAAATTCGGCGGATTAAGCCACGACAGCCATCTGCAGAACGAATTCGCCACTGGAGTTCGTACCTCATATTTGCTTGGTAAACCACCTTTAAACATATGAGAAAATGCCATCATCCTAATGTTAATAAGTTATTATTGCAGGAGATAGTGGATACGGACAACAGCCGTGGCTATTTACGCTAATATCGAATCCTCGTACGCCGAACGAAGCATGATATAATGCCATACACAGAAATGTGCGGCATGTTGTTGAGCGATGCATTAGTGTATTAAAAATCCGCTTTCGGCGCCTAAGTCGCCAGCGAAATCTTATGTATTCGCCGGGTGTTAGTGGAACATTAATCAATGCTTGTGCCTCATTGCACAACATATTAATAGGTATGCAATATCCATTGCCGGACGATTTGGAGGAATATATCGAAGGGGCGAAGATGATGATCGAATATATCAAATAATGGACTACGGCACATCGGAGTAAATGGACGCGCGCGTTTAATACGTGAACACTTTTAATTAAATATTGTAGAGTTTATAAATAAAATTAAAACAAAATAAACCAGAAATAAAAACAACAAATAAAAAAAAATAACAATAACAATACAAATCTGAATAATAATAACAATATTAACAATTTTAAAAAGTATTTCGCTCTAAAATTGCTAGCTTCACTTTGCGATAAGCTTCTTTATTTTCAATTTCTATTTCTTTCAATTTGGAAATTTTTTTGAACATTTCGGTTTGGTCTAACATAGTTGCAGAGATTTTTTCTAAATGATCTAAATGTCGCATCTCATAGTCTACCATTTGGCCTAGCGGTCGTTTGGCTATCAGTGGGGTATCCTATTTGAAATACATTTAAATTAGTTCGTTAATTTTTGTAGGTTTTTATGCTTACCGTAATATTTAATCGCACACTTTTTTTTTTGTGGCAGTGAGGTGTCATTCGATTGGCATTGGTTTGACTCTTCTTCATCGCTGATGAAGTAACCTTTACTGCATGTGATAACCTGTAACACAAAAGATATTATTTGTTTGTTTTTTAATAAATAATTAATAAACTTACGCCCTTTGTTTGTTCGTTTCCATATTCTTCGGAAACCGCATCTCTGTCTACAGTGACATATCCAGCAATCCCTACCACACGCTCGTCTAATTAGCTAAGGTCATCTATGGGTGTGTGCCCATATATTGCGGATTGCTCAAACCTTGACCGGATTTCTTGCGTTTTTTGTTTGTTCGAAATCTAAAAGAAAAATTTAAATAAACTGCTTGGCAATGAGCCAATATCATTATTTGTTTACTTACTTCAAATCATCCCAGCATTTCCTCCACTGTTTTGAATCTTTCTTGGCCCCGCCAAGCGCATTTAGCTTGATGGCAAGCTCCTCCCACTTGCTTTCCAATGTTTCCGCTCCGTTTATCGCCGATAAATTCGTTTAAGTACATTATTAAATAAAGAACTTACTTGTTCCCAGCAACTGAAATATTTGTTGTCACCGCCGTGCGCCGCTTGTTCCCTTGTTTGTTCATTCTATCTAAATACTGTTAAAAATTAATCAAATTAAATTGGTTATAATTTCAAAATGTTTATATTTTTTGAATTACATACTTGTCTTACTTGTCAACAGAAAATTTCCTACCTTTTAGCATTTATTCCATAAAATACTTGATATTTGAAAGAAAAACATTTTGAAACCAAGAAACGTGGGTTTTTTTAACGTCGAGAACGTGCACATTTTTCTTCATTCAGAATAAGAAAAAACGTTAATTTTGTGATTCACGTTTTTAACTGTCAAACAAAACGTAAATCATAAAGTGACGTTTTTGTGATGAATTAGTATCATACCAAACACGGTATTTTTCTGTTGTTTTACTATACATTTTATAAAACTGCCGCACTTTTCTATTAGGCTCAGTCACGATAATATTAACCAATGTTTCTGGGATGATTTTTTAAAAAGCTAGTAACTGAGTGGTTAGATTTTTTTGCTGTTTGTACCGTCAAGCCTTCTCTGTCTCGCAGTAGTAAAGTCGCGTGTTCTGGTAACAATTAGAAGATTTACGATCCACTTCCGGATATATTTTTTATTTTAAGCATAGTACCACATACCAGTATCTTCTTCTTCATCTTCAATAGAGGCAGTTTCAACATTTTCTTGTTCATTGCCTCGATCGTCAGCGTTAATTTCAAAATTTATCGGCTTAACATGCTCATCCCCATCGTAATGACAAACGTTTATCGGCTCAGCTTGTTCACTCTCGTCGCAATTGAAAAAATCTCCATCAATATTGTCGTTTGCTATTTCCTCTTCATCTGACACCTCAGGAATAGGAACTTTATCGAAAAGTCTACAGCGCCCTGGTCCATAATGACCAGCTCTATTTACAAAGAGGACTAACTATTTTTACTGGTAAGCACCTTAAATTACAAAAATAAACTAAACCAGAAATATCGTTCAACAATCGTTTGGATCAGTTTGTTTCTCTCTCAGTTTCTTTTACTAATTAGCAGAAAAATTGCACAAAACATCACAGACATACACAATACATTCGTAAAGATAATATTTTCATCTTTGATTTATATAGAAAATAGTACACAGAAATAACTCGGGGTCATTTTGACCCCAGTACACAGAAATGCGATTTGTTTATTTAAGATTTTAGGCCCGCTTTTCATTGTATTGTATGTATAAGATATTAGTTGAGGCTATCTTATAGGGCATGGGCCATTTAAATAACAAGAAACGTTTTATTTTTTTTTTATTTTTTATTTTTACCCTGTTTAAAAATTTGGTTCACCAAATTTAGCGCAGTTAGTCAATGTATCCGAGATTCCGGATTCAGATATTGCAATCACTAGTTCCATGGTAGAAAGTCGTAAAATCAATCGATCAAAAATTAAAATTTCAGCTCGCAAGTTGCTAATTTACTTGTTAAAACTTCTAGACTACATTGACTATTGTGACATAACATTTTGACCTGGATTTGTCGTAAGCTTTTATTTGGAATTGCCCAGATTGCTCACCCAGAGAAATGTCAATGGAGGAATTATACTTAACCCAGGAATAATAATGATAAATTATTCTTAAGTATTAAATATTCCTTTTTTAATTTTATAAATTATTCCAATTTTTTAACAGTTTATTCCTTAGTGAAAATCCGTTCAAGAAGTTATCTGTTTACTGGTAATTTCTTTTAATTCTAAAACAAAAGTACAATCATTAAAATGATCTTTTAACATCTGTTAATATGGCATTTTGATATACAGTTGAACGTTAAATATTTATGAATTATATAGATTTAATAGATGGATAACACCATTGTTAGTGATATTGATGACAATGAGATATGTAACATCAGCTCATTTATAATTGTACCAACCGAAAATTCCCTAGCTGAACTTTTAAAGGACTGGTCTATGGAGCCATTACTGCCAAAACTTATTAGTGTGTCTAGTAATTTTAGCAAATCATGAAATGAGCTTAATTCAAATTTATTTTAAGGTAAAAATATCGATGTGGTTAGCTTTCAATATTTAACTGAAATTGAACTCAGTTCAATATTCAAAGAAGATCTGGGGAACAGAAAAATGTTAAGTTGTTACAATTCACTGACTTGATATTGATTTTTGATTTTTTTTTACAGAAGCTACCACAATGTGCTACTTTAAATGGGAGCTATGAGACAGTCTCAAATTCAAGTAGTAGTCGTAGCTTACTTGAAAAATTTTCCTCGCCAACGGAAAGGGCAATATCAATAACCCGCACTTTAATATCACCCTGCGCATCACCACATAATTCTTCAGATTTTTTGTGGACTAACTATTTTTCTAGTATGTTGCTAATTCATTTATAGTTTTTTTAATTTTAATTATGTATTAGCATTTGACAAATTTTTTGAACAGTTTAACTGGCGCGAAAATTAAGTTAATGTATATGATGCAAAATGTTTTATTATGTAGAAAAAAATAAATGTATGACCTTGCACGAAAATCCAGTGAGTAGTAAGCTAAAATCATTAAAATTTATTTGACGAATGGTAAAGTTGAACAAGCGTCTTAAGCGGACCATATTGATGTAAGCAAACGCTGTAACAAAAATTTGCTTTATAACGTTGGGAATAGAGTCCTGTTTTTTGTGTGCAAATTCATTTGAACAGATTCGTTTTTTACTAAAACATTTTACAAAATCAATGGTATTGCAGTTTCATTTGAACTGTGTAAATATAGTTGTCTCATTTTCACGTAGTCCTACGTTAATGGGTCGTTTCTCGAATGCAAGCTCGTCGGATTTTTGCTTTTAGTATGTTCGATTGATGAAAAAATGTTTTTGCACATTGGTTTTTGTTTATTCTATTACTTGTTATTTGGGTAGCTAAATCATCACGGATCAATTTTTTTTAGAGAAGTGTCATATTAATCTCAACATTTTATTAAATTTTAGTAGAAGAAAAATTTAGGACAGTGTGTTATTGATCAAATAGTCTTGAAACATTTTTTGTATATTTCAAAATAATACTTTTTTATTATTTTGCTTTAATTTTCTGTTTTTTATTAATATATTATGTGGTGTAAAACCGACTATGGTAGATAGTAAAATAGTATTTTACTATTTTGCTATTGTATTATCTATAAATTTTATTAATTTTATAAATTCTTTAAATTCCAGAATTTCTAACAATTTTACAAATTCTATAAATTCTTTGAATTCTATAAATCCTATAAATTCTGTAAGTTCTTTAAATTCTATAAATTCTCTAAATTTAATAAATTCTATAAACATATCAATTCTACATCAAACTCTCCAAATTCAGCAAATTTTACTTATATTTTAAGAATTTCGTTAATATCGACAAATTCCTTAGTTTTTTATAAATTATATATATTGTTTAAATTCTGTCAATTCCCTCAAATTTTACTTATTCTAAAAATTCCATAATTTCTACAAATTCTACTTACTCGTATATTTTGAAGTAATTTCACTAGTGTGAAGTTTATAACAAATAATTTTGATAAAATATAAAAACGCGTTTGTTTGTAAATGTAAAACGTAACAATAGCTGAATAAAAAAATAAATTATATAAACGAAAACCAATTTTGGTAAATGGTAATAGCATTGCCAGACTGCGATTTAATAAATCCGATTTAGCTAAACTCGTTTTAAATAACGGTTAATACACTTAAAGTGTTATTGTTTCCAAAATATTTGTCAAACTAACACACTCCCATTACATCGTTCTAGTCACTAAACTCAAAATAATGCATAAATACCGTAAATCTAACTACGGCTAATCTAGAAAATTCACTAAATCGTATTTTTTAAACCGCAGTCTGGCAATGCTATAACGCATGTTGATAAAACGAAATATTTCCGTGCCGCTTCAAACGATTTTATAAATTTTTCAAAACACCTGTCCAAAAAAAAAACTTCAGCTGGGCGTTTGACGGCGGTTGAAAGAAAATCGTAGAGATGGCACGCATATCTGAGTATGCCATCATGTTGTATTTACCTTTAGGGATCTTTTGGGTCATACGAAATATTTGCGCGACCCGTCAAACCGTTTCTATGAATTTTTCAAAACTGCTCTACTAAAAAAAGATGAAGGTGTTCGCTTGACGGCCATTGACACGCAATTGTTTAGTAAAGCAAAAGGTTCATACAATAAGATGGCATTCTCAGATACGCGTAGCCATATCTATGATTGCGTGTCAATGGTTGTCAATCCCCCTGTTATTTTAACTATGTGTTTAAACTCTTTTAAGGTATTTTTGTACAGTGTTACACTTTTACTAATACAATCACATATTGTGTCATTTGTCATAAACATGACGATCCTATAAATTATGTAAATTTGATAAATTCTATAGGTTTTATAATTTCTGTAAATTACACTAATTCTATAAATTTTTTAACTTTCGAATTTTAAAAATTTAAAGAATTTAAGTTTAATTGTAAATTCTACATACAATAAGTTCTAATGTCTATAAATTCTATAAATTCTATGAGTTTTGTGAATTTTATAAACTCTATAAATTCATTCAATTCTATACATTTAATAAATTTTATAATTTCTGCAAGGTACAGAAATTCTTTAAATTTTATAAATTCTATAAATTGTTTGAGTTTGATAAATCCCATGAATCCTGTAACTTCTATAAATCCAATAAATTGAATCAATTGACAAAAATTTTAATTCTACATTAAAATCCCTTAATTCTACTAATTTTATTAATTCTAAAAATTTCATAATTTGTATAAATTTTTTAAATTCTGTAAATTTATTTACCTAATCCTATAAATTTTGTAAATTCTGGCAATCCTTTAATGTTTCAAATTATATAAATCTTATGATTTAATAAGCTTTTTAAATTTTGTAGATTCTTTGTGTTCCGTAAATTGTAAATTCTGTTAGTTCTCAAATTTTACTTATTCTAAAAATTCGAAAATTTCCATATATTGCTTTAATTATATAAGTTAAATAAATTCAATAAATTCGATCAATTCTTTAAATTGTGCAAATCCTGTAAATTCTTTAACAAGTTCTTAAAATTTCATAAATTTTGTAAATTCCACAAATTTTATATGTACATTTTTTAAATTCTAGACACTGTAGGATTTATAAATTTTATAGAATTTGTAGAATTTTCGATCTATCATAATTCATAGGATTCCTAGAATTTAATTATAAATTCTAAAAATTTACGGAATATCTGTAAATTTTATAAATTGCTATGTCTATAAACTCTTTAAATTAGATAAATTTTATATATTCTATAAATTTTAAAATTTCTATAAATTCTAGTTTTAAGAATTTTATCAATTCTTTAAATTTTGTAAATTTTGTTTTAACTAAGTCAGTTCTACAAATTCTATAAATTCTCAAACTTAAATTTTTTATCTTTCATAATTTTTTAAATTTTATAAATAGCTTCTTTCCACCTACACGGATGTTAAAACCCAGGAAACAAGTTTTCATTAATTTGTATACGTTTATATTCTACTCTTCGGTAAACAACGGGAAAAGGAGTTAAAATATGCGGGCCAAATCCGGGCTCTTGTCATGAGTATCATAGAATTCCTACAGGTAATAATGATGTATCGTTATATTGATCATTGGGTTGAGTTAGGATTAACACCCACAGGTTGCAGATCATGAGTAGTCCTAGACGTGTACTGATCTCTTTCAATGTTCTCAACACAAATTGTGTTGCTTCCACCGTGGAGCATATGAACTGTGCGATACAGCAACTAAATTATTTGATTGCACATTTGCAAAAAGATCGTATATTAAAACAATCATCTTCAACAACAACGATGCAGGCAAGATCTTTGTTGTTCGATAAATAGCCAAATTACACAATTAGATGCATAGACGGCTGCTACATTTACAGTAAAAAATCATTACAAAAAATTTGGTTGACCTATGTAAATCGTCATGGATTATTATTCTTAAAGTTACAAGCGATTTGCGATGCAAACAAAATATGTATAGATGGTTTTACTCACTGTTATCGAAATTTGTAGATGTTTAATAACTCATCAAGTCTTTTTAGTTTTTCGTTATGCCTTTTTTTTTGTGTTTTACAATTACTTCGGCATAGCTCGCTATATTCGATAAAGAGGTCGAATTGTTAATAAAATTATCACTGGAAGAAGAGGTAGGCGTAACTGATACCGGAAATTTTTTTTGAATTTTTTCTTGGTTCATTATTATCTTCGGCAACAAAGAATCGTCCAAATCAACAATACGTTGAGTTTCAACTACGTACTCGGTTTCCAAAAACATCTTTCCACTGGTATTATTAATCATCAATTACAATTTTTTCTTTTTTCATTATGGTTTTATATCGACTTTCGACCTGCGTTCAATGAACTCTACATAAAGGTCTAGAAAATAGCGTATTTCACATTTGGCCCATATAAAATTATTGCGATTATCTACTAGAAATTCAAACTCGTGAATGATTCTGGTTTCTGGTTGATTTAGATCACTTGGATCAGTAATTCTGGTGTTTGACTCAGATTCAATTTGTACGATATTTGGATATTGACTACCTTTAGGATTTCTTCTTCAGTGCTTGATCATTTAAGGGAGTCATAATTGTTGAGTTTCTATATAGTCTACAAGTCCTCCATTGATCCGGTATACCTGCAGGAGACTTGAACACCTACTGACAGTGCTGTAAATTGTATCGTATTTCTTCAACATTTTACAATTTGGAATATTTTAATGAAACAAGCGCAAGTTTAAACTAATACGCTCAGAATTTTCTCTTAATGGAAATAAATAAATTGATATAATTAAATTAAATCAAATGTTCATTTGAATTTAAAGAATGCTGATTGTCATTCAATCAATGTGTCATGTTTCCCTACTTTCTAGGATAATTCAACAAACCATGAGATCTCATATTATGATACAAGTATAACCTACAGTGTGATACCATTCACCTTTCAGCAAAATTTTATATCTCACCGCATAATTAAATTGCATCATAATATTATTACCAATTTTTTTTTTTAATACTTTTCAATATAAAATGCATAAATTTTAATATTTTCCTCTCGCAAATAAAAAAGGAACAATCATATTTCATAAAAATAATAAAATTTACAACAACAAGAAATGTAATATCCATACATTCATATTATTCTTCCCAGATATCTGTACATATTTTATATTTTAAATTGTGTAATAAAAATGTTGCAAATTCGATATGAAACCAACAGCAAACAAAAAAAAAAAATTAAAACGATTCAGAACACAAAATACCAAAAAAAAAAAAATAAATAAAAATTCATCTCCCAAGTCCCAAATGTATATTAAAACGAAAACGAATTATAAGAAAAAAAAATTCTTGAATGAAGTAATAACCAAAAAGGTCATCGTCATATTATTCGATTTCTCTCAAAACCTCATAAATCTTTCAAAAAATAAAATTAAATTATAAATTCAAAAGAAACAACACAAAAAAATCATAAAATAACGCATCAAACTCCAAAAAATTATATACCGCGTGCGAACGAACGTTCTTACATGATTGTGTCGACAATATTTTTGTTCAGTTCTTCTGGCAAACAAATTGAAAAACCTAAGCCAACCACCAACAATAAATATTAAAATAATTCTTAGAATTGAAAATTGTTTAATAAATGTTTTATGGTTTCTTATCAAAAAATTATAATTTCAGTAAGTCAACCAACTAATTATATTTATAGTATAGAAGCAATAAACAAAAATCTTAATTTAATTAAAAATAAATGCCACACGAGGTTTGTATTATAATATGCTCTGACAAGAGTTAACGTACTTTTGGAGGTTTACCGGCATGTCAACAAATTAAAACAATTCGGATTTATTTATAAAGTTTTATAGATTTTCCGGAAAATGATTTGCACAAAAAAAAAAAAAAATGAAACATTTTTGAAATAAATGACAAAATAATTTATGAGTGGTTTATTAATGTAGTACAGCTCAGTAATAAATTATAATCGCAAACGGAGGCAACACGAGTATTAATCAATGTGATATGATGATGGGATCAGCTGTTCACGGTCACCGTGTACACTTTCAAAATATAAAGTGAGGAGTCAAAATTGGAAGCGATTATAAATCATATTTTTAAAAAAAAATATTTTAGCGTCAACATGAACCGAAGAAACGTGTGAACCAAATAATTATTTACGGTGTCGAAAATTAGTCCAACCAATTCTAACTCACCGTTAAACGTTTCAATTTATTGATGTAATTTCCGTAATTGTCTAAAATCTTAGGCTTGCTAATATTTATTGTATAATTTCAAATATGTCATGACTCAAAAATTGAATATTTGAACCTTCAAATATACAATAAAAAACGTTATTCTGTGATTCATTTAATGCGAGAATTGGAATGCAACGATTCATTATCGAAAGTTGAAATGGTAGTTGAAGATAATTTATTATAGTGGTGGTGATTATGATATTTTAGCGATGTTTAAGTGCAGAATTCGATTTGCATTCCATAAACTGAGTGTTTTAAATTTAAGGTAGTTTTGAAAATGAAATCATTATTGTTGACTGTACCATTTTTAATGCATAATTTGTTCGTTAAATAATATGAATGTATGTTACCTAAAACTTTGTCGAATAGTCGTCTTATATTTGGTCTCCATTTTGGATTTACAGGAGCGTTTTTCGGAATTTTCCTTTTTTGAATACCGGTACAATACCCGCATATACCCATAAAGATAGTCAGTAAACGCATTTATGTTCACAAAAATGCCCGAATCAATTAATTTTGATGGTGAAAATTCTTCTACGTTTTTTAGTGTTTGCAATAATCGTATTTTATTTGACAATTTACAACAACAATTGCACTGTCAACAGTTTTCACTAATTTTTTGATAAACAATTATTTATTACAAAAATTAAAATCTAGCTCGAAATCCAATTCCTTAGCAAATAAAACCCGAATATACATATGTAAATCCCTTTTTTGCGGAAACGGCCTCATTAAAAAATTCTCTTCGTAACTGTCGAGTGTTCAGAATTTATCTGAAATATTTAATATAAAATTGAGATTATTATTAATATTATTAATTTGGTTGTAGCAGCTTACCTCTGTTTACTTATAAATGTCAACATTCCTGACAATTCAAGCCTGTGAAGTAATAAATCTAAACAAGTAGTATTATTTATAACAGGTAGTAAGGTTAAGGTAGGGCCAAGAATTGCTAGAAGAGGGACGCATTTATTAAATTTTGTAATGAATCAGTGAGTGTAGCTATGTAGACTGTACAAATTTTTTGTTGTTTAACCCAAGCGGTCGCAGTGAAAATATCGTAATAAAGAGTAATAATAGACTAGGAGATGGTGACAGATGACCTTCTCCCATATTATACCGCATGCCTTTTTAAGGGTTGATAATTAACCCTAAGATAGGAAAATCGCTTTTCTTTTTATGAAGAATTTAAGTGTTTTTCCGTGATATTGTAGTGCCTACCTTTGTAACATACGATAGTACCAACAAATTGAAGCTGTAATAATTGAAGGCGTGCAATCCGCAGGGACCGAGAGGGCTCAAAGGGCTACGTAAAAATGAGAAAAGTTACAGGGGATTTCCGTGTTTTCAAATTGCCTGCCAATGTAAAGAATTAAAGTTTTCTCTTTGGATTAACAAACGATAGCAAGTGGCTCCAATCCTGCCCCAATTATTTCGTACAAAAATATAGTAATAATTGCACAAATTTTTTTAATGGGGTGTGAACCTGGACAAACCATTCTTATAAATTTAAAATAGATTTTTTTTTTAAACTACAAGTGACCAAACGGCAAAAGCTGGTGACCACTCCTGACCTAACGGCGACCCTTAGACGGGGTGCACACATAAAAAAAATAACCAAAATACAATACTACTTGTATTGTATATAAGTCGAACGCTATTTTATATTACATTATAATATAAGCGAGTCATTATTTTTTTTAATTTATGTAGTATTTAAAACTTAGAATACTGTTTTGTATTCTATTTTAATACAACAAATGCATTACATTTATAATGGAAGAAGAATTAAAAACTTTAAATTTTAGTTATATTAAATTTTAATTAAAGAAAACCATTAAATTTTTTTAACACCGGCTCTATTAATGTTTTTAAATATTTGCTTTTATTAATTTTAATTACAACCTCTATTTAATTAATATAATGTATGAAACTGTTACATTTAAAAGCAGCATCTATTTAACGGTTGTATATACAGTTTGTATTTAAATTTAATGGTTGTTTATATTTTAATTCAACACCAGTATATATTTAATTTTATTAGAAAATTAAATTTGTGCAATCGATATATTTTCTAATAAAATTGAATGTAATGGCTGGCCATTCAATAACATTTGTTATTGTATATAAATGAAACTATGATAACTTAATATTAATTAATACCTTTTAGATACTTTTTTTTATTTCAATAATTCAAATCATAGAAACATTACACGTTATAATTTATAACAAAAAAATAATTATACTTATAAGCTTAATCTTAATAATATTCAGGTGGTAGCTGTTTTACATCATAACTTAAAATATAATAATTTTTTTTTAAATTACAAAATTGTTTTTCAAAAACTTGATGATATTTTAGACAAGTATATTTTACTAGGGCAGGTTGGCGATTTGTTTCTATTAATTTGTACGAGTTATTAAATATTTCATATAGTCCAACCCAATCTTTTACAAGAAAAAAAAAATCATTTTTAATTTCTAAAATATCTAATATTTCAAAGAATGTTATTATATCTTCGGATAATTTTTTAAGTAAGAAAAATCCTCTTTTATAACGAAACCTATCTTTCAAAAATGATATAGAATGAGTTGTCTGATTTTAAGTATTATAAATATTATTCTGTACCAGTTTCTTTTGACCTACTGTTATTTTGTTAGTAAAATCTAAATGCAGCCAGGTATTTGCAATCATTTGCTGATGCCGATTTTCTAGAGTTTTGCAAATATTTATAAAGTTTTGTGATTTTAATCTAGTAAAATATCGATGTTTGGCTTCAAAGCACATTGTCCACATATAAATAATTGGTCCCATTTCCCTAATGATACTGGGGTAATGAGTAAGTAGGTGTTCTTTAGGAGAAAGTTGTTGTTTAAAACCATTAACAATGCAGTTTAAATATTGAGATATTAAATGCTGCAGTTTACAAATTTGGGATTCGGAAACCTTATACGATAATATTATAGATAAAATCTGAAGTAAATTACTCAAACATTGCCATTGTGGATCGTGTTCGGGTAATTAAAAACGACTAAATATCAAAGGGAAATGTTTTATGAAACATAACATTTGAGCCGCATTTTGACCGCAATTACTTTTATCTAAATTTATATTCGAAGGCTTGTTTTTATTTTCCCGAAACCCAAAATTAAATGCAGCAATTGTGCCATTTAGGTTATCAATATTTTTAAAAATTTTTTCCTGTAGAAAGAACTGCAACATACACTTTATAAACCGTGAAATAAATCCTTATAAACCATCGTGCATGAAATCTACACTTTTGTTTTTAATTGTGTTGAAAAATCTAAGTTTATTTAAAATAGGATCCTTTTGAATACTTTTTGTATCAATCAGTTTGATTTTTTTTTCTGGTGGGAAATTTTTTAATATTTCATAAGAATCATCTTTTCGAAGAGAATCGATATTTTCCTCAGTACATGTTTTAGTTTGAAAATTCGGTAAGGTACAAAAACGACAGAAAAATCTGGCTGAAAACGATTTTGTGAAACCCAACATATCATTAGCCGCAAGGTTATCATGTGACAATGTTGCTATTGTTCCTTGTAGATATCCTAAGCCATCAACATGTACGCCTTCTTCAAGATGTTTTAAATCGTTTACAATGGGCTCTAATACTGAATTTAAATTAAAATCACCATGCAAACCATTAACGTAAAATAATGCCACAAGAAATATATTTTCTAGGTGAGATTTTAAAAAGCTAGGAACATTTACGAAACTGAAATAAATTGCTCCTATTTTATGTATTACTGTTTTACTACCAAGCACTTTAACAATTTCAAAATCGTCATAGTACAGTTGAATAAGCAAGCAATTTTTTCCAGGCAAAATTAGATTTAATTGATTGAAAAAGTTTTCCACAACAAAAATATTCATAAAATTCAGAATCACAAATATGAGAATCGTTAAATGCTTTGAAAATTTTAGTAAAATTTATGTTTTTGAAAACCGCTTGGATTGTTGAGGTTATTGGGATAAATTGAAAATAGTTTTGGACCAATTTTCTTTTATAAGAGTTAATTTTTTTTACGAAGCGTATTTCCCATCTGGTTCCAATTGGTATTTTTATAGGTTGAACAAAGTGAACATTGAATGATAATATTTTGTTTCGTAAATATTTAGAACAGTATGGGTTAAAAGTATTAGTTATTTGATTGTTAATTTGGTTAAAAGCTAATTCAAAATAGTTTTGTCTAGACAACGGCTCGAAAATATGACTTACGCAAGTCGACAACTTTTTAAACTCACACAAGATTCCAGTTATAACATCTTCTGGTAAGCCAAATGCATTAATTTTATTTGAAAAGTGCTTTATTTCATTTTCTAAGTTTTCCAAATTATTCGTTATTTGGCTTTCTATTGAAAGATCCTTTCGATTTTCAAACTCAGTATGACTGACACGATGTGACTGTGTATTATTATCTGAAATCAATGCAGACATCACTTGCAAGTTATTATTTGTTTCCAAATGTTTTTTAGTATGTCTTCGCAAACCAGACAATGTATTAAATGTAGATCCACAATCAATGTCTATTACACATTTTAGTTTAATTTCAGACTTTTCTTTTATACCTTCTATTAACTTTAAATGACTAAAAATTTCATTACGATTTTCGAACTTTTTGTAACAAACAAAACAAAAAAATGACATTTTGATTTCAAAATTTAGATAATATGTATGTATATTAAAACGATAAAATTATAAATTAATGTTAATTCGAAATGACCACAATTATTTCAACTATGAAAGTGTCTAATTATTAAAAAATTGTTTCTAGTAAAATATAGACAATAACTGTGCCTAAATGAATAATAAAAATTGTTATAAAATAAAAATATATCTTAAAAATGAATTAGCACAAATTTACAATGAATTCAGAGTTTGATTGATTGATTGATTGATTGATATGAATGCACGGCCAAGCTTATGAAGCAAGAAATCCCGTGTTAGTGATGTGGTCATTAAACTGTCACGCCAACTTTATAACACAGGTGAATGCTTTCCTTACTGAAGATACCTAAGCACCATTACAACAAGGAGAGCACAACCACTCGCGATATCACATAAATGTGACAGCATCATGTCCACCCCTGGCCGGGTCCCACCGTGCACTCTTTCACACATAACAAAACCGAAGGATAGGATAGGATAGTTAGAAGTGACAGAATCGGCCCGGTTACAGACACCTAGGTATAGCCGATAGTTAGTAAATTGTTAGTAATTATATAGTAAAATAGTTAGCACAGGACAACACAATTTCTAAACTACAGCTAATTTACTACTTCTTGATCCTGAAGCGTTGATTCAAGCTAAAATTTATTTCTGAAACTCAGGATTAATTTAATCCCTATAATAATGATTAATTCTGGAACTATGTTATATTCTGAAAATTGGATTATTTATTATCATATTAAGGAAGAGATCCCTTTAAATATTCTCTTAACTAAATTAATTAATATACATTAATGAACAAAACACAACATAATAAAAAGATTAGCACAAGACAGCACAATCTAACTACATTATTAGATGATCATGTCTCTGGAATCGAG
Organism: Tipula vernalis; assembly: GCA_958295665.1. Classification (NCBI taxonomy): domain Eukaryota; kingdom Metazoa; phylum Arthropoda; class Insecta; order Diptera; family Tipulidae; genus Tipula; species Tipula vernalis. The sequence continues at coordinate 139,363,062 of OY282560.1, forward strand.
GGTCGGATACTCAGGACTCCCTAAATTTATAACAGGACTTAGAAAAATTATTAATAATGTTGTAATTTCACCCCTGTCCGCTTATCATTCATTTACCTGCTGAAATATTTAAGAAAAATATAAAATAACAACACTTATTTCCTTATTCATAGTCCTTTTATATTTAATTAATTAATTATTACGTACTGCAACAAGGATTAACATTAACATTATAAACCATTTAAACATAAAATTTAACTTAAAACCAATCATCTATTTTTACCGAATCAGAAAAAGAAAATACATAATAATAGATCCAATTATTCTATAAAATTTATATAAAATGATTTAAATGATAATGTTACAGTACCACAACACCTAGACTTATCAATAATTCAATTAGGTACCATAAGTATATGAAGAATCAACAAATAAAATAAAAATAAAAATTAATATACAAATTTCCAGGCGACTCTGAAAACTAAATTTAATTAATAAAACACCGTAATATCAAATTTTATTACTTAAATGAATAATTATTATAACAGGATCTTCAGTATTCACGATCACACATCGTATACACTCATTTACACATACCAAAACCGATGAATAGAATATGATTATAAGTTGGGACTGCTAAGCGATTAATATACAGCAAATTATTAGTACAATAAATGATAAACAGGTTAGTACAAGATAGCCATTTTAACTACATGATTAGATGCTCGTTTCTCTGTAAACCAATGCCAGAACTCAGGATTCTTTAAATCTAAATCAGGACATCAACAATTATTATTATAATTAATGTTTTACATAATTTACTAATCTTGTTGATATAATTAAGATAAACAAAAATCAAAATCTACGAAATTTATACTTATATACCCCATAAAACTTCGGCTCCGTTTATAGACATATTACCCTGCAAAATCAAGCATGCAAAGTAAGTAAAATAATAAATCAATGAAAGGAACCTGAAACGTTATTTTCTTAAAAATTTATTGGTGTACCATATCAGTAAAATTGACGTTTGTATGTAAAAATTGCAACCTAAACTTCAAAAAATCCATTAAGTTAGTTAATTAAGTTCAATACATTTAGCATAACAATTTGCCTTTACATAATTCCACGTTGTTCACATTCGTTTAATCAAAATTTGGCATGCATAAATAAATACGTCATTATGTGTTGCAAACCAAATCACAACTCAACTTAAAATTAATATTTCAAAATTAGTATTTAATTATCTAACTTAGTTAATTTATAAACTTATAATATTAATAAAAATCAATTAAATATAATTTAATGTAGTTTATAATACCCTGTAAAAAATAAATCATACCCAAATATACTCTTAAATAAATCTAAATATAGTATATCCATAAAACTTTATCTCATTTCTCGTACATATTACCCTGCCACTAAATTATGCACACATAAATGAATACGACATTATGTGTTGAAAACCAAATCTTAAACTCAAATCATCATTTTCAAATTAGCATTTTATTTATATATTTAGTTACTTTATAATTTTATAATATTAAATTAAATTAATTTAAAATCAATTTGATGCCATTTGTAATACCCTGTAAAAAATTATTAATCATAAATAAATAAACTATTTTCAATGAATTGTATAAGACGGATTCCAATTCGACTCTAACCCATTCGATTATACGAAGTATAAGAATCCTATTTTATATAGTATCTACATTATATGCATACAAATAGCGTCACAATGCCTCGAACTAAAATTATATATAAAAGGAATACCAATCCATACATACGAGCGATCACCACTGCCAGTATAGACACTATTATTTGTGCTACCATACATTTACACCGCTTTTATTCAGTGGCAATAGTTATACATAATTTCAAAAAACCAACAAAAATGTCCATACAAGACAATATATACAAAGAAAATATATAAATTTATATTATCCTCCATGTGCGTAGCAGGGGACATAACAATGCGTACGCGTATTATCTATAATACCTATAGACAATTCACTTATGAATAACAAAACCCAATTATATGCATACGTATAGATCCACTCAAAATACAAATTATATAAACAAAAAATCATACTAAATTCCTGTTCTATATAACAATATTCAGGAACATATTTGTGTCGATTGTCAAAACCAACATTAATGTACCACAAACCTGATTGTCACCAATATTATAAATTTATTTTGCGCTTATACATGAAAGTATTGGTGATTGACAGATTATATAAATGAGTGAGATAAACATACAAATTGTAGATAAAACAAAACAAATGAATTGTGGAGAGAAAATTGGGTATGTTAATAATGAAAAAAAACTAATTGGGATTGGTTAGATGAGAGTATTTTATTCTATTTTTGCACCAACACTTTCAACCATAAGCTATCAAACGTAAGAGTGCATCTGTGTGCTTCATCACTGAATTAGGCCTGTAGTATTACATTAGTGTTGGTTTTGCGATTGCACATACAATAAAACACAAGAACACTTATAAATATGCGTAAAAATAAAATAAGATATGAAAATTAACTACGTACATTATATCAAATTAAATTAAAATCAATTTTATTACAATCCAATTATTAGATTTTAGTAATTAAATTGTATGTACAACCACAAGAAAATTTAAAATCATGCACTTAATCAAAAAATCAAGAATTTTGATTTCTTTAGCTATAAATACAAAACATTGCCTGATAAATGCATCCCGGTGGATTGCATTTTCCAAAATTACACTTTAACTATTATTTCACTTTAAATAAATTAAATTAAATTAGAATTAAAATGTATGTCCATATGTATATAAAGTATATACATAACACTTCACACTAACACATAAATAAAAAATAAAAATTAAATTAAATTAAATTAAATTTTGAAGAGGAAAGACAAAATACGTCTATCCTCTTTGAATGTTCGCTTCACTCACAAATTTACAATGAATTCAGAGTTGCTTAAAAAATAATTAGTAAATATAAGTTTGATCGTTAATAAATAATAACTAATAGAAAAATATAGCGCAAATAACAAAAATTTAGTGTACTAAAAAATAGACAATTAGGATGTCTAAATAAACAAAATTAGAAAATTATTAGTTATCAAAACGATCACAAATTTCAGCCTTAAAAACTTATCTCATAAATTATCTTTTGGCAAAAAATTATTAAGCGAATTTATAAAATTACTAAAATAGTAAATTTAATTTGATAACTTTTGGTCAAACTTACTCATAATTTCGAGTACTCTATTGGATAATTTATATTTTAGTTCTATTTTATACATATATGATGATATAAAGTCCTAAAAATTTTTTAAGCTTACTGGAAAATGTTGATTGAAAACGTAATGAGCTTTAAAAAAGCAATCCAGAACCTTAGGAAAATTGTATTCGATGGGTACGGCAAAAATTTCCTGCTCAATGCAAATATAAAAATTGGATATTGCATTTTTATTTGCACCAATTGCTATTATATATGGATTCCTTAAATCCTTTTCAAAAAGTTCCTCGGTAGTTAAATTAAGCTGAAGAGGAGAAAAAATTGTGTTAGAATTATAATAATATTGGGGTATTTGGTTCAGCAACAATATGTTTTTTACTTTGGAAATGTTAATATAAATGTTGAAAAAATACTGCACTAAAAAAAATTTAAAGAAGAGAAAGCTATTATAATATAATTAACATATAGCTATTCATGGTTATTGGAATAATGATAACTTTACCATAAATACATTAGATTAGATATTAAAATAATTACCGTTTTAAAAATGATCAACTTGCAAAGTGATTGGATGTATCGATCCCTGGATATTTTAGCCGATGATTTTCCTGCAGCAGTTTGAGGAAGTAATTTGATCAATAAGAAAATTGGTTTGATTGCGGGAAACCACTCTACAACAAAATTAAAAGAGACAATTCTTGTTTTAGTTTAAGAATAAAATAAAAGTGTATTAAGTTTGTATTATTTATTACCTGAAATGAGAGCACACTCTTCTATATTTTGTTTTGAACAATCTGTGAAAATTATTTCGATTATTGATGAAAATGTTTCCCAATTTTCTAAAAATCCCTTCGAGTTATTTGGAAAACGAAGATTGAAATAATTGTAATATGAAATTTACAAACGAATTTCGGTTTTCTCTAACTCTGAAATAATTTTCGGTGTTAATTAAATTTAATTTGATTGAAAGGATCATACCGTTATTATAAATAGACAAAATTTTTGTTTATACGTAAGTGTTTTTGTATCATAATTTTATAAAAATTGTTTACTCGCATTCAAACTTTGCGCTTCGAGGCTCCCTTAGAGCTGAGTATTCAAAAGGAAAAATATAACTAACAATTCCATTTTGTGAGCTTTTTAGTTGCGGGAAAATTTGAATAAGCGCTGCTGCTAATGCGCATTAATGGTAGTTTTCCGGATACCAACCAAATCTTTTCACAAGAAAGTTTACTGCTTCACGTATAATTGCTCGTCTTTCTACATCTTTAATAGGAAGTAATTTATCCTTTGTAGTGCTCATTTTACTTAAAACGTGTGAGTTTTCAGATTTAGATATAAAATTTTTCAATTCCTATCAAAGAAAAATAAGCAAAAGATAATAATGCACGTAGATTAAAATTTAAATTTGAAATTACCTCACAACTAATATACATTTCTAATCCCATTCGAGCATTTTGCCTCCCTACTGCAACTGGAGTTAAAACTAAATATTACATTATAAAAACAATCAAAAGCATTATATAGAAATATTTTGACAATACCATTTCTTTGAGTAGTTACATTGGGTTCCTTTAATATTACGTTTAGATGAAATTGAGGATTGGAATATTGTTGTTTTATTATGTCAAGAAAAATGTCTGCCGTTATAACGGTTCTTTCAGAATCCGCAAAATGAGCTATGTCGAAGGCAGAAATATTTAAAGCTATTGCAGCTGAAAACATTAAAATGTCAATGTAAAATTAATTCAAGTTTAATAGAACTAGTATTTAAAAAAACTAATACTGCTAATATTAAATTTAAAAAGGTTTCACAAACAAATTGTACTAAAAACTAATTAGTCTTACATAATTTAAAAAAATAACCAATAAATTTAATATTCAGCTTACCAGAAATTAGGAAATCCTCATATTCAAATTCTATACTATTATGTTTAGTTATTTTCAAAAAATTTAAATCATTTTCTACACGAATTTTAATAAAAGCAAACTCCAATTGGTTTAGATCGTCCATGTTTCACTGCAGCGTCACTTGAATTAAAAACTAACTTTGTTAAACTTAAACGTGTTATAATTAATTATTAATTAGAATTTACTTAGTTTAATATTATTCTTTAATATTGATAAAGATTAATAAACAAAATCACCCAAACTAGCAACAATGCCTTATACTTGCTTATACGTAACAATATTCAACTGGTAATGAAATAATTTATGAACACAAAAGAAGGAGAATATTCAAAATAAGTTAAAAAAAAAGGAAAATGTGTATTTTTATTTTTGTTTTTCGATCAAAACACTCTCTGAGAGTAAAATAAAGAATTTTATTACGGTTAATCCGTTTTAACAAAACAATCTAATAGAGCATTATTGCTTTGTAATATAACTGTATTAAAAAAATAATAATTTTACTAGAATGGCTGATTGTTTTAAATTATAATGGATCACTGTATTGTATAATTTTTAATACAAGACTTCTATTAAATTTAAACGGAAGTTTTTTAACTGTGTGGGTAAAATGTCGGAGGTCGGAAATACACTCCCTGAAGAATACGAAACTAATTCGAATGTACATATAAGATTCGTATTTGATTTAAATAAGAAACGAGCAAATTTACTTCAATTTAAATATGAATCTTCTGCATTTGAATTCGTATCGTATTCAGGAACGGCCTTTTGATATTTTTTCCATTGTATCTTTTACCCGGCGTTCACGGCAATTTTTCGTTTAGCGATTATTAACAATTCCGACTATTCTGCAACCTTGTAAATCATCAAGTATACTTATTTATTAAAATCCTAAAGCATATACTTTAAAAACGGAAGTAAAAGAAAGCATTTACTTGTTTTTATTCACTCCAACAAGATTATGATGCATGTTGTGATAAACTGTTTTAATTTTAAATTTGAAAATTTCAGTTACAACGCCTAGTAAGCGTTTTATTCGAATCGGCGCTTTAAATGAAATTTTTTAGAGATTGTTAAAAGATGACAATTTTTAACACTTTCGAATAAAACGTTCAGGCGTTATTTACGGTGGAAGACGTACACTTATATACAGTATTCTACAATATACCTAACTATGTAAAGAATTTCGTTTAAGCAAACTACACTTTAGAAGTTGTTTTACGTGTTATTTCAAACACTTAATTTAAATTTCGTCCAAAAAACGAAAAGATACCAATTAAATGTTGGTTCAAAAAATACATTTTACCATTAAAAATGTTCGTTTGGCTGTTTTAACATAATATTTTGTATCATATATTATGTTTTTTTAAATACCCCAAAAAACAATAAAAATTTCAATTATTAAATAAAGGGATTAAATTTTATTAAAATTAACTACTTATTTTATACAGTTGGTTTTTATTCTAACATTTAATGATCAATAAAAGAAATTAAATAAAACAAGTAGAAAAAATGTGTTTGAGTTATGAAGTTAAAGTTTCAAAAATTCTTAGAAAATTGCTCACAAATAAAAAGAAATTAAATAAAAATATAATTATTATTTAATTTAATTATTTTATGTCTTCTTGTTACAAGTATTCTCTTGATTATAAGAACAATTTTATTATTTTTATTTCTTTTAATTTGTTCTTATCTCAAACGACTTGATTCTGTTTGATGATACGCTGTACTTACAAAAATATATAAACTTACGTATGTACTTACATATAGATTAATCAAGTAAATTAAATGTCAATGATCGATGATTAAGAAAAAATTATGAAATGGTTAAATTATTAAATATATTATGGAATTTTGATTATATAGAGAAATATAATTATCCTCGTCTTACTTTTTTTCTTTTTTTTTTATTGTAGGTACTTATCTGGTTTAATATCAAAGAAAAAAGTGATTTTATTTTTAGATGCTGTATGTTATTCAATTTGCGATTTAATTACGATTATTAATTCTAATGGAATTTCGTTTTGTCGTGTCTTTGCGCTGGCAGGCCATGTTTGACAATTTTATCCTGCGCTTGGAAAAAATCTATGTACTTCGTTTATTTATTTATAAGATACTAGGAATCCATTTAGCCGTTAACTTTTAACTAAATTACCCTTCCAGGATAATGGAAAATGATTAGACAATTAATCAATTTATGAAGAGACACAAAAAATAAAATCAACTAAAAGCTCAAAAAGTATTGTATCTTTACACCGCACTGCAATCTAAGACTTCGAGCTTAAATTTAAATGCAAGCTGGTAATAAATGACAATATGCTGATAGTTTCAACATTTATGACAAACGACCTACAAAGAGAAAGCAACCGAAAATCAACAAAATGTTTGACTTCTGGTCCAAATAAGTCTAAATTTCAGTGATTTTTTTTATCTTTAATCCTCACTATAAATATCAGGTAAAGCAGTTGGATCAATGTATAAATTGGGCAACCTATTCATAATAAATTATCGTACCTAAAATATAGTAATAGTTTTTGGCAAAAAAAAAAATTAGTTCCATCGCTAATCAAAAGGTTCACCTTTCGGTTCACCAAAGGTTCACCTTTCGGTTTGCCTGTTTTATAAATTTTTAAATTAGGTTTATAAGACAAAATTTCAATTTCTTACAAAATTAGGATCAGTTTACTTCCGAGCATTAACAAATCCTGTATTACATATAATCGTATATGTGAAATCCATGTTTAAAGTTCCTTTGTAATGGGCTGCCGAATTTAGTTGAATCACATTATTTTCCATAAAGGGCTTGCAAGTCTTATGGTTTTAATTTAAATAATTTAAATATATTTTTGGAATGGATGATTGCTTATAATATCAGACGCAAAATTGTAACAGCATTTTTTACTAAAAAAGTGAAGTGTCGCACTTAATGCGAGTTTACGACCATTTTCTGAAGAAAAATTTTCAACAGGCAACCAATCGACATAGTCTATTTTGTAAACAAATTTCCCTTTCCGAATATAATTCTTTTGTTTTCCATTTAAAATATATTGAATTTGCTGAAAATTGTTCTTCAGAAAATGATCGTAAACTCGCACTCAGTGTATATTTTTCTAAGTTGCTGTATATTTTGCTATGGAGTTGTCAAAATAATAAAAAAAATTTACAAACTTCTGTTTCTTTTAGGACTGACTTGGGATACATTTTTTGCATATTTATGTTAAAATGGCTCTTAACATAGATTTTAACCAGTAATCGTTATAAATACTCAGATATCCCGCGTGTCTAACTGACTAAAAGAATTTAGTTTACGTAGTACATAATTTTTATTTTGTTTACATGTTTATCCAACTCATTTATAAAATCGGCCAAAAGGGTTTTTTCTAAATGACGTTCGTCAATATTTTAGAAGTATTAAATTATACTAATAAATATTATTAAAAATTAATGAATAATTTTTAATGAATTAACGGGTGTGTAACGGAAGCCCCCTCAAAATCTTAGGTTTTAAAATCCCGGTTCTGCAAAAATAAAAATCCCGGTTTTCAGAAAATCCCGATTTTTATTTTTATTTTACGGGCGTACTATGAAATCCCGTTTCAAAATTAAAATTCTCCTTCACCAGAATTTTTAAAAAAATATCTTTCAAAACCAGGATTTTGAAAAACGGGATTTTTAAAACCGAGATTTCATAGTACAACCTGAATAAACAATTTCAAATTAGTCTTTACAGTTAAAAAATTTTTGGCTTCAAAATTATGGGTTTTCTAAACGAAAAATCGCTATCCGTGAACTAATGACCCCAATTATGACTGTCGTTGTCGTGTCGATATCTTTTCGACGGCAAAAATTGGTATTATGAGTGTCGATTGTGAATCGCCCTTTTTCGTAAAATCGCCATTTTCTGTCGATGACATTTTAGTAGACGGCTTGTTCTTATCTATTAAAAATTATCTTGTAAAATGTAAGTTAAATAAATAATTTATTTTTTGAATGTATACAAATCTTTGACACACTAAATATAGTTCACAATTGCTAATTTAGCTGAAAAATTCACAAACCCATATCATTATTTTAATATTGGTGTGGCAATACTAATATGTCGTTTCGTTATTGTTACATAATACCAAATGAGAAACGAGACGACAACACCGAGTCGTGTCGATTGTAAAACGACACGACAATTATAATTGGGGTCAATATCGACCGGACGATTTTTGATGGAAACTTCACTGAAAGCGGTGTTTATAAACCCGATTTTTTGTAAAACTGGACAATTTCCGTCAAAACTCCACCGGAACCGAATTTCATGATATCGCCTCTGTATTTGACTAAGCATTAGCACAAATAGCAAAACAATTATTCATTTTTTGCTTGTTTTAAATTTATACAGGAATACAAAATAATGACATCCCTTTACAATCATGAATTATCATGCAACAACAAACACTTTGTTTAGTCGACAAACCCAAAATAAATCAAATTACGTTTTACATCAAATTAATTTCTGGCCACTTGAAAATTTTGAAGTCCCATAACAAGGATTTGCGAATCCTATTTTCGGACTGATTTTTCGGGTTGTAATTTTTCAAGAATTGCACAGCTTATACAGCATATACCAAAATTTAAAAAATGTACACAATATTTCAGATAATAGGAATACATTTACATGGTATCAAGTTTATCACAAATTTTTTCATAAATTTTTTTTGTTTAATTTATACAGTAAATTCTTACTTGCTGTTGACGTCATTATTTTTGTAACACACCGAAATTTGGTTTTCTCCCCCATATATAATGAAAGAAAAGATGCTGTCCTAATCCCGAAGGTACAAAATCCCGAGGGTGCAAAATCCAGAGGCTACAAAATCCCGAGGATACTTAATCCCGAGGCTACAAAATCCCGAGAGGACAGAGTCCCAAGGGTAGAAAATCCTGTAATCCCGAGGACCGCCCCTTCTGGTAAAGGAAAATTTTAATTTAAAGTAAAATCAAAATCAAAACCGGGATTTTTAATTTTGCGGAACCGGGGTTTTTAAAGCAGGATTATGAAAAAATGGAATTTAAAAGCCGGATTTGATTTGGGTACGATTTTAATTAAGCGGGTTATCGTCGTTACGATCCCATTGTAACCATCACTATTTTCGATGTTCGATTTATACATCTTTAAATCAAGGAAAAATTGCACCAATTGTGCAACAACTAGATTTTGGAATTTTCATAGGCTTGTACCCTGCGGATTTTGTATCTTCGGGATTTAGTATCCTCGTGATTTTGTATCCTCCGGATTTTGTACCCTCAGGATTTTATACCTTCGCAATTTTGTATCATTGGGATTATGTGTCCTCGGGATTTTGTATCCTCGGAATTTTATACTCTCGGGATTTTTTGAAATTCTCGGGATTTTGTACCCTCTGGATTTTGACTCTCGGGATTTTGTCTCTCTCCGAATTTTTTCTCCTTCGCTATTAACACTGAGCTTAAAAATAGTCTTAAGTGGAAAACTTTGTTTCACCTTCTCGTGGAAAATATCGTAAAAACAGAATCCAAAAAATTAGCATAAAATCACCCTGTATACACACAGAGAAAAGCGTTGTAAAATTCAACAAAAAATGCGATGAAATTCATTGCAAATGCAATGAAATTTCAACCCATTACAACTGTAATAACATTTACTGTATAATGTAGCAAAACGTGATAGTAGTAGAATTAATTACCAGCGAAGTAAAATTATTTACAATGTAATAAAATATTTGTCTATACATATTTGTAGTAAAATTTATTGTAATCGTAGTCAATTTTATTAGCTTTTTACTACAATCTTGTAGTAGAACTGATTACAGCCGATGTAGAATCCTTTACAATCTAATGAAATGGCTTTCTATATTTGTAGTAAAAATTACTACAAAGGCAATTCAATTTAGTAGCTTCTTAGTAAAACTTTGTAATGGAATTTATTATAACAGAAGTATAATCGATTGCAGCGTAGTAAAAAGATAAATACATTTATCGCACAATATACTACAACCGTAGTAAGATTTACTTGCAAATTGTAGTATAATATTATATTGTACTACAATCGAAATAAACTTAGGATTCTCAAATAAAATAATCCGATGTAAAAAATTTAAATTGAAACACACGAATAATTTTTAATTTAACTTTTATTGGTAATATAAAAATGTCAATATTTATTATTTCTAAATTATCTTAAATCGATGGGCCAGTAACTAGTAAACTAGGATAGTACTGAAATTCACAAATATAATTAAGACTTATGTTTTCTAAGTTGTCTTTTAGAATAAATGCATTCAAATGCATATCATAGTCAGAGAACATTTTTGTAGAGACTACAATAACATTATCACCATATACTATCATTTCAATTATTTTATATATAACTTTGTCATTTTGCTTGGATAAAAAGAATCCAGATTTATACGAAGTTCCCTTAAAATTTAAATCATTTGCGAAAATCTGGATACCATTAGAAAAAGTTTGCTAATTTAAAAGACTGTTTGACTGCAATAGAGTAGCAAAGATTTATTTCGTGATTCGTGAACTCGTGCTTTCATTTCGCATAGTTCACATCATTTTTAAAGGACCTACTCTTTTAATTACTGTTGCATAATGAGTTAAAAAATGTGCTTTTGGTTTTAGAGGTTCATTAAAAAGCTCTATATAATCTCTGTTATGGAGTGACACTCGACTTGCTAGTTCTGTAAGGTCGTCGTTGTTAAATGTTGAATTCATGCATAAATCGACCAGTTTTTGGAGATTTAAAAAAAACATCCAAACTTTATCATGTTCTGGTATAAAATCCCATACCATCAAAGAAAAAAAGAAAACGAAACAATTTGTTTCACTTGCTTGCATATTTAAGTTTCTGTTTTGTAGAACTTCTAGTTTTATGGGAAGTGACATTTTTTTGAATCTATAATGCCGTAGTCAAATAGTTGCTTACGGTCATTCAAATCCTCCAAAGAAAAGAACTTTTTTGGTATGAAGTACAAAATAATAAGGCACATATCATTTTTTAACACTCCTTCAAAAAGATCATGCATTATATCGACTGAGATATTGACTACGACATGAAATGAAGGCAAGGCGTTAAAAATACAAGATTCTGAAATACCTGTCGATTTAGGGTCTTTAAGTGCTAAATCGGATGTATAATTATCAACTGTTCTCAAGTTAGATTCTATTTCATAGGAAATGTGTTGTGTTTCTGATTTTGTTGTTTTGCAAATTCTGCAAAAGTGAAGCGCCGAAAATGATGACCGAAACCCAAGTATTTTATTCAATCCAAGATTATCTCCCGTCACTAGTCCTAAAATGAAATAAACCCTTTTTTTGACGCTCCCTTTTTCAATTACCAAGCCTTTAAGTTCTAAGTCCAATAAAATTTGTAATATATTATAAAGGATGTCATCGCGCTCATATTTTTTTAAATAGGCCGACTTTATTAACATAACAGGTAGAATATTACTCAGAAGAGAACGCTTATATTGAGGTAAAGTAGGAAAATTCAAGTAAAAGTCAGAAATTGAATTTAGGCCTGAGTGTGAACCTAAGACATTATCTGGGTCGAAGTCATGATTATAAGGAAGTACGGTATGGCAATTTTCTTTTCTTTAAAAAATTTGGAATATGTTTCTCTCCAAACAAAGCCACAAACAAAATTGTTTACGCTATTGGAATGAACCATTTGATTCTGCATTTCCGCTATACTTTCTTCCAATAGATTACCAGTTTCAAAATATTTTTTTATTAAAAATGGTATTGCTAGAATTTTTCCTTTTGTATCACTGTATTTTAAAACTGGGACACCCTTTTTAACAGTATTTTGAACTTCGGATGAAATAGTTATATTAGTCGGTAGTTTAAATAAATGTTTCTGTTCTAAAACATTATTAAATTTATGTTCGGTGTCAATTTCGGAAAAAGCTTTTTTACAAAATTCCTTTACCTTTTCTACAGCTGTTTTAGAATCAACTGATTTTAGAAAATTGTCCATAGGCTCTAATAAATATTGATGAATATCTTTCACGATTTTGAAAATTAAATTTCTAGGGACTGAATTTTCATTCATCAAATTTAGAATACATTTTAATGCCTGATCTGATAAATCAATTTATTGGTGAGAATGCAATTCAGATGAATCATACTCAGAAAAACTTTCAGAAGGATTTTGATATGATTTTGAAGAAACAGAGGAGTTTTCTTGCATCTTAGTACTTAAATAACCGAGACCCTCTACACTGGAAGCAAATAAGTCAGACCTCTTTTTTGAGCTTGAACTGCCGCACAATTCTTCATTTTTAGTATGAACTCGTTTCAAATGGCGCTTCAACACATGTAAGTCCGAAAATGAATGCGGACAACTATTTTGTTGGCATTGATATTCAGATTGATATTTATGCATATATTTTAGATGTAAGTAATAATTATCTAACGTATCAAACTTTAAATCACAAGCAAAACAACAAAACATGTTTAAGTTATTATTAATTCAACTTTGTTCTAAAATAACAGAATATAAATGTAAGCTTAAATTATATTTTATATGAATTCAGTTTTTAAATTTTAAATAACGGAATATAAATTTAAGTTTGTTATGCATAACTTAATTCATTGATGAGAGCAATTATTGCTGAATTTAAATTATCAGACTTTAAATTAAAAAAAAAAAAATCTGTATAAATATCCAAACGTTAGCACTTGGTTTTGGATATTCTAAGTTGAAAACGTATATTAGTTTGAAAATACTATCAAGTGCGGATAAAAAGTTGTCGGTTTTGTACAATATATTATCCGCAACAATATAATATGAAAGCTGACATACCACGATCATCGGTTGCAAGGTCAATTATATTGCGTCAAAATATCAGCTTGGCTATTGACCTCGATGATGTTGCTATTTATTGCATCTAGAATAGATACATGCCAACGTTTGTCATTATTGCAAATTATTTTCTGTGATGGAGGAAGCTTAAAGTGTAGCAGCTTAAACACACACAAGTCCTTATGATCTTTAAAAAATATAAGATAAAATTTCATCTTTAATATACATACATACATCATTTCAAAAAATAATAAAATTATACCTTTCGCGAGTTTAGGGTCAGATATTTGAACTAGCAATGATTTGACCTGCTTACTGGCAGATCCTTTTTGGTCAACTACAATTTTAAGAAGCTTGGTTTGAAAATTCTCCCAATTTTTCTTTAAGCTCAAAGATACGTCCTCTCCAAAAAGCTGGCTAAAATCCAAATCAATCTATTATGAAAGGGAAAGATTACTCATCAGGGCTGTTTAAAATTATGTTAAGGCAAATTTCTTACCAAATGTAATCCGTTGGATTGACTAAAAAGTGGCCAATCATTAAAAATTTCTGCAGCGATCTTGTTTAAAATATCGCTTCGTCTTAATGCGAACGTCCTTCTCCACATTAATTGCACTATTTCTAGCGGTTGGGAATTATATTTAAGCCAGTTGTCAATATCGCCTGCGAGTTCAAAATATTAAATTTTAAATTTCATTATAGTCTGTAATGAATAGATAGCAGTATGTATAGCAATGATTTTAATTTTTAACTTTGGGAAGATCTTATATTTGTATATAAATATTAAATATATATATATAAATATATATATATATATATATATATATATATATATATATATATATATATATATATATATATATATATATATATATATATATATATATATATATTATATATATATATATATATATATATATATATATATATATATATATATATATATATATATATATATATATATATATATATATATATATATATATATATATACAGTGAGTCACAGTGAAAATAGTCCACTCATTTTGTTGGGGAAATAATTAAAATTCAGTCAAAATTTCAAATTCAACAAAAACGAAAAAATAAGCATTTTATTTCAAATTCAATCGGAAATGATAGAAACATCAGTTATAGCAATATAAATATGTATAATATAGTAAAAAAAAAATTAAAAAATCTAAAATAATATTGGAATTCATATCACAGTGAAAGTCGTCCAGTGGACCATTACGATTCAAATTTTAATATAAAATCCAATTTCAATTACAATCTTATTATATAATTAATATTTTGTAGGAAGCCCCTTATTTTTCCTAACAGCTGCCAATCTCCTAGGCATTGATCTTACTAGATTTTCCGTATAATTTACCGAAATTTTCGCCCATTCTTGTTGTAGTGCGATTTTAAGCGACTCCTTGTCTGTAATTGTATGTTTTCGTATATTCACTTCCAATATGTGCCATAAATTCTCTATGACATTTAAGTCGGGTGATTGTACAGGAGTTTTATAACGTTTGGGCAGTTTCTTTGTAGCCATTCTCATACTATTATAGCAGTGTGTTTTGGGTCATTGTCCTGGTAAAAATTATAATTGTTCGATATTCCTAGTTTGACAGCACTTTGTTTCAAATTATTTTTTAAAATATTTAAATACATCATTTTATCCATATTCCCTTCTATAAAATGCAAATTCCCCACACCAGCAGCTGACATACACCCCCATACCATTACACTGCCACCGCCAAATTTGACTGTCCCGCGCATATTTTTTTCTTTGAGCTCTTGATTAGCTGTTCTCCACACGTTTACACGCCCATCACTTCCATAAATATTATATTTACGTTCATCACTGAAAATCACGGTTTTCCAGAATTCAAAATACTTATCCTGGTACTCTTTGACAAATTTATTTTTTATAGCTACATTTTTCTTCGAAACAAATGGCTTCTTACGAGCAATTCTACCATGTAAACCGTGCTTCCTCAATATTCTACGTATAGTTTCAGTATTTGCTGTTTTTCCTAAATATTTCTCTGCTTCAACTGCAAGTTTTGGAGCACTCATCATAGGATTTATTTTGATTTTTCTTACCAACCAGCGTTAATCGGCATCGTTGTATATTTTTTTTTGATGATTTCTTTTTTTTATTTTCGGTTCTACCATTTTTTTTTTGTAACGGTTTATAATTCCTTGAATTGATGTTCGTGGTTTACAAATTATTTTTGCAATTTCGTATTGACTTTTCCCGTTTTTATAATGATTTATAACAATTTTTCGCAAATCTACGCATGTTTGCTTTGTGGGAGCCATTTGGTTCAAAACTAAACTATTCACGACTAACTTTTGAAATAGAATGATCGAGAAATTGAAAATTGTCAAATAAAAAATAAATGTCGGTTGTAGTCGGATGGTTTCGTTAAGAATATATAACAAAATAACAAATGGACGATTTTGACTGTGATGTAGTTTAACACACATTTACGCAACGAAGCAAATTTAAGTAAATATATGTGTTACTTTTCAAGTTTGCGTAAATAAAGTAATAGTATACATGTATATGAAAGTAAAAATTGACCTAAATATATTATGTAGTATACTGTATTATTTAGACAATGTAACAAAATGAATTTTTTGGAGTGGACTATTTTCACTGTGACTCACTGTATGTATAAAGATATATACATTCGCTAGTGGTGTCCGAAGTTAATGAGCATGATAGCAATGGTGATGGTGGGGCAGAACGGGCCGATTGTTCAGAAATCAGTGAACTACGGCTTTTTGGACGCCGTTCAACTAATCCTTTTCTCCTTAAATTTTATAGAGTGTTATTGTACGTTGTATAGAATTGGCCTATGGCTCGGCCGCCGTTGCCACTTTCAACAAAATAACATTTCTGAAATATGTAATAATAATATTTAGTCAATTCTGTGAAATTTTAAAAATAGAAAAGATATATACCTATATTTGAAATGAGAATAATTTTACTATATCATTAGCAATGTTGTTACATTCTTTTGCACCAATTACAATGTCATTAAATATTTCATATTCAAAAATTATTGCTATAAGTTCCCTTCTCTCACTGGAGTTAAAAGGAACCTTTTTCTCAAATAAATTTCTCCCACGGGTATTCGATTTTAATATCTCCTCAATGTTCTATAAATAAAAAAAGAAATGAAGCAGACTAAGAATTCAATTTCTACTTAACCATCGTTTACGATACGTACTAACTCCTTAAATGATTTAGATGATTTAGTTTCCGATTTGTTTTCCGGTGATGAAACCCAATCCATAACAGATACAGACCCCATCGAAACCGTATCCGCCAATGATCTTGCGGGTATATTCTAATAAATGAAATAATTAATTGAGAAGACTGCAAAGAACTAAATATAATACCTTCGAAATTCTCCACTCCACTAATTTGGATTTAAATAAAATTCTGGCACGCATTTGTGATGTGGTATAAGAATATCAATGTCCGGAAAAGTTATCTGTTGCAGACAATTAACATCTAGATTTTGATCTAATTAATTTTAAAAATACGTATACAGCTTGTGGAATTTTCGGCATACATGAAGAGGTAATAGTTTAATACTTACCATGAAACATTTGACAAAGCTCTGGAAGATCCCATTTTAGTAAAAGATTTTTTACAGCCTCCGCTCCATTTCCACTTGAAGTATCATCACTCGGTTCTGACTGATTTATTTCTGTATAAACTTGTACGGTTTACGGACTATCTTCTGCAGATCCATCCACTGTCTCAATTTGAATAGGACTTACCACATAGAATCTGGTTTCTGATTCGGTTACCTCATTAACACTATCACCACTATCATCAACACCACTTACGTCATCCTGTTTCTCCATTTTATATTTCGTGGATTATAGCAAAGTAGTTAATTACAAATATATATGCTTATCCATGTAACATTTAATAAATTACGTGGTTTAGCTTTTAATATACTTTAAAATTATACGAATTTTTTCATAATGCCTGGCCTTGTTATTCATCATCCAGGACAACACAATCGTTTAGATTTTTAGTATTAAAAATTCAAATAAATGTATACGATCTGGTATAACATTCGTAACTTGTAATTTTATTCTAATTACATATACTAATTTAGAAAAATAAATATATATGTGTAATTATACTATTTTTACGATTTTTATTTAACGTGTCTAAAACGCGGTTTGTATGAAGTTCAAAATAGTTATAATAAAATTCGCTAAAACACGTTATGAATTTGGAAAAAAACGTTCATAACAAAACCGAACAACTTAGTACATGTGTAGTACTTTGGTACTACAAATATTCATTTTTTGTTTTTTAATTTAATTTGATTTAGAATTAAATTTTATTAGAAGTGCAATATTTGATTTGTTTCATAACGTAGTGAAATTAACTGCATTCGTCGTAAAATTCCATTGTAATCACATTTGATTACACTCGTAGTAACTATTAATACATTATTTGGTATTTTTAGAATACTTGAAATAAATTTCACTATCGAGTAGTAGAATTTTATTACATTTGTAGTATTTGGTGGTAAATTTGTGAAAACATAAAAATGTAGCGGTAAATTAGTTATTATATTTAATATAAACTTAATATAGATACTTAATATAGAGACTTTTAAACACGTTACACAAAAGTCACGAAATTTGTGTAATTATACACACATATTTTTCTAAATTATTATATGTAATTAAAGTAAAATTAAAAGTTACGGATGTTAAAAGAACTTGTATATAGGATTTTTGAATGATGATAACTAACACGTTGAAATATCGACAAGCCATATGAAAAAATTCTTTATATTATATTAAAAGCTAAACTATACACTTTAATCTTAATTTTAATGTTAATTTCGCCAACAAATGTGTACTTACTAAAACACTAAATCACTTAATCACTCATTGCCACGTAAAAATTAAAACAAAGGAAACTAAATAAGTAATAAATATTATTATTCCTTACTGCACGAGAAACCACTTTATAATGAACAATTTACCGCAATTATCTTTATTTCCTTTCAATTTTGCTGCGATATACATACAACGAATGTAATAAAATCTACTACTCGATAGGGAAGTTTACTTCAGCTGTTGTAAAAAGGCTAAATAACGTAGTAATAGATATTACACGTATAATTAAATGTGACGCATGCAGTTAATTTTACCTCGTTATACTGCACTTGTAATAAAATTTGGCTAAAATGTAATAAAATGAAGAAAATCTGAATATTTCTGCTACAAAAGTACTACGCTTGTACTAAATTGTTCGGTTTTGTAATGGACTTTACTAATAATGAATGTTTCCTAATTCATTACTCGATTTTGTAAATTTTACTGCAATAATTTTTCTCTGTGTAGTGTATACCTGAAGATGAATCATTTTTATATCGCTGGAAAAAAATTCCTTGATATGACTCTTCAATAGCTATCGATGGAAAAAATTTCAATTGAAGTTTCATGGTCGCAAATCTAGGAAAATTTGTTAAAGTTTCCAGGTGAAAGTAAAAAATGACTATGAAATCAGCCTCAGTGTTACGTCTGGAGAGGGATTGCCTTGATGGGATTTCTCAGCCGATAGAACTGGCAAAACTTTCAGTTGAAGTATTCCCTAGGAAATCTGGAATATTCGATTTTCCAAAAATTATTATGGAGATGGATAGCGATGATCATGTGATTTGTCAATAGCTATCGCAGGGAAAAATTTCAATTAAAGTTTCCGCTGGGAAATCTGATAAAATTCGATTTTCCAAAAATCATTAGAAACTTTGTAAAACACTAGCGTTTAAAGTATTAAGATGGATTGCTTTGATGTTATTGGTCAATAGTTTGCAGCAAAACTAATTCCAGAAAATTCAGTTAAAGCTTTTATGCCAAATCTGGGAAAGTTCGATTTTCCAAAAATTATTAGAACATTCGTATAAAATCAACTTCTAACGTTTAAAATCTGGGGTTTCCCGTGGGAAATCGGCAAAATTCAACTTTCAAAAAATCATTAGAAACATGGAGTCTGGAGATGGATTGTTTTGTTGTGATTTGTTAATAGCAATCGCAGAAAAAAAATTCAGCTCAAGTTTCCCGTGAGAAATCTGGGAAAATTAAACTGAATTTTTTTCAAAGAAATCCATGTCCACATATAACACTCTAGAGGCTAATTTTATACAAAGTTTCTAACGATTTTTGGGAAAAACAAATTTTCCCAGATTTCCCAAAGGGAAAACTTGAACTAAAGAAAAACTTGAACTAAAATATTTTGCTGCAGTAGTAACAGGTTTCCTTTTGATATTAAAAAAAAAACGAGTATTTTTTAAGAGAAATCAATAAATGTTTATTTCATTGTAAAGAGGAAGGTATGCCATTATCATTTGAAAACGATATCAGCCAAATGGCCACCACGGCTACGCTTCCAGTACCATATCATTTTCATGAAATTTTACATGACCAATTCGCACATTTGCGGCTGTATGTCCTCAATAACTTCACGAATTCCATCTTTAAGGTCTTGAATCGATTGTGGAGCATTAGCATAGACCTAATCTTTCACGTGGCCGCAAAGAAAAAAGTCTAGAGGTGTTAAATCACAAGATCTCGGTGGCCAATTGTGACCACCTCTTCGAGAAATAACACGGTCAGGAAACTTTTCTTGCAAAATTGCGATTGTTTCGTTGATTGTGTGGCACATAGCGCCTCGCTGTCTTGCTGAAAATAAACGTCGTCCACATCAATATCTTCCAATTTCGACCATATAAAATCATTAATCATAGATCGGTAGCGCAATCCATTCATCGTAACAGTTGCACTAGCCTCAGTTTCGAAAAAGTAAGGTCCAATCACACCGCCAGCCCAAAAACCGCACCAAACAGTGACACGTTGAGGGTGGAGAGGCTTTTCAACAATTATTCTTGGATTTTTTGAGCCCCAAATGCGACAATTCTGCTTATTAACGTAGCCTCCGAGGTGAAAATGGGCCTCATCACTGAAGATGATTTTTCGCTGAAAATCCGGATCATTTTGATGCATTTGAACGGCCTAATCAGCGAAGATACGACGTTTATTATGATCAACCGTTCTTATGTTAACTGAACTTTAAAAGCCTTAAGACATATGTAAGTCTTTATGCAAAATACGGTTTAATGTCGTTCTCAATTTTTAATTCTAATCGCCGGCTGAAAATAGATGGCCATCGGATCTTTAATTTGCCGAATGCGTATTCGACAATGTTGCGTGCACTGCTAAACACCGCATTAAACTTTTTTTATTGTCATTTGTAATAGGTTCTTTGAACGAAGTAATTAAGGCAATTGGTTCGATTCGACATGGATACCCAATATCTCCCAACAAAAAGAATCCATATGGTGGGTATAAACGGGCTATTGTATAATACTCTAGAGTCATGTACAGATCCGGGATAACCAATAAATACATCTAAGTATGGCTGGCACTGTATGCTACACTTCAGTTTACGATTTAGGTATTGGTTATCTAGTTTGACTGGGCATACTATTTCTACATGTGTACCATCAATGGCACCGGCAGCATTTTCGAAAATAGTTGTTCTGTCTCTAATATTGAATTTAAGACCAATACCGCGAAGTTTACTTTGCGTAGGAAATTTGATCACACGTGGCATTATCTCATTTACTAAGAAATCAATAATATATGGATAATGTCGCATATCGTGGATCCCGTAATGTTCATTGCCGCTCCGGTTATTCGATAGCTGGTGCCGCTTGCCAGCCATTATAAAAAGATCATGAGCTCCTATTCTGGTCTTCAGCCATGATTTTTATTTGGTAAAAATTTGGCAATTGAAATGAAAGTATTTGAGCAAATTCTTAAGTGCATCCTAGTGGTAGCATCATCATACGAAAGAATAGCGTTCACCATTGTATTATTGGATGCCGGAGTGTACATGATTCGTCGCTACGAGTAAAACATTCAAAAATTTCAAACCACTTTGCTATATTAAAATTTACCTGTGAATTTAGTATTTCCATTAATATTGACATGGTCCTGAAATCACGCCGTATTAAATACAAATATGCCGGTATTAAGGTTTGAAAATTGTCTTACAACACAAAAACACAGCATAAAAATTAAATTTAGCTTCTAACCAAAACAAATTTGCTGCAAATTTATAACGCCAAAAATTCTTTCAGTATTCGAACAGTCAATGAACTTGCTTAAAATATGGAAACGAAAATTATTCAGCAAATGTCACATTTATCACAGAAGAATTATTTCTTTCGGAATTCGAACACGTCCAAAGTTTCCAATGAATTTTGGAAAATCGAATTTTCCCAGATTTCCTACGGGTAATTTTTACTGAATTTTTTTCTTGCGTTAGATATTGACACAACACTCAAAGAGGCTGATTTTATACCAATTTTAAAATTTTTTTTAGGTTTCCGGAATTTTCCACGAGGAACTGAAAGCAGGTTTTGCAACTTAAGAATACTGACCAAAGTCGTCAACGCTATCTATGCATCCAAGTAATTTTCGGCCTTAATAATTCTGGGAAAAGAGGATTTTACACTTATCATTTTCTTATACTTGTTGTACACTGATTTGAAAGAGAACTAACTGCACCTCTTAAGTTATATAAACTTGGAATCAAAATATTTAGTCCAATGCACTTTTAGTCCAATTGGCCTATTAACAAGTAACAACCTCACCGGATATATTAAATTGTGCGAAAATGAAATAATTTCAAATTATCATTGAAAACACAATCAAAATGA
This sequence comes from Tipula vernalis, assembly GCA_958295665.1. Lineage (NCBI taxonomy): Eukaryota > Metazoa > Arthropoda > Insecta > Diptera > Tipulidae > Tipula > Tipula vernalis. The sequence goes on from OY282560.1 coordinate 139,385,787, forward strand.
ATGAAATTTACTTTTAGAGAAAAAGGCCGAAATGCAATTTTGAAAAATGTTTTATTTATGTTCATGCACGAAAACAAAAAATTAAATGTAACAAAATAAGATCATTCATTAAATTCAATGTGACAACTTACCGACTATAAATTTTACGTCAAAATAGAAAACAAAAACAAATTTTTTTCTTCTTTGCAATGTGTTTTATATTTATTTAATAAATAAATAAATTTTCTTTGGTTTGTTTTACTTGTCTTGTTTGATATTTTGCTATGTCGTTTTGCTTTCCATGCGCGTTGTCCTGTACAATATACTATATAATATGTAAGCATACAAGCAGCAGCAGCAGCAGCATACAAAAAATAAAAAATAAAAAGACGTTTTTTTTAAACTGTCATCGTTTATCCAAGTGTATTGTTTGAGGTTGAAGAATTAGTAATTTTTAATTTATTTATTTTTGTTTATATAGAAATGTTTGTCTTTCTCGTTCGATTGCAATATTCTTTAAGGCATTCAATAACGAACAAGTAGATATGTACATACATAGATCAATGTTTTAAGAAGAAAAATATATAATAATTTAATATTATATATTTTTAGATCAAAGAGAATTTACGATGATGATTTTTCTGTTATCTTGTTCTTATTATTTGCACATTCTTAAAATTTTCTTTTAAGAAATTATTATTTTTTGTTTTACTTAAATAATTAACTAATTAATTATAAAATCAATTTTGACGAATTTTTTTTTTTTTATGTAATGCACAGATAAAAGGCAATGACATTATTTATTCATAATTCTCGGATATAACTATAGTTATTTACATATTTACATGACACCTGTAAATTCATTCGTACTTCCACTAGGAAAAGACAAATTTACCCGACTTTACAAATAACCCATTTACCCGTATTACCATTAATTAAATATTTGATTAATTGTCTACTGTCAACCGTCAATCCAAAATACCAACAACAACAAATTTCTATTAAATTTGACAAAAAAAAACAACAACTTATCATTCACATCTGCCCAATATTAAAAGCTATCCATATATATTATATTCAATTTGTAGTAATTTTGAGTTATTTACATAATTACTGGATTTAATAAATTACTGTCTCATAATAGAAAGAAAAACAAAAACAACTTTAAAACCGACCATAAAAATAATAGAATGGAATAATAGAAACGGTTAGTGTTTACGTGGTTATCACTTATCGATAAGAAAACATAAAAATTCAATTTCCAATTTTTTGTTTGGTTCGTTGGATTTCTTGTTTTGATACTTCGATTTTATTTTTATATATTTTAAATGAAACTACATAGAATAAAAATAAATCATAATAGGGCGATACATCGAATAGCTTCTTAATGTTATTTCGATTTTTTTACCGGCTGAAAGATAATACTAACAAAGATGTAAATTTTGATTTAATGAACTCCCTAATTCAAGGACTCTTAAGATATAGGCAGAACAAGCGCCATGACAACAAACGATGACGCCTGTCACATTAAAATATTCAGAAAGCATACGATGGTAACAAAACTAATGTCGGTGGCAGCGACCGAGGGAAGGAACTAGGGTTACTATAAAAAAGAAAGACCCATAAAATTTAACAATTCAATCAACTTGGGTTGAAAAAACAAGAGTGATTATTTCAAGTAATAAAGCAAGTTAGCCGAGCTAAGTTCATTTTTTGTATTTTTGCGGGTTTAAAAAAGCTAGTGTATTATCAGCAGTAATAGCCCTAGGGGATTGATAATTTACCGAAATAATTTTATTATATTTTTCGAAAGCACGTTGCTTGGTAACAGCCCGAGGTCGTAGGCCGAATGCTAAGACTATAAGCATTTAAAAAGCTATCGTGCTCGCTAATCTGTCGCGAATAATTTGTATCCATAATTCCATACAAAATAAGATGACACGTCTAACTAAGAATTAAGAAGTTTGTCTCTTTATGTTAAAAGAAGCCTTGATGTAATGAAACTATTGGTGATGTGTGATGAAAGAAAATATAAAAGATAAAACACAAATTAGATAATTTATTAATTATTAGAGCAAACTATAGAGTTACGGTGTTTAGTGATTAAAAGATAACAGAGTGATATAACAAAGGGTACTGAATTTAATAAAGGAATAATTAAGTACATAAATGATAAATGGCTAACTAATTATTAAACTAGTGTCTATGTGTTTAAAGAATTTATTTGAAATATAGGGTTATATGAAATGTAGTGAGTTGATGTGATGAAATTAGTGTGTGATGAAATAGAATTAAAATTAAAATAATTCATAAATTAAATTATTTAGTATGCTATTGAGTTAAGAATTTAGAATTTACAATTGTAGTGGAATAGCTGGAATTAATAACTAGAAAATTGGAAGTATTTACTGTTAGGCATGGAAGTACACAAAATACCAAGTGATGGAAATTGCCTTTTCAATGCAATCATCCATCAGCTGCAACTACAAGATTCTCATTCTTCAACCTGTTCAGCAAGTGATCTCCGAGCTGAAATTGTCAGTTTTATACGCGGTAATCTTGATGATTATTCTCACACAATATTGGATGCATGTCATCAGATCTATAATCCCAGGGAAATTTTGAATCACACTGGAAATCAATTAATATTAAGATATCTATCCGACCTTCAGCAGACTGGATTTTGGGGTGGCGCCGAATGTCTTTCGGCCGTGTCTAATTTGAAAAAACTAAAAATAAATATTTATTATGTCAAACATCAAATCACTTTTACACCGACCAGGGGAACGTATAACACTGAAATTAATTTGCTATATACGGGGTCACATTATGACAGCTTAATGTCCCAACAGGAACATACCCCATTGCTTGCTAACACGGCACAATATTCCGATTTGCCTAACATAGCAGAGAATGTCCACCGGAAAATTTCCACCACTGACAATCCTTATACACTAATTGAGCAATCACGGTTAATTGAGTCACCAATCCTCGACCTTCCCGTCAACTCATTCTTCCTTGGAACTTGGAACGTTCGAGGTCTTAATAACTCCCAGAAACGTGACGCCATTGACAGAATTTTATTAGAAAATAATGTCCATATATGTAGTGTCTCAGAAACAAATATGCCCTCTGGAACCTGTTCTTCAAAAAATTACATTTGGCACCTTACAAACGATTCAAAGACAAAAAGACGTGGAGTGGGAATTTTGATAAAAAGGCATACCTTCATTCGGACCATGGGAATTCGAAAATATTTTGGTGCCATAATTACTCTGAACGGCAGAATTGAGAATAGGAGGATCATTGCCATATTCGTTTATGTTCCACCTCACACTTCCCAATACAATCGTCGTCTTTCCACAAAGATATTCTCAAAGTTACTTTCGATAATTGATCGTTGCCCGCAACAAATCGATATCGTCTTATTTGGAGATTTTAATGCTCATCTAAAAGAAGATGATTTGCAGTCGAAGAATGAGAATGGAGTTTCTCTAGAACTACTAACTCGGTCGACTCAACTTTTTAATAACACCCTTCATGGACGTCGGCGGACACTTATGACCTGGACTGATGGTCGATTGTATTCCCAGTTGGACTATATTTTAACCCGTAAAAGCAATCGGGTTATTTATGTTAAGTCGGTGAAAGCCGCCTGTTTTTACCCGTCACTAAGCGATCATCGTTTAATATGGATTGTGTGCACCATGCGAAAAGTGCGGTCGCATGCCTGTCCTACTAATGTAAAGCCAGTTCTGATTTCTGCAGGGCCACCTATGACCTATTCATTCAAATCTTTGAATCTCTCGTTACTGCAAGGAGTAAATATACACAAACAATATCAGTCCGTTTTAGCAAAATCATTTGCACAAGCAGTTTCAGATATAAATGATTGTAATCTATGGCATTTGATAACTACTTGCATCAACGAAAGCTCCCAACAGTTACTCACCACCAAGACGCCCCTGACACCTAAGCGTAGGAAAGCATTGGCGCTCTTTAAACAGGCCCAATTTCACAAACATTCTCATCCACAGGAGATGAGCTCTCGATTGCGTCTACAAAGTGCCAGGAAACGTTTGTCGGATGCCTATTCCAGGCACAAATCTTCTGAATGCAAACGACTGTTTGACTTACTATTCTCCTCCAGAACGTCTTCGCAGAACTTATTCATATTTTAAGATTTTCAAACGAGATTGCTTTTCCTTTCGCGGAAATTACATACCAATTTCCTCCTGGGTAAATGAACTTTCTACTATTGAAGGAACCTGGCCGAGCCTTATAGAGGAACAGGATTACTTTCCTCTAGGTCCTCCTCCAAATAAGGAAGACATTTAGTCAGTCTTGAATTTCATCCGCCCAGGCACTGCCCGGAGGCCGAATCAAATTCCCATTGAACTATTTAAATATGCACCCAACAATATTGTTGAAGCGCTTCATAAAGTCATAGAAACTGATTTGGCACCTTACAAACGATTCAAAGACAAAAAGACGTGGAGTGGGAATTTTGATAAAAAGGCATACCTTCATTCGGACCATGGGAATTCGAAAATATTTTGGTGCCATAATTACTCTGAACGGCAGAATTGAGAATAGGAGGATCATTGCCATATTCGTTTATGTTCCACCTCACACTTCCCAATACAATCGTCGTCTTTCCACAAAGATATTCTCAAAGTTACTTTCGATAATTGATCGTTGCCCGCAACAAATCGATATCGTCTTATTTGGAGATTTTAATGCTCATCTAAAAGAAGATGATTTGCAGTCGAAGAATGAGAATGGAGTTTCTCTAGAACTACTAACTCGGTCGACTCAACTTTTTAATAACACCCTTCATGGACGTCGGCGGACACTTATGACCTGGACTGATGGTCGATTGTATTCCCAGTTGGACTATATTTTAACCCGTAAAAGCAATCGGGTTATTTATGTTAAGTCGGTGAAAGCCGCCTGTTTTTACCCGTCACTAAGCGATCATCGTTTAATATGGATTGTGTGCACCATGCGAAAAGTGCGGTCGCATGCCTGTCCTACTAATGTAAAGCCAGTTCTGATTTCTGCAGGGCCACCTATGACCTATTCATTCAAATCTTTGAATCTCTCGTTACTGCAAGGAGTAAATATACACAAACAATATCAGTCCGTTTTAGCAAAATCATTTGCACAAGCAGTTTCAGATATAAATGATTGTAATCTATGGCATTTGATAACTACTTGCATCAACGAAAGCTCCCAACAGTTACTCACCACCAAGACGCCCCTGACACCTAAGCGTAGGAAAGCATTGGCGCTCTTTAAACAGGCCCAATTTCACAAACATTCTCATCCACAGGAGATGAGCTCTCGATTGCGTCTACAAAGTGCCAGGAAACGTTTGTCGGATGCCTATTCCAGGCACAAATCTTCTGAATGCAAACGACTGTTTGACTTACTATTCTCCTCCAGAACGTCTTCGCAGAACTTATTCATATTTTAAGATTTTCAAACGAGATTGCTTTTCCTTTCGCGGAAATTACATACCAATTTCCTCCTGGGTAAATGAACTTTCTACTATTGAAGGAACCTGGCCGAGCCTTATAGAGGAACAGGATTACTTTCCTCTAGGTCCTCCTCCAAATAAGGAAGACATTTAGTCAGTCTTGAATTTCATCCGCCCAGGCACTGCCCGGAGGCCGAATCAAATTCCCATTGAACTATTTAAATATGCACCCAACAATATTGTTGAAGCGCTTCATAAAGTCATAGAAACTGCATGGATAAACAATGACCCACCAACCGAGTGGCTGGAGACCATTCAGGTTCCAATTCCTAAGAACAAGAATCCTCGTCAAACCAGTGATTTCCGACGCATAACCCTATGCAATGTAGGATACAAGATCTATGCCAAGCTTCTTCTTGAAAAGTTGGATGATCATCTCGAATTACCGCCTTCATACCAAGCTGCGTTTTTGCCCAATCGCTCGACTGATGATCACATGTTTGTCGTTCGTCTAGTACGGATGAAGAATGGCGCTCCGGGAATGAAACTTTTACGTTTTCTATTGACTTAGCAAAAGCATTTGACACAGTCAATCTAAAGGTCGTAATCGAATGTCTTCAACAATATGTGCCTCATTATCTGGTAAACCGCATCATAAAGGCTTGTTTCTGGGAGAAAACCTCCATCAAGTGGTTTAACACCTGTACAGCTAGAGTTAAAAAGAACAAAGGGGTAAAACAGGGTTGCCCTCTATCACCAAGACTTTTTAATTTCATTTTGAATGAAGTATTGGTAACTGTTGCCGATCAGTATCCAGAATTATGTTTAAATCAAGGAGGGACATTGCAGCTTCCTTTAATTCTAGCATATGCTGATGACATTTTAATTGTCACTCGGGACCCTGCACGCTGAGAACCCATTCTGATTGAGTTGATCGCTGGATTAGAGATTGCCGGACTATCAGTGATTCAAAATAAATGCACTGTACTTATTAGAAACCCAGACTCCTTAATACCCATCCCATCCAATGTCAGAATAGGTGGAATTACTTTCACCTCAGTGAAAACATTACAATACTTTGGCACCTACTTCACAACTAGGCTTAGTAGGCCCCTCACTATCCGGACCCGGTGTTGCCAAGCGCTCGGGGTCACAAAACTAATGCAATTTTTCATTAAAAGAAATAAAGTATCTTCTAAGATAGCCATCACGATGTATACTACTGTCATAGTTCCCATGATGATCTATGGATTGAAAACCACCGCCCTTACACTTGCAAATCGGAAGAGATTAAGGAAATATGAGCTCTTTTTCTTGAGAAGATTACTAGAATTTAGTAAAGATAAATCCACCCTCGGAGCAAGGAAAATTAAAGATATTTTGAACGGTAAAACAATAACAAAGCGCATTAAGTTCCAGCGGATCAATTATTGGTGACATGTGTACCGCCGTCCGTCTATCCATATACTCAAGGCTGCTTTCACGTACAGTGCTGGTCCTAGGAAACTAGGACGACCATGTTTTACCTGGCATGATTCGTTACACCAGGATTTAAATTATCTCAACAGATCGCATAATGAATGGGAACCTCTCTTATCCTCTCGAGTTGATTTACGGAAAGCAGCTGAAGCGATTTACCAATGCGAAGAATCAGATTCAAGTGAGCTTCTGGAAGATGAAATTTCGGAAGAAGAGATAGCTAAAGTAATGTAGGTTGGATATTACAACTTTTATCAAATATTCATCGCTTACGTACATCAGAGCGATGTCAAGCAAGGAACTAATAGGTAATTAATTAATTAATCAACTGCTAAACAAATGTAGTTAAATTTATTTAAGTTAAGTAGAGGTAAAATAAATAGATATAAATGGATTGACATAGTAAATAAATAATTGAATACATATATGTATAGTTTATTTGTTATAATTTATAATTGACGAAGGGTTTGCGGTTGTAACGTCAAGGTGGGAGAGATGGTGGTTGCGGGCGTTTTCGGATGGGAACAAATTTGTAGTTGGTTGTGTTCTTATATGGGAAGGGTGGACTATTCATAACATGCTAATTGGGTTCAAAGTTTGAACTGTTTCAGGTACATTGCAGAATTTATTACTCTCAAAAAAGTTAAGTAGCGAATTGAGACTAATTTAGTTTAATTTAGTTATTTATATAGGAAATGATCAAACTTGATGGAGAATGCAAGTGTCTGGATGGATTAAATAAAATATTATTAATAGATTTTTCCTGCTCCTGGACAGGATTGTTACTAGATGATTATTTATTTATTTAGTATAACTTAGGGTAGGAAGTAACTAACCGAGGATTGCTGAGAAACATATTTAACCTTATTAAAATAAATAGTGTTTAAAATGATGACATGTTGGACCTCAGGAAATTAGCAATAGATTAGATTATTCTGTCAGAATAAATTACAACAATAATACAAAGTTAAAATTTCAGGACTGCAGAAAAAAAAGCAAAGTTACCGGTCTTAAGGAAATAAGAACTTGTAGATAAAAATTATGCCGTCCTGTGATAACAAATTACTATTATTATTATTATTAACAATTGTTATACTACTAACTGTTGACCGTAAAGGTGTCTGTAACCGGGTCGAACTCAATCCTATACTAATAATCCTATCCAATCCTTCCAAGTCAATGTAAAAAGGGTGTACGGTGGGCTCGGCGTCATCCGGGAGATCTTGCTAAAGGCTTGGTCGTACAACCCAAATCAAATCAAAAATCATAATTCCATATAAAATAAGATGTGGCTTCGACCGTGGTCTAAAAACCAGAGAACCACCATCCATCATTTGAGAGCGAGAAATTACAATTCATATTTAGATATTAATTTGAAATTATAAGTACAAGTGTAGGCATTAATGTCGACATACTTATCATTTTCCTCCCCTTTTAAAAAATATTTTAAATTACAATATACATTACAATTCACAATATAACCCAATCTTATAAATTTATAACTTTTTTTTTTTTTTATAATTTAATCCAAAATTTAATAAGTTTAAATTTAAAATAATTTATTTACTTGTTAAACAGAATATGTTAATCTATCAGGCCTTCGAGTCCTAGTGGATCTTCTAAGTGCAGGAACAAGTGAATTAGTAGTATTCATATCCAAAGCGGTATTTGAAAGGGTTGAGTTGTACTCTTCCGGAAGCAAAACGCGCATTCCGGGATGAAGAGCAGCTTCTAAATTATTAGATTTCAGATGATCTGAATGAATTAACCGCACTCGATTATTAACGTTAACCAAATAAGTGATAGGACTAGTAACTTCTAAAATTCGACCAGGTACCCATTTAGTTGAATATTTGTCTGTACTTCTACCCAAAACTTTATGTCCTTCATTAAATTTATGAATTAGTGTCATAGTTTTGTTTTTAATTTCTTTTTCCTTTACGAATTTTTTAGGTGCTGTAGGTTTTAGCAAATCCAATTTCGTTCTAATGTTTGATTTAAAAATTAACTCGTTTGGGGTTTTCCCGTTTACTGAGGTTGGCGTATTTCTATATGTGGTCAAGAAATTTAAAAGTGCATCCTGCTTGTTTAGTTTATTGTGCTTAAAAATTTTCATAACTCAGTTTTTTGCAGTTTGAACCCCTCTTTCCGCCAATCCATTAGACTGTGGATGGTAAGGTGGACTTTTTGTAGCTTTTATACCATTTAGAGCAAGACAATTTTACAACTCTTCTGATCTGAAAGGGGGTCCATTATCAGACACCACTTCGACCGGCAAACCAAAAACAGACACAAATGATTTTATTTTGTTAATCACCGATGTAGCTTTGATATCCTTCATTAACCATATGGCCATATATCGAGAATAGCTATCTACAAAAATAAAATATGTTGATTTAAACAAATGAAAAAAATCTACTTGTACTCTCTCGAACGCAAAATTTGTTTCTGACCAGGCAATCATCTGAGATGGTTTTGAATTTGCATTTAAAGCACAAATTTCACAGTTGGACGTCATTATTTCTATCTCTGAATCTAGATAAGGCCACCAGAAATATGATCTGGACAACATTTTTATTCGCACAATACCAGTGTAACTCTCATGTAGAAGAGCAAGCAGCTTCTGTTGCAATTCCCGAGGCACGACTATCCTACAACCTAGCATTAAATAACCATCCTCAATTACGAATTCATATCGTACCACAAAATATGGTTTTATATGAATATCTTTCACAAAATTTGGCTGCCCTTCAGAACAGTACTTGTACATTTCAGATAAAACCGGATCTTTCATAGTGGCGATCGCGACATCGTTAAACTTGAGTGGGTAAGACAAATATGACAAATTTTTTACACAAAAATTTTCTTCACCCTCTAAAGCTGACGTTTGCTGAAGAGGAAAACGTGAAAGCGCATCGGCATTACCCATATCAGCACTTTTTCGATAAAGTAATTTGAATTTGTAACCCGAAAGAAAAATGGCCCATCTTTGAAGCCGGTGACTTGCGAGTACGGGGAGACCTTTTTCCGGAATAAAAAGGATTTTTAAAGGCTGATGGTCTGTGACTAGGGTAAATTCATTTCCATATAAATATTTGTGAAACCGTTTGATGGCAAATACAATTGCTAATGCCTCACATTGTATTTGTGCATATTTTTTTCTGAAGGTGACAATGTTGAGGAGGCAAAACTTACTGGCCTCTCTTCATTATCTATCGCAAGTGACAGTACTGCTCCCAATCCATACGCACTCACATCACAAGTCACAATTATAGGTTTGTTTTAGTCAAAATAAGTTAATAAATTATTGACGTCAATAATTTCTTACATTTTTGAAACGTTTCATCACACTCTTTGGACCAAATGAATTCGGAATCTTTCTTGAAAAGATTATATAAAATATGAAGCTCATGTGATTTGTTCGGTATGAACTTCGAATAAAAACTAACTAGTCCGAGAAATGACTTGAGCCCCGTGATATTTCGGGGCTGTAGAGCGTTTACGACTGCCGATATTTTATTTGGATCAGGACTGATTCCGTTTTTGCACAAAATGTGCCCTAAATACTTAACGGATTTTTGAAAAAATATACTTTTGGACAAATTAATTTTCACGTTAAACTCATGAAATCTACTAAGAACTTTTTCTAACTTTATCCGACAATCAAATTCATTCTTCCTACCTATCAAGACATCATCCAAATAACAAGACACACCCGAAATTTTTTTCAATATTTCGTCCATAATCGATTGAAAAATAGCTGGTGCCGATGCAATTCCATAAGGCAGCCTATTCATTTCGAATATTCCTAAGTGAGTAGTAACAGTGAGAAATTCTTAAGACTAAGACGAGGCTTCTACTTGCTGATAAGCGCCAGTGAGATCTAATACACAAAAGATTTCACTATTGGCGAGAATTGCAAAAATGTTTTCTATCTTTGACAACGAATATTAATCTGCATCCAATATCTTGTTGACAGTGACCTTATAATCGCAACATATCCGTAAGTCCCCATTAGCTTCGGAAACATAAACAATTGGACTTGCCCAACGACTAAACTTGACAGGACTAAAGATCTTCGCATTAACGAGACGTTTGATTTCGTCTTCAACTTTTTTTTCTAATGCCAACGGAACATCATACAATTTTCTTGTACTCTAATTTCCGCGACAAACTTTTTTATGGGACCATTATCTTCAGAATTAAATACACTTCTATATTTGTTTCGTAGATTTTCCATAATTTTTGAACAAGGTATTATTGGCTGACTGATGTGACATGACTGAATTGGATTTACTACACCATTCATATTTTGAATAATATTTTGTTTGTAAAATTCCGAATAATCTAATTTTTAAATTAACTCACGGTACCCTGAGGGCATTATTAGTTCCATCCAATCTCTTCCAAGTAACGGTGTAAACGAGTGATTCGACTTGACGACTGTGATGACCAATCTAAATAAGTTCCCATTAAATTTGACTGTAACTGGAATTTTACCGACGTTCATAATAACTGTAGTTTTACACCACATGGATTCGACGGCACATCTGGAAAAAGAAATTTATATGAATTGTATGAGAAAATTGTAAAAACTGAACCAGTGTCCACTTCTAATTTAATTAATTTATTATTAATATTAATTGTTACTAATATAGGGTACAACGCTGAAGATGCAATGTTTACAACATTGTTGATGTTTTCGACTTCTTGATATTCCCGTTGCACAAATTTCATGTTTATTTCCGGAAATTCACAAAATTCTACGTCCGATTCGATTCGATTTGATATTTCCGCTCTGTTTTTGGTTATAACATTAACTTTCTTACCGAATTTAAAAGAAGCATCTGTGTCTTTTGAATTTGACCAACTTATAGATCTTAACGCTGTCGCTCTAAAATTGTTTACCACCTCACCACTATCACCATCGTCATTTTCTGATTCATCACTGTTGTCATCTTCTTGTACATTCAGATTGTGTACTTTTGCACTGTTTTGATTTCTAGTTCTTCACATCTTAGCAGTACGACCTTTAATATCGCATACATAACACTTCCAATAACGAGCTGGACAATATTGATGATTATGGTACCTTCCACATCGAAAACATTTTACTTGTTTTTCATCACTTTTTGACACTTGACTATTACTTGATCGCGGTTTTATATACCTCGTGCTTTTAAACGACTTAATTTTCGACACCGATGTACTTTGTGGTTGCATCATTCTCAATTCCGACTCCGTTAGTTCCATTGCCACTGCTGTTTTCTGAGCTGTTTCGAAATCTAATTCCATCTTTTGCAACAATGCAAATTGAATAACTCCATTTTTAAGTTCACACACTAATCGATCATGCAACGCTGATTGCAAAAAAAAATCGCCAAAATTACATGAGACCGCTAACTTCCGAAGAGCTATGACGTAATCGCGCACTGATTCTTGAGGTTCTTGGTTACGTTTATAAAATTTAAAACGTTCCGAAATTTCAATTTTTTCCGGTGCATAATGATTTTAAAGAACCGTAAGACTTAATAACACTTTTAACTGAGCATGACCCAAATCTCCTATTAATACAATTAACCATGATAGCTTTTTCTCATTTTTCAAATCTTTAATTGAAAAAAATAATTCCAATCTCATCACTTGGATCCATCTCCAGACATAACACTTCAAAGGCTGATTTTATACAAATTTTCTAATAATTTTTGGAAAATCGAATTTTCCGAGATTTCCCACGGGAAACTTGAACTGAATTTTTTTCCTGCTATAGCTATTGAGTGCTTGCATCAATTGAATCCATCTCCAGACATAACACTCTAGAGGCTGATTTTATACAAATTTTCTAATCATTTTTGGAAAATCGAATTTTCCGAGATTTCCCACGGGAAATTTGAACTTAATTTTTTTCTGCGATAGCTATTGACAAGTCACATCAATGCAATTAATCTCCAGACCAAACACTTTAAAGGCTTATTTTATTCATCCATTTCTTACTTTCGGCTGGAAAATTTTTTGAATTTCCCGAGATTTCCCACGGGAAACTTGAACTGATTTTTTTTCCTGCGATAGCTATTGACAAGTCGTATCAATCCAATCTACCTCCAGACATAACACTCTACAGGCTGATACTATTCATCCATTTCTTACTTTCAGCTGGAAACTTTTTTGAATTTTCCGAGATTTCCCACGGGAAACTTGAACTGAATTTTTTTCCTGCAACAGCTATTGAGAAATCACATCAATTGGATCCATCTCCAGACATAACACTTTAAAGGCTGATTTTATACAAATTTTCTAATAATTTTTGGAAAATCGAATTTTCCGAGATTTCCCACGGGAAACTTGAACTGAATTTTTTTCCTGCAATAGCTATTGAGTAATCACATCAATTGAATCCATCTCCAGACATAACAATCTAGAAGCTGATTTTATACAAATTTTCTAATAATTTTTGGAAAATCGAATTTTCCGAGATTTCCCACGGGAAATTTGTACTGAATTTTTTTCCTGCGATAGCTATTGACAAGTCACATCAATCCAATTTATCTCCAGACATAACACTCTAGAGGCTGATTTTATTCATCCATTTCTTACTTTCGGCTGGAAACTTTTTTGAATTTTCCGAGATTTCCCACGGGAAACTTGAACTGCATTTTTTTCGTGCGATAGCTATTGATAAATCATATCAATGCAATTCATCTCCAGACATAACACTCTAAAGGCTGATTTTATACAAATTTTCTAATAATTTTTGGAAAATCGAATTTTCCGAGATTTCCCACGGGAAACTTGAACTGAATTTTTTTCCTGCGATAGCTATTGACAAGTCACATCAATCCAATTTATCTCCAGACATAACACTCTAGAGGTTGATTTTATTCATCCATTTCTTACTTTCGGCTGGAAACTTTTTTGAATTTTCCGAGATTTCCCAAGGGAAACTTGTACTGATTTTTTTTCCTGCGATAGCTATTGATAAATCACAATTATGCAATTCATCTCCAGACATAACACTTTAAAGGCTGATTTTATACAAATTTTCTAATAATTTTTGGAAAATCGAATTTTCCGAGATTTCCCACGGGAAACTTGAACTGAATTTTTTTCCTGCGATAGCTATTGACAAGTCACATCAATCCAATCTATCTCTAGACATAACACTCTAAAGGCTGATTTATTTTTGGCTGGAATGTCAATAACATAATCTGCATTATCGACTTTTCACTTTCGGCTGGAAACTTTCGGCTAACTTTAACAGGGTGTATATTACAATACTCTTAAATAACTAGAACATGTTTGCGCGTGTTTCTACATGTGTTTTCCTTTTAAGCTGATTTAACGTCTTTTGGTGATGCTCGTGTTTGCAATTTATGTTGAGTTGCAATTCTAGTTGTGTTAACTCTTCCTCCTTACAAGATCCGCGTCCCATGGTTCAGAATTTCAGGCTAATTGGTTGAATTCCGGATTGATTGATGATGACTTCTTTTTGACATGGTTTTGGAATTGACCATATTTTGCGTTTTGTTCTTAACAAAAGGATGAGTATTATGATGAAAATTATGAATATTACACCGCAGTCTACAAAGGCTGCTTCCTTATGTTTTGTGAATAATTTTTTGTAGTTGATCTACATTATTTAGGTGAAGGTTATGAAGGTATATCCTGGGTCGATTTTTACACCTTTATCTGTTATATTAGGTTGTAATACTGTTAGTAATACTTGTGGTTTCCTAATATCTCTGCTGGTGAAAGTTCAGCAGTGCTTGTTGAATTGGTAGCTACATTGAGCATCTAATCCTCTCGTGAGCTGGTTGATGCAGTGGTCAGCTTTTAATTCTTCTAGAACGTTGATATCGCAAAGTATGGTTTGACGAAAAAGTTTGCATTTTCGAATGATCCCGAACATTTCGTCTTGGTTTACCAGAAGTTCGTTATATTTCAGGTATATTTGTTTGTTGTATTTGAATAAGATATGTTGGATTTTTTCATTGAGAATCTGCTGTACTGTGGTCATTAAGACATTGTTGATCTTATATTGTTGATTGTTGTTATTGATGATTTGATTTTGACTTTTGATTATTTGATCCGAGTCTGTGGCGTCTGGTGATCCTGCAATCCACTTCCATGCGGAGCCGATCCAGTTGATTGGTTGGCGAGATCGTGATTTTTAACCTTTGGGTTCATAGTCGGTCAAGTTGATGCCATGGTTTAATTTGAAATTTCCATTGGTGATTCGACCATTCCCTTGTTTGAGAGTTACTATTGGTGTAGTATATTTGTAGATGGTAAGTGAGCTTATCAAGCCCAATATCGAGAAACTCGAAAGAAGAAATTATTGCGTTAAATTTTTTATTTGAGTCTTGTGGACCCTATTCTCGGAGGTTGTGGTGATTGTGAGTCGAATATCTTTGGCCACAGTTTCTTCTATAAATCTTGGTTTCTCTTTTCCTTGTATTTGATTGTAGTATTTTATATTGTTTCTCCAGGTTTAAGCTGCTGAGTACTCCTCTCAGATGACCTTCCTCGTTCTCTCCTCCGAATATGATTGTATCATCAAAATAAACATTTCGAAACGTGTTTGATATATACGGTATTGGATATGTGTCTGATACTGTGCCCCCAATTGGTGAGTTATAGGGGCTTTTAGACGGCATTGTGATTCCATCCTTTAGAAATTGATCTATTTGCTTCTCCACTTCTTGTCTCATGCTGACTGGATAGGGATATTTGTTGTTGTTTTTATTTCTGCCTTCACATTAGTTTGTTTTGAATTTTGCCAACATTTCTTGAAGGTTTTGTCTGCCTTCTGAAGATAAGTGACTACCCCGGACTTCAATGTTGTTCACCTGAACTGAATGTTTTTCTTTGAGTGGAATTTTAATATTTGGTGTTGTGGTCAAAATATTATTTTTTCGGTCGATAATTGCTCCAAGTTTTTTTAGAGTGTCGTCCCCGATTATTCCGTCGAATGTTTTTAAACCAGGTAGTACAAACAATTCTATTAATGTGTCGATTCCTATGCGTTTGAAACATTGTCCGGATATTTTTTTTTGATCTTGATATCACCTCCCGCTGATTTTATGTTAAACGGAACGTTAGTGGGGAATGCTCCTTCAGCTAGTTCAGGTTTGATGAAGTTCTTGTTGGCTCTCGTGTCGATTAAAAATTTGAGGATGTTGTTTTTGCCTGTTTTGTACTCTAGGTATGGTATGCTAGAGAGTCTCAATATCTGTGTTTTCGTTAACTAATTGAATTTTCTCTTCCATCTGTGTCTCTAAATAATAAATTCTTTGCTGCCTTTGGGAATCGCCGTAGCTGGGATGTTCTACATTTGGTGGCTGGTTATTTTGATATGCTGGCCTATTCATGTAATTTACCCATTTGGTTTGAATTGACTGGTCGCTTTCGATTGCTGTTGCATGTTTCGGATAAGTTGGCCTAGGAGGTATGTTCATTATTGTGTACAATATATTTCCGTTGCGATGGTATTTAATTGTGGATTACTCGTGGATTTTGTGAATTTGCATACCAAACTTGGTTGGCCGAGTTATTAATTCGTGGATTTTGTGGGTTGGTATATGAAAATTCTTGGAGCTGTATCCGAGTTATTAACGTCTTTTTATGAATTGTCAAATTTCTGAAATTCAAGTTTTGAACCTCAAGGCAGGATCCATAAATATGAAACTCCTGTTGACGTAATTTTAAAAGATGGTCCTACCAAACAAGCAGTAATTGATTATAAAAAAAGGAACTAGATCTATTTAAATGAACTGGAAAGTGAAGGTGGCGAGAAACTGTTATGATTTTATTTCAAAACTCTGAAGAAATGACGGCAATTCTTTAAAGAGGGTAAACTGAAGTATGTGTGGACTCAAAATAACAAAGTGTTGGTGATGATATGAAATCATATGAATTTCGATGAGAACTGATCTGAGCAGGCTTGTGGGACTAGCGCATTAAAGGGCAACGTATACACTTACTTAGCTTTTTTTATTTTTTTTTATTTAATGTTTTGAGTAAGTGAAAACGGTCTCGGGCCCCTATTCTTGAAACTCACAGAAAAAGTCGTCAATGACTTTGGCATGAAAGAATTTAAATTTTCGACTGAAATGACGTATTTGACTAGAAAATCACGGGCGACTTTTTTGATCGAATTTCAAGAATTTAGGCCCAGGGACCATATTCTTGAAATTCACCGCAAAAAGTCGCCGGTGACTTTGGTATCAAATAATTTAAATTCTCGATTGAAATAACGTATTTCACTAGAAAATCACGGGCGACTTTTTTTGATCGAATTTCAAGAATAGCGGCCCAGGGCCCGTATTCTTGAAATTCGATCAAAATAAGTCGCCCGTGATTTTCTAGTGGCATTTCAGTCGAAAATTTAAATTGTTTCATACCAAAGTCACCAGCGACATTTTTCGGTGAATTTATGGGCCTTCGGCCTTACTTATAATTTTAATATCCAATTGATGCTAAGTTCTTTTTTTTAATTTTTTTCTTTCAACAATAATTTCTTTAATGGATCAAAATTTTAATTTAGATCAGTGCCTGAACATCTCATATGATAACAAATCCCTAGAGGATTGAAATTTATATCAAGGGTTGAATATTATATATTTGAATGGAAGGGGCATTTTTCATAAGCTGAATGATATTGAGTTGTTGCTTCGGGTTATAACGTCCGATGTGCATGATATTGTCGTTACTGAAACTTGGTTACAAGATGTACAGCAGTTTATAGCAATTTGTTTAATTATGTCAGTTATCACCTCAACGAAATCTAAGAGGAGTGGTGGAGTGGCTGTCTTTGTTCGATTTGATCTTTCGTCTGAAAACTAACTTTCTTATAGTCCGTATAGTATACCTTAACATTGTGTTAGCGGCACTGTACAGAACATGTACTCATTAAATTCAATAACCTCGAGTTAATCGGTGACGTTAACATCAACATTTTTGATAATAGGGAAGCTACATCCAGAGCCTTTAAATCTTCCACAATATCTATAGTGACAGAGCAATCTTCTTCAATTATTGATGTTTTTGTAACTAACTTGCTAGGTAGTAAGTGTCATTTGGCTGTTGATGATATTGATTTCAGTGATCACAAAGTTATGTTGTTCAATGTTGAAAAGGATCCAAATAACCCAAGTGCAAGTGCGATGGTTAAATATACTGCTCGGTTTGATTTAGTTAGACAAGACGTGTACAATTACGTTAATAACTTAAGTATTGCGAATTTAAAGTGGGTTGAGTTTCTTGGTAAAATAACCAGTTCAATAAAAGCTCGTACTTATTGGATGGTGCAGCCAGTGGTCTCATACAAGAACTAGTGGTGTTCACTTCAAATCGTATGAGGAAATTTCTCTCTTGATTCATGGTCTCAAAAATTCTGCTGCACCGGGTTATGACAAATTAACCTCGAAATTGATCAATGACGGCGAATTGCTCGAGTTATACCTATTTATAAAAAAGAAGGGGCTAAGAGTGTACCTTATAATTACAGAACTATATCTGTCTTTGAACAACATATAATTAATATTAAATTTATTACCAACAATCGGTATGATTTTCAAAGGAAGTCTTCAACGCTTTCAGCTTGTTTGAATTTAGTTGAACAAATTTATAGCATAACATTGAATCTAAGAATAAACATCGGTTCTGTTAACTGACATCAAAAAAGCATTTGATGAAGCTAAATAAAAGTGGTGTAAAATGTCGGGTACTGTAGAATTTCGAAAGTTATCTTTTGAACAGAAAGCAATTTACGCAGGTTGGATCTGCTAATAGTGATGCAATAATGACAGATACTGGAGTTCCCCAAGTTTCCATTTTGGAGCCGTTACTCTTCATAGGGTTACATGTTATACTTCAACTATTTGCTGATGATGCGGCTGCCATTTTTGCTGAAGTTTCATACAGTAGTTTAAAAACGGCCCTGGAGGAAGATCTAACGGCAATTCCTAAATGGCTGATGAAAAATAAACTCACTACGAATGCTTTTGTTTGAGAAACAGTTCGATGAAGCCAAATACCTTGAACTTATTTTAAATTATAACTTAAATTGGGGTCCCCATATTGACTTTATGATTAAGAGGCTTTCTGGTATTACTGGTGTACATAAAAGAATATCTTTTGCTCTTCCGAAACAGCTTCTAAAGTTAGTATATTTTGCTTATTTTTGCTCTATTTTGTAGTATCTTAGTCCTATACGGGCTCAACCATTTCGAATGCATACTGTTGATTTATACAAGGATAACTTTCTGCCGATCACTGAGCTTGATAGCCTACATACATAAAATTGCATGCAAAACGGATAAAACAAATTTCATTTTTGCGAGTAACTATTTGTATCTTGAGTATAATACCCGAACGAAGCTCTTATATAGGCCAGTTTTTACTAGACTCTCAGCCACCCAAAATAGGAATTTTTGCCGAACAATACTAAATACACTGAGTGAATTTCTAGCCCTTAAAGTTACTTAACAATTCATCTATTTACCCACCTCCACTCTTGATTTTTAATTTATTTATTCGTAAGTATATCAAGCTGCCATTGATGCACTGACTAAATCATTTCGTTGTGTACAATAATAAGCAGATGGGAGCAGAAGGTGTTGAAAATTGGGTTTCAGTATACACTTATGTGCTATGAAGTTGTTTGTATCTCTCCCAATCTTAAAAGGATTTTTACAAAACATTACAATAATTAATAATAATTTTGGCGTACCTCGGAATTTTATAGGAAACCTAAAATGAGCCGTCTAAAATGTTGATGCCTTTGAACAAAAAGCCCATAGTAGGATTTATTATCTTTTTATTATTATTTTCCAATTGATTTTATTAAAAAAAAAAAAATAGGCTGGGAAATTACCACATACACATTTTTATTGAATTTGGGCAGTAAACATAAAAGATGCCTGCGAAGGAAAAAATTTCTCAAACAAAATATGTACAAATTATTATTTATTACGGTATTATAACGGTACTCGGGCACGGCCTTAGTATTTTTTGTATTGCTTAATTCTTATCGTTAGGATAATAAGTATCTGTCGATGATTCTTTTCATAGGCCATTTTTAAGGCATTTAAGGTAAAATAATGGCTTAAATTTATAGATTTATAAATTATATAATAATTAAACCAATAAATAAAAGATTTATTTAGAAATTTTCGCCTAAATGTCATCAGTTAATTTGCGTGAACTTTGCCATAAATATGTCCTAAAAATCATCCAAAAAATTATTATTTACATGTATTAGTCTAAAAGCAGAAACACTCGTTATAACGAATTTCTTTAATAAGAATAATAAAAATTATTTACGAATTATATGTAATACATAAATACGATGGAAGTAAGATGTTACCTTTTCTATTTTCTTTATAAATTAATAAGCTGACATCAAAGTGGCCTATATGGAAAATTGGCATAAGATCTAGGCTATCTAAAACCCGTTTCGCTTTTGAAAAAATAGGGGATTGGGGTGTTTAGGATAACCATGTTTGATTCGATCTCACCCAATAAACACCAAATATTATGGCAAAATGATATTTCCAATTTTCTTGGGAAAATCCTAGGAAGTTGACACCAAAGTGACCTATATATGAAGTTGGCATAGGACCTAGGCTATCCAAAACCAGTTTCAGTTTTGAAAAAATAGGGGATTAGGCTGTTTAGGACAACCATGCTTGTATATATTTGGGATTAATGTGTTTAGGACAACCATGCCTGATATAATCTCATCTAGGAAGCTGACACCAAAGTGACATACATGAAAAGTTGGCATAAAACTAGGATATCTAAAATAAGTTTTGGTTTTGGAAAAAATAGAGGATTAGGATGTTTAGGACTATCATGTTTGAAGCTGACACCAAAGTGACCTACATATATGCAAAATTGGCATAGGACCTAGGCTATCCGAAACTATTTTCAGATTTGAACAAAAATAGGGAACTAGGTTGTTTTTACGACAACCATATTTCATACGATCTAACCCATTATATGTATACAAAATATTATGAAAAAATAATTTTCCCAATTTTCTTGAGAAAATCCTAGGAAGCTGACACCAAAGTTACCTAAATATATAATTGGCATAGGGCCATTAGGTCACTTTGGTGTAAGCTTCCTAGGATTTTCTCAAGAAAATTGAGAAAATTATTTTTTCATAATATTTGGTATGTACTGGGTGAGATCATATCAAACATGGTTGTCCTAACCACCATAAACCCCTGTTTTCTCCAAGAAATATTTCTCCGAAATAACGAAATATTTTAATTCATTTTTTTTATCTTGTAATCTTTGCCATCTTATTTAAACTTCTTTTAAAAATTTCAACGTTTATTACCCAAAAATAAAATTTGTAACAACGAGATTTTTTACTAAGACATGCACACATGGTATGATTTTTACTTTTAGGACAGATTTATGACAAAATTCACATAACAGTGTGATCTAAAAATAACCGAACTTTTAATTTAAATCATAGAACACTTAGCGCCATCCATCTATTAAACGTTGGTAGCGTTAGAAAGGTACATGTTTCTTCTTTCGACCGCAGCTAAATTCATGCTAAGCGGTTGACAGGTTACAAAATTACACACGTTATAATGACAGTAGTTTTTGTAGTTATGTCGTAAAAACAAATTGGAATAAAGAGCAAATATTTAATTTTATTTTAAACCCGGTAAAAAATTTGCTTAGACTTACGAATTGTTGTTAAAAAAAAGTTTATGGTGATAATTGTATGAGTCGTACTCAAGTTTACACGTGGTTTACACGATTTAAAAATTGCCGTGACGATTTAAATGATAATCCAAGACCTGGACGACCCAAAGCATCAAATCATGCTGAGTTAGCGGAAAAAGTACGTGAAACAATCGCTATCGATGCAAATTTCACTGTGAGAATGCTGACAGAAGAATTAAATTCATCTTACGCTAATCTACACAATATTAACTGAAGATTTGGATAAAAGAAAGATCTGTGCCCGTCTTGTTCCACATCAGTTAAATGAAGATCAAAAAGTCGCTCGTGTAGAGCATTGCAAAGACATCATTTCAACAGCTGAAAACGATCCAGATTTTCTTGATTCGATCATAGCTGGTGATGAAACATGGTGCTTCAAATATTATCCTGAACCTAAGAGACAATCTGCAGAATGGAAGTCGAAAGACGGCCAAAACCTAAAAAATTTCGTTTTCAGAAATCAAGTATCAAGACAATGTTGATAATTTTCTATGATTTCAAGGGTATTGTTCACAAGGAATTTGTTCCAGAAGGTGAAACTGTCAATGGAGAATACTATTTACAAGTTTTACATCGTTTATGGTCGAGAGTTGTTCGTGTTAGACCGAATATCCAGAAGGAAAACAGTGATTTTTATTTCATGATAATGCACCACCTCACAAGATCAAAAAAGTCAACGAATTTTTGATGATAAAACAGATTTGTGTCATCGACCATCCTCCGTATTCGCCTGATCTATCACCGCCTTGTGACTATTTACTATTCCCAAAACTGAAATTGGAGGAAAACTGCAATGAAAGGAGCTTTTTACGATGACGTTTCAGCCATTCAAGAAAATTCAAGAAAGCCGAAAAACGGAGTTTAAAAGTCTATGGATAAATTGGTTGATCATTCCAAACGTTGTATTAAGTTAAATGAATCCTATTTTGAATAAATATTAGCTTTGAAACATAATACCATGCTTGTTGTATTCTATAACTAAAAAGCTCGGTTATTTTTAGATCAAACTGTCAGTTTCCGGTGTTTACTAATCCATTTACATATCCTGTTACTTTTGTTGGTTTAATTCTAACTTAGGATACACTTGAAAAGCGTGGTTGTAATGGGTATTAGTGCCATCTATTCGCGATTTGAACACCGGCTATGTGTAGGCCATTAAGTAGCCTGCGAGTTCAGAGACGAACTGTTTTATTCCAAAGATACAACTTTGCCATTCCTATGTTGGTGTGTGGCGCTACACTTATCTATATTAGCATAAACCTAAAACTAAACACATCTGTTTTAGTTTTAAACCAATTTATAATATTATTGTTATAAGTTTAAAGTTGTTTAATAAACAAATTGGTACAAAGTGCAATGAAACTGTTAAAATGTTAAACTGTTTCATGTGTGTGCAGCGATATGTCCACAAAAGCCAAATAAATAAATTCATCATTTTAATGAGAATTCCACGCAAGATTGCAATAGAAATTTACGAGCTGACTGAAAAACAAAAATACTAAAATACTATAAATTTAAAAAATAAATAAAATGTGGAACATAAGTTTGCTTGAGGGGTCCAATGTCCCCATTGTGCTCTTCTACGCAGATCAAAGGAAACTCAAAATTTTCACTGTGGCATTTTATTTTTCTATACCGTGTAGTACTCTGTCGTTATGAATTAAATGTTTTCCTTTTTATTGCAGTAAAAAAATTCGTTTCAATGAATTTTTATTTTTATTTTCGAGTGTGTAGGCAATTGATAAGCGATATTTTGTACATTTAATTGGCGATTTGCTTTTTTTTTTGTTTTTTCTTCTTAGAATATTAATTTAATTATATTCAAACCAGATGAAGATTATGAAATGTACACACATTGCAAAAAATTTGTATTTTTTTTTTTTAAATTTTCGAATAAATCAAATGTGTTAAATTATTGTATTTACAAAAAATTTTATAAATATAATAGAATAATATATCAAATAAGATTTTTAAGTTCAATGATTTACAAATTCAATATAAATCATTTTTTAAATGCAACAAAACATTTTTTTTTCGTTTATTTCGTATACAAGACTCTCATACATATACTTACGAGTAGCTTAGCATGTAGAATATTTATAGCAAATTAAATTTGTAGTGCATACTGCATAAACCTAAATTCAATGACTTTTGTGTGTAAACAGTTTTTGCTGTTTGATTTTATATGGTTTTATGGGTGATTCATGATAGTTTTGTATTTTACTTATATAATGGTAATCCGCCAAATGCCACTAATTGTTTTTTAACCTATTTTGCGTTTACATTTCAGTTTTATTAGTCCAATGGCCGCTGCAGTAAATAAATAAAGTGGTGAAATTACATTAATTGGTTCAAGATGCAATTGTTTGTTTTTTTTTTTAAAAATAATGATTTATTAAGTGAGACATTTTTACTAAATCATATTAATTAGGTCAGATTACTTAGCGCGCGGCGATTGTTATGTTGTTTTAAGTATTTACGGGTTACAGTGAATTAAGTTAGAAAAATTAATGATGTCAACAATAAATACAACTAAGACGGTGATTCTTGTAATTAAAACAATATTTTGCATAATTCGACGCACATCATTAAACTAAATAATTATACTATGTACAATATGTTAGAAATCTTAAACACTTTGTACACAAACTTCGACTCTTCGAATTACGATAAACGATTATACATATAAGTCGGAAATGCAGATTGATATAGAGGAATAAAATTCCCAATAAAACACGACCGGCTTCTCTCGATTCCCAAATTGCGATGATCATATCCGTCCTGCTCTGAACCGTCTCGGTGAAGCCATCAACATCCTCATCACCACTTTCAGTCTCGATGTCAGAAAACCCAATAAAATATAGCTTTATGTATTCGGCAGATGTTGACGTAAGTTTAGGTTCCTCTTTTTGACCAATTTTCTTCACCTCGTACCGGTCTCGTATATTGACCCTTACTATCTCACAGAGTCCAAGATATTTTGCAGCGATTTTTTCACTATTGCTAAACTGTGTCCTCTTGATGGCAACAACATCCCCAACTTTGTATTTTGGCGCCTCCCTTCTCGTACGATCGTAACCCCTCTTATACTTTCCTGAATTTGCATAATCGACTGTCTCGCCTGCTCTCTCATTTCTGTTCGCCCTTTGTAAAATGATTCAGCCAATTCCTCTTCGAGTATCTCTTTTCCTATTGGGTGCATGTATTAAAAACCGGAATTTTTTATGAAATTTGAGCCTCTTTTATGGAAAAATGTTACAAGATTTTTTATTCAAAGTATTGCCCATCGCTACCCACTACTTTTTCCCATCTTTCTGGCAATTTATGGATTCCATCCCAGAAAAACTGCGCCGACTTGGCAGACAAAAACGAATCGAGCCCATTTTCGATACCTTGAACTGAAGTGAAGCGTATTCCTGATAGGGCATTCTGCATGGATCGAAATAGGTGGTAGCCGGAAGGAGCAAGGTCTAGGCTATAAGGCGGGTGAGGCAGAAGTTCCCATCCGTTATTCTCCTAGCTGGTCCCACCAAATGCACAGCATGACCTTGTCCCCGTGAATATTCGGCTTTGGTGTCGATGGGCCGGCCTCGCCTTTCTTGACATACGCTTTTTTGCGCTTGGAATTATCGTAATGGATCCATTTGACTACTTTTTGTTGCGGTCGAGCAGCATTTCGGACATGCAAAATCGTCTTTCCACGTCTCTTGGCTTCAACTCGTATGGCACCCAATTTCCCATCTTTTGGATGAATCCCAAGGCTTTTAAACATCTGGAAATTGTTGCTTGATCATTTCCCAATGATTCTGCAAGTTCTTCTTGCGTTTGACTTGAATCTTGATCGAATAATGCCTCCAATTCTTCATCCTCAAACTTTTCCGGCTGACAAGGACGCTCTTTGTCCTTGATGTCAAAATCACCACTTTTGAAGCGACTAAACCACTCAAAGTTTTTGCAAGAGCTTGCTCACCATACAAATCCACGAGTGAACGATGACTTTCAGCTGCAGTTTTGTTTGCGAAAAAGTGACTCAACAAAACTTCCCGCAAATGCTGTTTTTTCGCAAATTTGATAAATTTTCCATCGTTGAAATCGGTTGGATGTGCACAATAAAAACAAAAACTTTTAGCTGATTTTAGCAGGTATTGAATAAGGCTTTCAAATGACATATATGTCTATGATGTACTATAACGCATAAACAAGTAATGACATCTAGTATCAAATTCCGGTTTTTAATGCATACACCCAATAGTAAATCTTCAGCACTTCGCATTTTAACGCCCATCACCAGCTCAACTGGAGTCATCCAAATACTTCTTTGGTATGTATTATTGATGAAACGTTACACCTTGGGCACATGTTTGTACCGCTCACTCGGCTTTTCCAAAGGCAATTTAGTCAACACTGGTACGACTGTTTGGTTTACCCGTTCCACTTGTTGCCACCATCACAACTGGATTACGACTCAAAGCCCCGACATGTCGCATACGATGGCTTGGACGATGTTCCAACTCGTAATTGAATTCCTAATTGACGCCCATTCTGCTACCAGTGAATTGATTTCTTTCTTTTCCATCGTCGTCAGCAAATAAACGCGAAAATTGCTCAGAGCCCTTACGATTGCCAATACCTCCAAGTGGTAGCTATCATATTTTTCCTCTGATGATGAAGTTTTGCGAGAGTAATAGAAAGCGGGATGAAATCTTTGATCATCAGAACTGCGTTGTAACAAAATTCCTCTAAGTTCCATTTTGCATTCATCTATGTAAATTTCAGTTTCTGCGTTAACATCAATCAGTTTCAATACCAGTTGACGCGTCTTTTTCTCAACAGATCTGATAGCGGCTTTGCGAGTTTCACGTAATCTTCTACAAATTTTTGGAAGTAGCCCGTTAAACCTAGAAAACTTTGTATTTGTTTTGCAGTTTTCGGTTTCTGGAAACTTTTCGATGTCTCTTAGCATCTCACTTCCTGGTCTCACTCGTCCCTCTTCAATCTCATAACCCAGAAAATTTATTTTCGTACAAATAATGCTCATTTTTTCTAACTAATCTCCAACCCATTTCTGGTCGCTAATTCCAACACTTTTCCTAAATGGTTAAAAATGTAATTTACAGTTTTCGATGGCACAATTACATCGTCCGCATAAATGCACAGAATCTTTTGGCGAGACAAATCGTTTAATATAGAGTTGATGAATCGCTGGAATGGAATGGACAAGGAACACCATTTATTTCACCGATACCTTCATAATCGATACATGGAAAAAATCATTATTGAGATCAAGAAGGAGATCAATCTGGTCTTCGATCAACGGCAATGGATATCGATCTTTAACCACCAATCGATTTAATTACCGGAAATCGACACGTAACCGCAACGATCCATCTTTTTCCTTCGCCAACATCACAAGACTTGCGTATTCCGACGAACTCTCACGTATAAATTTGTTCTTCAGCCACTCTTCAATTTATTTTCGGACAAGCCGTAGTTTCTTCGGTGATAAGCGGTGTGCTTTTTGATGAACTGGTTGGTCGCTGTTCAACACTATGGTCATTTCCATTTCACTTTTCTTGTCGGTCTTCTTCGGGTTATAATTTAAAATCATAGTCTGAATGGCAACTTTCACCTCTTCGTGTTTAATGTGATTCAGGTTCACTGAGTCCTCACATTGTACAGTGAAAACTCCGCATGGTGGTATAAATATCTTCATCGTGATTGCACTAGGAGTGATTACGGTTATGGTTTTACTAATTAACTCTCGACCAAGGAACATGTCTACTGGTAGTAGGCCGTTGGCTACAATGTGAAATACTAAATATCGTTATCAATTAATATTGTTTGTAGAAAATTGCCCAATCGTGTTAAAACGATTTAAGCCAACACCCGAAAAAGTCACAACACGATCTTCCCAATTCTCGATATTCAAAGATTTAAATCTGGTGTTGCCATGATGGAACAATTTTTCTGTTGATCAATTCTGGCCGCTTTCTTTTATTATCTGAACATAATCAATAGTTTGACCTGCATGTAGAACTTCATGACACACCACTCCCTTCTAAGCAACAAAAGGCATCATCTTTATTGGCATTAAATGTGGCTTTGCCACCGTTTATGTGGTTTCACCACGTTTTTAAAAACATGTTTTTCGCAAATTATTGTCGTAAGTGACCCATTTTTCGTCACTCGTAATCATGCGTTTCAGAAATGGCTAGATTTCGACCGTGATTGTGTACATTTAGGCAATTTTTGTGTCGTCGAACAAACGATGGAAGTGACTAAATTTTTTCAACAAAATTGAAAAATCCCAAAGTCAAATGATTTTTCTCGAATATCCGTAGTATTCATTTAATGGAAAAATGAAACAATGTTTGAAACCATTATCAAATAACCGGTCCCTGGGATCGGTCATATAAATACCAAGTAATATTTGCATCAAATATTGTACGATATTCCGCCGACCAAATTTGTTCAACAAAAATCAAAAGTCCTAAAGTCCAATGATTTTTATCGAATGTCTGTAGTATTGATGAAAAAATTATGAAATGGCCGGTTTCTGGGGCGGTCATACAAATTTGTTCCACAAAAATCAAAATTCCCAAAGTCCAATGATTTTTATCGAATGTCTGTAGTATATGATGAAAAAATTATCAAATATTTATATCATACAAGTATCGTACCCGGCTGGTTGTTGGGGGAGTAGTTTTAGGAGTCAAAGCTTTCTAGGATATGCGATTCTCATAAGACTTCTTCCTAGTGTAGTTACGCCTCCTCGTGGCGACAACCGGGCAATGCATCCTAGAATGTAGCCAAGTAACTTACACGACCGTGCAATGGTGGTAAATCCATTGCCCCAAGCTTTGGTGGGACAACATACGCTGAGAGCTGCGTGGCTAAGGGGGAGCTTAGTCTTTAGTATGTGAACTCCGGGTACCAGGCGACCCCCGGTTTAAAGTAGCCTTCCCACAGTATACCGATCTCTGCTGTGGGTGACCTTCATTTCTCGGATACTCGTGGGATTCAAATGGAAACAGAATTTAAAAAAAACATAGAGGGTGATGCCTCTTTAAAAGCATCAACTTCACCAGCTATTGAGTTGGGTCTCCTAAGCTATGATGGAATGGTAGATGCCACAAGGGCCACCACTCTTGATTATCTTAACGTCCGGACCAAAGAAAAGGTGGAACAGTCCACCTCTTCTACTACGGACACCTTCTGTGACGACAACATAAGTGTAATCTCTCAGTTATCGGGCACCTCAACCATTGGTGTTGATATTGGGAACATGTCCCTCAACGCCGGGGAATGGGTTAAGCTCAACTCCTTCGAAAGAAGGCGTTTTAAAAAGGGGCTCAAGGAAGGCAAAACTAGAGAAGAGGCTCTAGCTGCTGCTAAGTCCGCGACCCCTTTGAAAGCATCCTCGGAGCCTGTTGCTCCTACCCTAGACAAGAGGTCTGGTGGTAAGCGTGAGAGGTCTTTCGAGGTTGCTCCGGAACCAAATAAACCACCTGCCAAAAAAGCAAAAGAAGGGCCTTCTCCGGTAAAGCCCTCTTTCAGCCAGGTAGCAGGCAGTGTTAAGCTGGGCATCGTACCAGGTGATCTCAGTGGCAATCCTCTTAGTATGGAGCAAATGGCAAACATACAGGAGTGTGTCATTGACCTCATTATTGGGATGCAAGGCTCAAACCACAAGCCGCAATTCCTTGGCTGTTTCCGGAGAACAGGTTGGCTATTTTTTATATGTTCCGATCATTCAACAGCGGAATGGATGAGGAACAGTTTTGTAAGCCTAAGGGAAAAAATTGGTCTGAACATAACTTTGGTGGAAGAGGATGATTTTCCTCGGCCAAACATCGTTAGGGGGTTCTTTCCACAGAGCCTTAGCTTAACTAGCGAGAAGATTCTCGCTACCATGGCCGCGCAGAACGATGGTCTCGTGGCCAACTCATGGAAGATACTGCAACGGACGACAACTGGCGCACTCGTCCATTTGGTTATGGCCATAGGCGAGTCTTCCATGAAGAAACTGGCGCGAATCCAACGGGAACATCGCATACCGCTTTGGTAGGATAAAACTCCTTCTCAAGATGGATTCCCCCTCTACCAACCCAACCACTGGAGTCAGCTCCAGTAAGGAGGGTACTTTACCAGCCCCAGTAGTAGGCACAATCACAGACGAGGAGGCATCCAGGAACAGCAGCGCTATTGAGCATTCTGTTCCTGCTGCCTCTTCGTCGGGAGCACGATCAACGGATCTCTCCGCAACTCCTACTGTGGGATCGAGTAAATCAGCACTCACCCCGAAAATTAAGCATATGGGCGCTCGGGGTGTTACTGGGAAAAGTGGCAGAAACAGGCCAAATCCCGCAAAGCAGACGGCTGGCAAGCAGCCAGGAGCGTAGAGCTCCTTTACCCTAATCATCCAGTATGGCTGGTACTATTAGGGTACTACAAGCGAATCTGCATCACGCAAAAGGAGCTTCGGATACCTTTTGCAACAGGTTCGCGAAACAACACTTAACCCTTGGCCTTATCCAGGAACCTTGGGTTAATGGAGGAAAAATCAGAGGCCTCCACCTCAAGTCATGTAAGTTGATTTACGATCGAAGGGAGGAAGTTCCCCGAGCAGCAATATTTGTTTCATCTAATATTAACGTTCTTCCAATTCCAGAGTTCACCACTAAGGATTTGGTTGCAGTAATCCTGGAGGTTCCGACTAGCAGGGGAATGCAGGAGACAATATGTGCCTCTGCGTACTTCCCTGGTGAGTCGGTTAGTGCTCCACCTGTAGTTGTACAGGATCTGGTGGATTACTGCAACCTAAAAAACAAGCATTTCATCATAGGCTGCGATGCTAATGCACACCATATCATTTGGGGCAGCAGTGATACAAATGGCAGAGGTGAGTCCCTTTTAAATTATCTTATGAGTAGTCACATAGACATTTTAAATAAAGGTTCGAACCCCACTTTCATAAACTCGACTCGGCGAGAGGTGTTGGACCTCACTTTGTCAAGTCAGCTTATTTCCAACTCTGTTGCAAACTGGCATGTTTCAAGCGAAGCTTCTCTGTCGGACCACATGCACATCAGGTTCGATATACCGGGAGTGATCATACAGGCAACAGAGCGTCGTATCCCTTGTTTTACAAATTGGAAAACATATAGGGATATTTTATTTATCAAAGCAGACATGCTGCCAACATCTTTGAGTTCAATTAGTGACCTAGAAACCGCAGCTGGTCTGCTTAATGACGTGCTCCTATCTTCCTACGAAAGCAGCTGTGTGGTGCGTAACGTTGTGGTTAATCGCAAAGTTCCATGGTGGAACGAACAGCTGGCTAAACTTCGTAAGAAGGTTAGGAAATTATTTAATAGGGCAAAGCATTCCAATGAGTGGAATGAATATAGGCAAGCCCTAACCAGTTACAACACAGAACTAAGGCGTTCCAAACGCCTCACGTGGAGGAAAAACTGTGGAAATATCGAGGATATACCTACAGCTGCTCGACTCCATAAAGTTCTAGCTAAAGATCAGTCCAACGGGATTGGGCTTCTTCTGAAATCCGATGGTAGTTATACATCAGGTCGCAAAGAGTCGCTCGAAACCCTGCTTCAAGTGCACTTTCCGGGCTGCACTGTTTGCGACACAAATACAATCACTAACTCCATATCTGGTACACACATGGGTGTAAATATGGGTTGGGTTAATAGTTTATCCGGTAAGCTTTTTACTCCGGATAAAGTCAAATGGGCCATTAACTCTTTTCAGCCTTTCAAGGCTCCAGGAGGGGATGGAATCTTCCCAGCCCTCCTTCAAAGGGGCCTGGACTTGATTACCCCTGCTCTGGTGGCCTTGTTTAGAACTAGCTTCAATTGGGGTCACATACCACAGGCTTGGAGTCAAGTAAACGTGGTTTTTATCCCAAAGCCTGGCAATCGGCCATGTGAACTTCCTAAGTCCTTTCGACCTATCAGTCTTACATCGTTTATTCTTAAAACCATGGAACGACTTATAGATCTTCATATCAGAGACTGGTTAACTGCAACCAGACCTCTAAATCCAAATCAATTCGCCTATAGGAAAGGCAAATCCACAGAGGGTGCGCTGCATCTACTTGTCACCAAGATTGAAGCAGCCTATCGCTCGAAAGAAATTGCTCTGTGTGCATTTCTGGATATTGAGGGAGCTTTTGACAATACTGGATACGACTCAATTGCTAGGGCAATCAAGCGTAGAGGTATTGACGATCCGACTAACCACTGGATTAGTTCCATGTTGGTTAGTAGGAAGATTACATCTAAATTAGGTAATGAGTCAGTCACGATTACGGCAGCAAGAGGGTGTCCGCAGGGCGGTGTCCTGTCCCCTTTGCTGTGGTCACTCGTGATCGACGAGTTGCTTGATAATTTACATCTACTTGGGTACGATGCCATTGGTTATGCGGACGATTTGGTTATCATAGTCTCTGGAGGGCATGAACGTACGATGTCCGCCAGCATGCAACAGGCTTTGCTTGTTATTTCGAATTGGTGCACTGGGGAGGGCCTTTCGATTAACCCTAGCAAAACAGTCCTGGTGCCCTTCACCAAAAGACGTAATTTGAACCTTGGTTCAATTAGTCTTAATAATATAAATATCGGATACTCCAATGAAGTCAAATATCTGGGTGTTGTCCTAGATAAGAAACTAACTTGGAACTCTCATATTACTTCAACTACCGAACGCGCGGCCAGGGCCATGTGGGCCTGCCGGCGTATATTCGGCAGGACCTGGGGCCTGAACTCAAAAATGATTTACTGGATGTACATCATGATAGTGAGGCCAATTGTAACATATGGGGCAATAGTTTGGTGGCCTAAGGTACAGCAAAAAGTTATTATGAACAAGCTGACCTCATTACAGAGACTAGCATGTCTCGGAATTACAGGTGCTATGCGCACCTGCCCTACGGCGGCAATGGAAGCTCTCATCGGGCTCACTCCACTTCATATCCACGTCAAAAAATCAGCTGCTACCTGTGCAGCTAGATTGAAGCTCGTGAATCAATACAGTCATGATGACCATATGGGTCACCTGGACATTTTGAATGAACTTCCAGACCTGAATATGTTCTTTAGTGTCCCGGACGTTTTGCCGAAAGAACTCTGCTTTGGCAGGAATTTCGTGGTAACAATCCCCGATAGAACAGACTGGGATACTGGGTTACCGCAGATGGAACCTAACAGCCTAGTCTGGTACACTGATGGATCAAAAATGGATAGTGGAGTCGGCATTGGTGTCTTTGGACCCAATCACAAAATATCGAAATCACTGGGTACTTACCCCAGTGTTTTTCTAGCCGAAATTCACGCCATCGAAATCTGCGCCTCTATTATTATGACCAAAGGTCTTAAAGGCGCATCCATCCACATTTTGTCTGACAGCCAAGCAGCACTGAAAGCATTGGCTTCTAACTGGTTGGTTTCCAAGTCGGTTCAAAGTTGTTATAAACTGCTACAATCTCTCTCTTGTCAAAACAAAGTAAGGTTGTGGTGGGTGCCTGGTCACATGGGCATCACTGGAAATGAGATAGCCGACGAACTTGCACGGGCAGGCTCGTCGACTACACTCATTGGCCCTGAGCCTTTTTGTGGTATCCCGTGGGCTTCTGCAACCTACACAATCAGCAAATGGGAAAAAATACAGTGCTTGACTTATTGGAACTGTATTCCCGGCCTTAGACAAGCCAAATCTTTGATCAGACCATTTCACCACAAAAATTTGGCGATCAATTTCAGCAAAGGAAATATTAGGAAACTTGTGAGTTTTCTCTCAGGTCACTGTAACCTGAGATATCATTTGAACAAAATGAACCTGTCCACAGAGACGGAGTGCCGACTCTGTTTGGAAGAGACAGAAACCACAGAACACATACTATGTGAGTGTGTTGCTCTGTGCACACGGAGGTGGATTCATTTTGAAGAGAGGTATCTGACCCCGGAGAAATGTAAATTGGCCTCTATAAACAGCATTCTCGCCTTTATTAGAGAGGTGGAGAAGCTCCTGGAGTAACAGTACCCAACAGCACAAAAGATCTTTTAGGTCGTAGTGCTAGCCGCTTTTGGGCAGGGACGAAAAAAAAAAAAAAATAAAAAATCGTACCCGGCTTCGCCCAGGTTTATTTTTAGTATCTTTACCTTAAATAAAACCAAATTCTGTGATTTTCCATGACTGAAGCATTCATCCCTTAAATCAATCCCTACCAAATTGAGCGACTGCCCTTGTGATTTATTGGTCGTTATAGCGAACGCAAGACGAATCGGAAACTGAAGGCGTTTGAATTGAAAAGGTAGATCATTGAAAATATCTGGAATTCTTGGAATGAGCACATTTCCCCTTTTAAATTGTCCAACCAAAATTGTTGCCTCAATTATATAAGTGTTCATCGCCTTCACAACCAAACGCGTTCCGTTGCATAGTTTTGGAGTATCCAAATTCCTTAACATCATAATAGGGCTTCCAATCTTGAGTGTGATTTTATGTTGTGGTATGCTACTTGGATTGAACGTATTTAAGAACTGAACTGAATAATTGGTGGCCTCTTCTTCGTCTACCATCTTGTCAATTGAGTAAAATGACTTCGATTCAAATGGAATCATTTCTTGAATGGTGAAATTGATTTTGTCGACTTTAGCATTAATTGGTGCAAGTATTGCTTGTTCTTGAAGCCAACAGTGATGTGTTGTGTTAGATTTGGATACACGTGGTCAATCAGAATTTTAATGTTTTTACATGTGTTGCAAAAATCTTTATTTAATTTAATTTTTTCAGTTTCCACATCCAATTCTTCTTTTTCGTTGCCAACACTCAGCAGATACCTGGAAAATTGCAGTGAGTCGAATCCAATTGATGGTTTTACCCGCATGTTTGTTTGGAGTTTCATGTTTTTTACAAATCTCCACAGTTGCGATAATTTGATACAGGCTTCTATCTCGTCGTACATGTTACCTCTAGGAATGACTGGCAGTGTTTGACGAAAATCTCCAGCAAGGATAACTTACAATCCACCCATAATGTTATTATTTACGTGAATGTGTTCTTCCAATCCATTTTTATGCAACATTGCTACATCACCCCATAAAATCGCACGCCCTTAAAATCTCTTAATACCTCCGCTTTTCCAGTTGCTTTCTTAATTCCGCATACTGGCGTCTCGTTGTGTATGAGGTCAGTTGGAAGCGATAGTGTAGCATGAGCTGTCCGACCGCCAGCCATCAATTTTCTTTTCTCCTCTGATTCTAGCAAGTACTAAGTTGATAAGGAAAGTTTTGCCAGTTCCGCCAGGTGCATCTATGAAAATTAGGCCACCATTTTTGTCAACCAAACGCTGAAAGATTTCTTTATAATTTTCTCGTTGCTCTGCATTCATAAGTGGTTCATTTATTTCGACGTATCTGTTAATTTTGTCAGTGTCATATGAAAGCTCACGCAACATCTCTCTATTCAAGCTGTCTGTTGTTTTACGTGATGGGCTTGGGATTCCAAATGCTGATAATCATTTTTCCTGACATATCAATAATTTGTCTTCGATCATTATCAGTGCTTCGTTGTAGATTTCATCTGTGAAATCTAGGTTCGGATTGGGATTTTCTCGTTGCAGACGTTGCAGAATATCTTGAGACATGCAATCCTTGTATTTTTCCCACAGAGCTTTTCGATTGGATACCTCGCAGCATGAGAGTAAGATAGCAAAAAGAGTTCGAATTTTTAAAGGTGAATCTGATTCTTCCGCTTCGTTCAATGACTCATCCCACTGGTTGTCATTCTCTAAGAGCCCCATAACCAAACATGCAGCGTGATATGTATCATATAAATCTCCATTTACAGCCCGTAAATCATTAAAACTTGTAGGTCCCTTGATCTTATGAAGAAGCATTCGTATGTAGTAACATTCTAAGTTCCTCAAATGGACTCTATAGACGCGACCAGGCGTTGTTTACGACGATTGAAAATATCGCAATGTCTTTGCAAAGTCGTCTCTTTTGCACAGTTCAAAGAGTTCTGTTAAAGTATTTTTTGGTGGATTTGCTAGGCGGTCTTCTAGATTGTTTTTATTAAAGTAAACTCTCTTGCCATTCTCCAAATGTACATCAAGGTGCTTCACAGTTGTGTAGCGTTCGTGAATTGGAAATCCAAAAATATGCCACGCAGCTTCATTACTACTTATATACCGGCCTACTTGATATTCAGCAATTTCATCCACACCATTGTCACATGATTGAGCGGCAAATACACCTTGATCAGAGCCCTTGTGTACATATTTGAGAATGTACTTGATCGATTTCACTGAGTTGCAACACTTAACGTTAATATGGGCATCAAACATCTTCAAAAGTAATGGACCGTAGGGGACAATCCATCTATTGTCAAGCTCAACTTCTTGAGTTTCAAGCCCTGACCTTAATTTAACGTATGCTATAAATCCACCATCTTCAGGCTTACGGCGACGGTAGAGCGGATAAGCATCAGTCGCTGTTTGCGTTTCGCTTATCAGTGGTCGCGGAAACATCTTTGTGCACTTTCCATCCTTCATGCTTGGTGACTTTGGATTCTACGAACCACACGGACCGTGCACCAAGTTTTTAATAACGATATCGTGTAGGTTTTTATCGGTATGTGAGTTGGGGATTTCAGCTGAGATAAGTTGATCGATTTGATTTGGATTTAATTCTTTCCATAACCATATTAAAATATGAGCATGTGGCAGGACCTCTCTTTTGACATTCAATTGAGTAAATCCAGTACTTGACGGTTCCGAAGACTTCACCTTTAATAAGTGTATCTACAAATTTAATTACCTTTTGTCGGAAAATTTTTGATGAACCGTCTGTACCAGCCACATGAGCCTATGAAACGTCTGATTTGCTTTAATGACTTTGTTGGAGGATAGTCAATAATTCCTTGTATTTTCGAAGGATTTGTACGAAGACAGCAATCAACGACGATGTACCCTAAGTATGCAACCTCCCTTCTGACAAATTTACATTTGTCGATATTCACCGTCAAACCAGCCAATTTTAACCGCTCTGCCACTAGCTTTAACAAACGAAAATATTCGTGTAAGGAAGAAGATGTGATTAATAAGTCTTCAAGGTACACAAAAAAATTCTCATGCAGTTCCGGAGGTATCACCTTGTACATAAGACGACAAATTGTTTGTGGTGCGTTGCCCAAACCGAATGGCATCACTGCGAAGCGATACAAGGCCCGTCCGGGTACTGTAAACGCTGTCATGTCTCGAGACTGGGCGTCAAGCGGAATCTGCCAAAAGACATCTTTTAAATCGATTGCCGAAATATATTGAGTTTGATCCAGCCGACCCAACAAACCTTCGACAAGAGGCAGCGGATAAGCACCCCTTTCGGTTACCTTATTCACCTCGCGAGCATCCAAACATAATCGCAATTTACCCGACGCCTTATGCATTTCTTGGTACATTAATTGTTGTTTCGCAGATGATAAGGCACAAAATCTCTGTTTTATTGGTTCTACACCCTCACGAATCTGGATTTTGTGGGTTACGAGCGACGTTTTCCCTAATCCTAATCTCGAAGAAGCAGGAAAACTCTCAATTAGGGATTCCAGAACTGTATTTTCTTCCACTGTTAATGAATGCTGATTTGCTTTACTTTGGTTGAATCCAGGCTGCTCCCTTCTTCATTAAATTGTTGGAATTTTGGAGAGATCTGAAATAAGTTCCAGGAGTCAATGCCAAGATATAACTTTTGTTTCAAACTTGGGACGATGTGTAGTTTCATTTGTCGTGTACGATTATTAAACATAATACCGGAAATAATCAATCCAAGCACCCATTGCTTATCTCCACTGGCGGTATTAACATGTAGTGCTGACGCGTGGAATTGTACATTAGGATGATCAAGGTATCGCTCGGAACCGGAACCCAATATGCTAATGGACGCTCCACTATCTAGTAGTCCCTTTGTGAGTTCTCCGTTAACTGCGATACAAACGCATAAGGTCGAGGATCTGCTCCTGCATGGTGGATGAGCGGACATTATTTCTCTCTAATCGCTTATTTTGCCAATAGCATTTCAATTCGGGACAGTTTGGTCTAAGATTTGTGGATGAATAATTTCCCTAGATGATGTGCTAGTTTGTATGGCCTTATTATTAATTTTAGGTGGAACTGCGACATTAAGTTTGATGAAATGATAAGGTTCTTGACTATTTATTGTTCTGTATTCGGCTTGGGAGTGTTCCTTTGAAGTATGGTTGTAGGTGTCGTTGGGCTTGATGATGCCTGTGTACTCAGGTTCATTGAATGCCCGCTTAAATTGGGAAAAGCTTGGTGGTAGGGTACAGGGTTCCCAGCTCTCCACTGAACCTTCGACTGGTTCCCCGAGCATCGAATACAATTATGCATGGTCATATTCCGATAACCACAACGATGACAGAATAATCTCTGTGGCAATTTGCATTCGCGGAACGTACGACCAATATCACAACAATTAAAACAAATCGGCTCTTTATCAGGTGTTTTGTTGAATTGTTGTTGTAAAAATGGCGATGCTTGGGATGGGTGTTCTGAATTTTTCGTAAAATTGGCAGCGTGGTATTTTATCTCGGATACATCTGGTAAATGCTCGGGAGTCGCAATAGGTTCCGAATTATCAACGTTGAACTGTAACTCATTAATAGATAGTCTTGCGTAAGGTCAGTAATATTGTCCCCCATTGTAATTGAGGGTTCATGTTTCTCATCAATACTTCGATGAGTCGAGATTCCGGATATGGGGTATGACATTGTAGCGTTAAGCTCCACACATGTTAATAAAATTCCATGAAATTTTCGCGCGGTAGCTGTCTGCGACATTCGATCATTTGACGAATTCCTACATCTGTACGGCGATCTTCGAACTTCTCGAGGAAAGTAGCTTTTAGCTGGTTCCATAGTAAATTAGGATTATTACGGCGAAAACTCTCACGAAATTTAATTCATTTACTAATGATTTATTATTTAGATCCATGGAACTGGTTAACGTTTCAATTTGAAACATAAATAAATCCGCTGGAAGGCCTCCGGGTGAACCATCAAAGGATATGCCTGATCGAACGAGGCTCCTGGGTTTATCCTGACTCGTACTGCTATGTTGATTAATATTACGCTTATTGAACTCGGGCATATTATACTGAACTGGTGGAATATTTGCAAAGACAGGCGGGTTGCTAGATGTAATGTTGCCTGCTAAATAATTTGGGACAGAATAACCAACATTGTTTGCCGAAACCTGGTAAAATTTTGGAACTGTAACGGGTATGTTCGATAAGCTACTGCCAGTGTTAGTCACAGCTGCAGACCTGCAGTAGTCGGATTCGGTAAAAATTGATTAAAAGTGGATGAATATGGTGCCTTTGTTTGAGTTTGAGGATTTACCCAAGGTGGTATTTGTGAATTAAAATCCGTTGTATCCGTGGCTCGTTTGATTATGGATTCTGCGTACTATTTACTAGTGAGATTGATTGTTTCTCCACACTGCATTGGTGCTAAAATTGGATTAGTTGCTCCTAATTCGAAATTCGTTGCGTATGTGGTTGGATTCGATACCATCACTGCCTTTTGTTGCCTAATATCCTCAAGCTGCTGTGTTAATTGTTGAACTTGAGCAACCAAATTGGTTATGAGCGTCGTTTGCTCCTGTGTGACTGCATGACTCATGTCTGGGATGATAGTATTTGGATTGAACATATGGATTGTTTCCTCAATGGTTGATTGTTTTACTAAAAGCTGTTTATTAACTGAAGATCTGCTTATAGCTGATGTAGACTGCTTGAATGACTCCGAATTTTCCCCTAATGATATGTGAGTTCCGGGAAATGACGTTGGATCTTCCATGTTGATGAGCCTTACCGCTTCGATATAATTATCTAAGGATTCGTTTTGTAAGCGATATTTCTCTAGTTCTGCAATTAATGAAACACATGTATCCAATGATTTAGAGGCTTGTGGTCCATATGTGTTAGAAT
Organism: Tipula vernalis; assembly: GCA_958295665.1. NCBI lineage: Eukaryota > Metazoa > Arthropoda > Insecta > Diptera > Tipulidae > Tipula > Tipula vernalis. Next base: position 139,425,501 of record OY282560.1, read on the forward strand.
TAGTTGCTCGCTGAAGACGTTAAAATTCAATAATACTCTTAGAAAATTCAAATGTCTGTAACTCCTAAAGGAATCAATTTTTTAAAGCTGAAAATAGTTGCGTTGACCTAGAAATCAGGAGACCTTTCCAAAATGTCCAAGACCACATTTCTAGCATCCTCCGTCTGGGAGTAGTTTAAAGGACGGAAATCCGGACAAACTTTAAGAATTATAGTATAATAATCTGGTCCCTGGGGTCGGCCATGTGAATAACAAACAACATTTGCATGAAATGTTGTACGATTTTCCGCTGACGAATTTTGTTCAATGTCCATATTATGCACTAGATGCAAAAATTATCGAATGGCCAGTCCTTGGCGTCAGTCATAAAAATAACAAGCAATCTTATACGGTTCAAAAAAAATCCTAAAGTCATATGATTTTTCTCGAATGTCCCTGTTACGCAGTTGATGAAAAAATTATTAAATTGTCGGCCCCTGGGATTGGTCATATAAATAACAAGCAACCGCTCAATGGCCACAGGTCTAACAATAACAAGAACAAATTTTAGGGGATAGTAATGTTTGATGTAGAACGAATTGATTTAATTAAAACACACAACTCCGGTATTTCAAAAAATCGATGTTGCTTGCTCGATGCTCTGTAAGATAAGATATACGAGTACTTTTTGGTTGTAACGAAAATTTGAGCTTTTGATCTCTATCAAATTACGCTAACTAAAAAATGCACTGACATCGTAATTTATAAACTGCAGGCAACCAAATCTATTACGATTTTGGTTTGCTTTAACTACAAATTTTGACATTAACTCGTTACTTGACAGTCTCGTTTATATTTAGACATGTCTCCTGGTTAAATATTACAAGAAATCTCTCAGCACAAAAAATATTGTATAACAAAGTAAAACATAAATTCTTACGGAAAAAACCAATTACATGAAATATAGACAGTAAGTAGGGAATGACTCAAGGAACAAAACTTATATAGTGCCGATGTGTATTTTAACCCTGGGGTGGATGTCACTTCTTATCGAAGGCGGAAATTAGTACTACACTCAAAATAACATGAGAAATCGATAAAAAGATCAATTCTAGTTATTCGCGATTGAAAATGTTGAGTTTTCATCTAAAAATTGCCTTGTTGTCCAGCTTCTTGATGTTCTTGAGGAATGCTACACAATATGTTTGCATTATTAGACTTCCACATTCTTAGATTAAACCCATAATTTGCTATTATTTTGGTGACTTTCTCTCTGAGTTGCGATGCCTCGAATTCGTCGTCTGTCATCAAATCATCAACGTACATAGATATCTCTGAATATGTTATTGAGCAGTTTGATATTTGTTTAATAGTTCTAGTATCCAAATCTGAAGCAGATGCCATACCGTAAGTGACCGTCGTCAATTGAAAATTACGAATTGGTTCAGAAGAAATATTTTTTGATATTTGGTATCGTCCGATAAAACATTTATTTGTCGATACATCTTTTTGACGTCAGCGGAGAAGACTATCTTATGTTCTCTGAAATACAGTTAGGCCTGATCGCTAAACATTCATTCGGCGAGATTCCTAACCTAGATTTGGCCGACACATCGAATACCACTCTAAATTTGGTTGTACTGCTTGAGATTTTCAGCACCCCGTGATATGGTAAGTAAAATTCTTTTTCAGCCACTTTTGGAGGAGGAACCTCGATCATATGGTTCAGTTCTTCGTAACCGCGCAGGAAATTATGGTATAATTGTGCAAGATGTTGGTCTCGAACAAAACGACGCCCCATTCCTCTGAGCCTTTAAAAAGATTGTCGGAGATCTCTTGAATGGAAGTTTTATCACGAATGAGCCTTGATGATGCTTTGTTAGATTCTGTTGGAAGTGGGGTTCGCAAAACTCTTCTTCTGGTATCTTCTTGGTTGGCGTTGGTTATCATTGATATTAACTCCTCGTTTTTTTACTGACTGGTTAGTCCCGAAACTATCCCACCGAACATAGTTTTACAGAATAGGCGCATTTAATGTAGTTTTTACTTGACCGTCCAGAAGGATGCTGAAAAGTAGTCCGCTCCAATGAGAATGTCTTTATTGGCTTTTTATATTAAAATGGGGGATCAGCTAACCTGATCCAGACGAAGGCTGGAACTTACCTGACAAGGTTTGTTAAAGAATTTGACTTGTAATTTTTGACATTACCAAACCATCTATGGGAAACTCAGAAAAACTTTCTGGTTTAATGTTTATTGTCACCAAGAGCTGAACCAGTTTGACCTATATAAAGCATTTAAAACATCTGTTTGCTCCCTTCAACCAATCCTTGCGTTCTTCTATACTTAAAGTGTGAAATTTGTTACAATGTTATATTGTGTGGTTTTTGTCTTCACACATTGAACATTGGAATGTTAAAACTGTTTTTTTCTCTCTCAGAGCCGAGCTCAGTATTATGATCCGAAGTACCACAGACAACATGACTTTTTAATTCATTTTTTGGTTTCTTCGTAGTAAATGATTCAAACGTATCTATTCGTCGAGCCAAAAATTTTAAAAATTCAGTAAAATCTGGATTGGTTGTATCCGCCGAACGTTCTGCCCAGAGTGCTTTGGTTTTCTCATCTGATTTGTGCTTGAGAATGCAATTGAGCCAGGGTGTTGCTTTTCGGCAATTATATTTGTGCGTGCTCACCGGTTTGCGTTTCGTTGTTAGAAGTATCGTGATTAATTACACCTCGGTCAAGATTATTCGAACGTATCCAGCCATTAAAGGCGGACACGGCAGCATAATAATTTTTTTCGTAATCAAGGTTCCTATTCTCTTCTGGACTTAGTTAAAAAATACAAAGCACTAACTCTGTCAACTCTTCCATTCATTTTTCGACATGCCTTAACTGCATGGATAATTCGATCATATTGGTTTCTGAATGATATTCTCTTGCATATTTTGCTAGATTTGTTAACTTGCCCTTGTTAGAATCACTTTATGCATACAATTCGTAAATGTATTTTTCTTACGCGCGATTTATTAAAAATGGCGAACCTACTCACTCGCCTCACAACTGGAGGCGATGATAAATACGATGATTAATGATGATTGATATGATTGGAGTAATAATGATCCGGCTCGAAGGACCACTTTGTCGGGGTAAGGCCGCTCGTCGATGTGCCAAAAAATGTTTGTTGGTTCAACCTCCTTTGCCGAGTCTATCACAACTAGCAATCCTATCGTATCCTTCGGTTTTATTGTATGTAAAATGGGGGTTCCTGGTCAATGCTTGGCCGTTCATCCAAATCAATCAAATCAAATCAAATCAATCAATATAAGAAACAATAATTAATAATAAATTTTTCTTTCTTTTCAGCTAATGAATACGAGTAAGTATAATGTTTTTTTATAGACTCGACATGTTTACGATTTACGACATTATTAAAATTCTAAAATAAAAAAAAAATATTACAGCTTTCCAAAAAAAATGGTAAAGCCTAAAGGTGTTGCAAGAGCATATTTGAAGGTCAAATACCAAGTGAGAAATTAAACCTCATTACTATACTATTTATGGGCAGGGATTCAATTAAAAGATTTTTATTAAAACTACTCATTATTTCTACTACTATGTATATCTCTTTTGACAGAGATTGCTAGACATATTGCTACAAATTGTTGTTTATCTCCCAACTCATTTGAACCATTTTGAGCTATTAGCGAAGCACTGGATACTTCTGACGCCGATCCTACTGAGGCCCTTAAGGTCACTGAAGAGGGATGCCCCTAGAAACTTTATCTGTTTCGTGCCAGACGAGGGCAAGTGAAAGAATATGAAGTACTGTCTCTTCGTCCTCTTCGTCCTCGCAACTGCGACAGTAGTCATGTGAGAAGAAACCAAGTATAATCTAGAGTCTGGCTTTCCCGACAGTTTTATCGATCCCGCGATTCGGGATTGCAAAAAATAAATTTCCCGGGATTTCTCGGGACTACTTAGTATCAGTTTGGTTCTAAAGAAAAGTACAAATTTTTTATTTTAACATTTATTTTCAATTCAATTAAAACCAATTTATTTTTACTCAAAAAAATATTATTTTATGAAATAAACAAAAAGTATTTTAATTCAAGCTTAAATGAAATCTGTTAAATTCTTGATTATTATTTCTGAGCTTGTTAAGGCATGCTATATTTTGATCATTTCGTTGCCTGACTGACAATTGCAATAAGACTTAAGAAAACATAAAATATCAATAGATTTGTCTGATGAATTAATTGGCCCTCTTCTTCTACAAAAATTTGATGAGCTAGAAAATATAATGCTAGGGCATCAAATTGGGTTTCAACTATCTAGTTCCTTCAAACACAAAGTACAATAATTTGTTCGGCATCCCTTATAGTTGCAGCAAATTAACTATCCAAATCCAATGTTGCCATATCTGTGGTTGAAATTGTATCGTTGCAAGCAACAATGTCACCATCGATCTGAAACTCTCGCTCTACTTCTAATTGAACTTCATTTTAAGCTTGTACTGTACCACTGTTACAAAATAATCGAACCATTAGTTGTTCTTCTAATCTTTTTATTACAACCTTTGATGAAATCGGGAAATCGTTTTCTTTTAATTCTGTTAGAAAATGGAAGTTCTGTAGATATTTACTTAATGAGATTAAATCCTAATCTCTTCTATCATTTATACGTATTTTTAACGATTGTAATATTTCCGTAGAAATATTTGAAGTGTTTTCTTCTAACGAATTATATAAAAATAATAATATGCCCTCACTCGTAATTAAATTAGCGTCACTTCTTCTAAGAGCTTCGACAGCTAATTGCACTGGCTTTAAAGCGTCGATCAAATGACATATTATTGTTAGATACTCATTATTAAAGAAATTGGAACAGTTTAGGTCTTTTAAAGCTTTAGAAATACAATCATATATTTTGATAAATCGTTCTAACATCGTCGCTATACTGTTCCATCTTACTTTGAGATCAAGAATTAAGATTAATTTATCACCATGTTGAATTTTAACATAGTTTTGGAGAGTTGCATTCTTTACTGGCGAAAATTTAAATAATTTGACTATTTTTATATATAAAATAACGTCAATCACAGTCAGGTGGATTGCATGATTATAACGCTGTTGATCATGATATGGCGACAAGCGCTCAAATTTTATCATGACGAATGCGCCATTTGTTGTTGATACTTCATCGATGAGATAAACTAAATTCTGCAAGCTTGACTTGTACTAAATTAAGAACCACTTCAGCAGAACAACTAACATTTATATTAATTAACCCTAAATTAATAAAATCTCCTCCTAGGAAATGCAAATTAACATTAAGGTATCGGCGGTTTTTTAGCGTAACGCTAAATTTTGCTTCCATATTTGTCATTTTAATAATTTCATCAATTACTACTTTTTTTGCTATTTCAAAAAAATATTCAACCAATTTCATTATACTCTGTTAAAGTTAGCCGAAAGTTTCCAGCCGAAAGTAAAAAGTCGATAATAAACAATTCCAGCCGAAAATAAACAATTTTGCGGTTAACAGCCAAAAGTCAGTAGGATAAATGAATTGCAATAAAAACTTTTGTAAATAGTATTACGTGGAAAACTATGTTTAACATAGAGGGAAAATATCGGAAAATCAAAAGAATCCACAAAATTGAAATAAAATCAGCCTGTAGAGAGTATATCTGAAGTTGAATCGTTTTTATGTGATTTGTCAATAACTATCGCAGGAAAAAATTCAGTTCAAGTTTTCCGTGGAAAATCTCGGAAAATTCGATTTTCCAAAAATCGTTAAAAAATTTGTATAAAATCAGCCTCTAGAGTATTATGTTTGGAGATTAATTGCATTGATGTGACTTGTCAATAGCTGTCGCATGAAAAAAATCTCAGTTCAAGTTTCCCGGGGGAAATCTCGGATAATTTAAAAAAGTTTCCAACTGAAAGTCAAAAATGGATGAATCAAATCAGCCTCTAGAGTATTTGTTTGAAGATGAATTGCATCGATGTGACTTGAAAATAGCTGTCGCAGGAAAAAAATTCAGCTAAATTTTCCCGGGGCAAATCTCGGATAATTTACAAAAGTTTCCAACTAAAAGTAAGAAATGGACGAATAAAATCAGCCTCTAGAGTGTTATGTTTGGAGATGGATTGCATTGATGTGATTTGGCAATAGCTATCGCAGGAAAACAGTATAAGTTTACCTTGGAAAATCTCGGAAAATTTGATTTTCTAAAAATCATTAGAAAATTTGTATAAAATCAGCCTCTAGAGTATTATGTTTGGAGATGAGTTGCATCGATGTAACTTGTCAATAGCTGTCGCAGGAGAAAAAATCAGTTCAATTTTCCCGGGGGAAATTTTGGATAATTTAAAAAAGTTTCAGCCGAAAGTAAGAAATGGATGAATAAAATCAGCCTCTAGGGTGCTGTGTTTGGAGATGAATTGCGTCGATGTGATTTGACAATAACTATCAGAGGAAAAATTTCATTATAAGTTTCCTGTGGGAAATCTCGGAAAATTCGATTTTCCAAAAATCATTAAAAAATTTGTATAAAATCAACCTTTAGAGTGTTATATCTGAAGATGGATTGCATTCATGTGAACTGTCATTAGCTATCGCAGGAAAAAAATTCAGTTCGAGTTTCCCGTGAGAAATCTCGGAAACTTCAAAAAAGTTTCCAGCCGAAAGTAAGAAATTGATGAATTAAAACAGTCTCGAATGTGTTATGTCTGGAATTGGATTGAATTAATTTGATTTGACAATAGCTATCGCAGCAAAAAAAATTCAGTTTAAGTTTCCCTTGGGAAATCTCAGAAAATTCGATTTTCCAAAAATCATTAGAAAATTTATATAAAATCAGCCTCTAGAGTATTATGTTTAAAGATGATTGCATCGATGTGACTTGACAATAGCTGTCGCAGGAAAAAATCTCAGTTCAAGTTTCCCGGGGGAAATCTCGGATAATTTAAAAATGTTTCCAGCTGAAAGTCAGAAATGGATAAATAAAATCAGCCTCTAGAGCGTTATGTTTGGAGATGGATTGCATCGATGTGATTAAATAATATCTATCAGAGGAAAAAAATTCAGTATAAGTCTCCCTTTGGGAAATCTCGGAAAATTTGATTTTCCAAAAATCATTAGAAAATATGTATAAAATCAGCCTCTAAAGTGTTATGTCTGGAGATGGATTGCATTGATGTGACTTGTCAATACTCGTAGCTGTCGCAGGAAAAAAATTTAGTTCAATTTTTCCAGGGGAAATTTCTGATAATTTAAAAAAGTTTCCAGTTAAAAGTAACAAATGGATGAATAAAATTATCCTCTATAGTGTTATGTTTGGAGATGGATTGCATTGATGTGATTTGACAATAGCTATCGCAGGAAAACAGTATAAGTTCACCTTGGAAAATCTCGGTAAATTTGATTTTCCAAAAATCATTAGAAAATTTGTATAAAATCAGCCTCTAGAGTGTTATGTTTGGAGATGAATTGCATCGATGTGACTTGTAAATAGCTGTCGCAGCAAAAAAATTCAGTTTAATTTTCCCGGGGGAAATCTCGGAAACTTCAAAAAAGTTTCCAGCCGAAAGTAAGAAACGGATGAATAAAATCAGCCTCTAGACTGTTATGTTTGGCGATGGATTGCATTGATGTGATTTGTGAATAGCTATCGCGGGAAAAAAATTCAGTTTAAGTTTCATTTTGGAAAATCTCGGAAAATTCGATTTTCCATAAACTCTAAGAAAATTTGTATAAAATCAGCCTCTAGAGTATTATGTTTGGAGATGAATTGCATTGATATGACTTGTCAATAGCTGTCACAGGAAAAAAATTCAGTTCAATTTTTCCGGGGGAAATCTCGGATAATTTAAAAAATTTTCAGCTGAAAGTAAGAAATGGATGAATAAAATCAGCCTCTAGAGCTCTTTGTTTGGAGATAGATTGCATCGATGTGATTTGACAATATCTATCGCAGGAAAAAAATTCAGTTTCAGTTTCCCTTGGAAAATCTCGGAAAATTTAATTTTCCAAAAATCATTAGAAAATTTGTATAAAATCAGCCTCTAGAGTGTTATATTTGAAGATGAATTGCATCGATGTGACTTGTCAATAGCTATCGCAGGAAAAAAATTCAGTTCAAGTTTCCTGTGGGAAATCTCGGAAACTTCAAAAAAGTTTCCAGCTGAAAGTAAGAAAACGATGAATTAAATCAGTCTCTAGAGTGTTATGTTTGGAGATGGATTGCCTCGATGTGATTTGACAATAGCTATCGAAGAAAAAATTTCAGTTTTAGTTTCCCGTGGGAAATCTCGGAAAATTCGATTTTCTAAAAATCATTAGAAAATTTTTATAAAATCAGCCTCTAGAGTGGTATGTCTGGAGATGGATGGCAGTTCAAGTTTCCCGATGGAAATCTCGGAAACTTCAAAAAAGTTTCCAGCCGAAAGTAAGAAATGGATGAATTAAATCAGCCTCTAGAGTGTTATGTATGGAGATGGATTGCCGCGATGTGATTTGACAATAGCTATCGGAGGAAAAAATTCAGTTTGAGTTTCCCGTGGGAAATCTCGGAAAATTCGATTTTCCAAAAATCATTAAAAAAAATTTATAATATCAGCCTCTAGAATGGTATGTCTGGAGATGGATGGCAGTTCAAGTTTCCCGTGGGAAATCTCGGCCACTTCAAAAAAGTTTCCAGCCGAAAGTAAGAAATGGATTAATAAAATCAGCCTCTAGATTGTTATGTTTGGAGATGGATTGCATTAATGTGACTTGTCAATAGTTATCGCAGGAAAAAAATTCAGATCAATTTCCTCTGTGGAAACTGAATTGTTTTCCTGCGATAGATATTGACAGGTCACAACAATGCAATCCATCTCCAGACATAGCACTCTAGAGGCTGATTTTATTTATCCATTTCTTACTTACAGCTGGAAACTTTTTTAAATTATCCAAGATTTCCCCCCGAGAAAATTGAATTGAATTTTTTCATTCGATAGCTGTTGACAAATGACATAAAAACGATTTAACTTCAGATATACACTCTAGCGGCTGATTTCTGACTGTGTTAAAATATGTTTTCCACGTAAGCCTATTTACAAAAAATTTTATTTAAATTAATGTATCCTATTTACTTTCGGGTGGTAACTACAAAATTTTTTATTTTTGGCTGTTATGTTAATAACATAATCTGCATTATAGAATTTTTAAATTTCGACTGAAATTTTATAATCTGCATTACCATTTATTTACTTTCAGCTGGACTAATACAATCTGCATTATCGACTTTTCACTTTTGGCTGGCAACTTTCGGCTAACTTTAACAGTATTATGTTTATTGGTTTTAGGTAAATTAAACTGCCGTGCAGATAGGGCTTCCCTAATAAATTGACTATTGCAAATTGCATTTATAGAGAAGCCATCAACAGCAGCTAAATTCTTGCGACATTTTCTGCAAGCACCAGTCTTTTTGTGTAAACTAGAATTGATGGTTGCTGCTGAAGTTTAGTTTTTGTTGATGAATTATCCCCTTCTTCGTATACTCACTTATTAATCTTTATGTTGTGGAGCGAAGCTAAATGTCGACTTAGTCCACTAGTTGACGACCCTTTACATCCGATTAACTTATCACATTAGGAACATTTTGCATGATCATTGTTAATTTTATTAAAAAAATTCCACACCACGGCGATTTGATTGTTGTTATTTGCCATTACGCTTGTATAGGGAGCTATTTCATTTACCTCAGATTTGTCTATACACAATTTTATAGGTTATTATATTATTATAGGTTATATATACATAATAGTGTTTTTCTGTATATAGAATCGAGTGTGTTTTATGCAAAATTTTAATCTAGTACTACTTCTAGTTATGTAAATTAAAAGTAAAAAAAAATTTAAAGAAAATAGTTTTTTGGTGAAGAAGAAAAATGTTTCCCAGGCATAATATATGGATTTCCCGGGATTCGGGATTATAAATTATTCCAAAAATCCCGGGAAATTTATCCCGGGAAATCTCGGAAATCAGATACTAGTCTAATCGCATGCCTGCCTATGAGACAGCGCCCCGTCATCAATCCAACAACCAGGCTGATCTGACTTCACTGAAGTGAGATCAGCTGTCTGCGCCAAGTTCACCTTTAGCCAGACCTGCCGAGTTATTACGCATAATATGCTACTTGACCATCTGTCGTTTGTCAACTTTCTCAGTTTTTCCTAAAGCAGCAGTTTGCATACCGCAATTGGCATTTCAGTATCATTTCTGCTTTCTGAAAGTGGCCGTTGTACCACGTCGAGCCAGTTCATCGGCTTTTATGTTCCCTGTACTAATGTAATGTCCTGGCACACATATAATATGGATGTTGTACTGATTTTTTATCTCGTTAAGAGATGAGACACAGTTCTGGTGGATTACTTTCGGCGTAAGGAGCTTTGATTGAAGCGCTTTAATGGCAGCCTGACTGTCCGTATATACGCGAGTTTTACAAGCCGATATTACATTATACCTCAACCAATCTGTGACTTCCTTTATGGCAGTTACTTCAGCTTGAAAAATGCTACAGTAGTCGGGGAGACGGAAGGAGAGATTTAAGAAGGTTCCTCGCAGAACACCCCAGCCCCGAGTTTTCCGTCCCGTTTTGAACCATCATTGAAGATTTTGGTTTTATGGATGATTTCGGAACTTCATATATGAGCGTAATATTTTTCGCATATGTTAGGAGCTTTATACAAAGATAAAAACAACGTATTGTCTACATTAGCTACGTCGAAAACTATTGTCTACGCTATTGTCGACCAACACGTGAAGACGAAAAACGGAAAAACGGATTAAATTTTTAATGTGATATCTCATTCATTCTTAATGATTGAAGCAGAAATTCTGTTTAAATTATTAATACAATATCTACTTATTTATTAATATGATTTCCTTCCATTTTACTTAGAATTCGGATTATAAATCATTAAGAATAGTTTTAAAAATAATCAGAATTTCTCCTGAGTTCCAAAACAAAGAATGTGAAAAACCGATTTTTTAAAGTGACATCACATTAAAAATTTTATAAGAAAAATCTCACAGTTTTAATAAACTTTCTTTTTGGTAATAAAAACTATAGAGATTTCTGATTAATTTTGTATGGAAAATGTGACAATTTACGTGACTTTTGTCTCATTATTTCAAGTACTACTATGTATACATGTATATATTTTCATTACTTCCAACTTTGTGTAAAAATAGATTTATGGTAAACAATTATCACATTTTTCTTTATCGAAAAATAAAATAAAAACCATTATCAATCATCATTTTCAGTATGGAAATGCCGAGATTGGCCAAATCATCCGAGGATGCAAATCCTGTTACGTACTAGTAACAAAAGGAGCCGGAAGATTTTTTTGTAATTATTGTAAAAATTTCTTAATTTTAATCATGTTTTTATATATAATCAATAAAATAAAAACACGATGAAATTACACCCTACAGTGTTAATTATCTTCAAACGAAAAACACAATCCTCTTTTTTATAATAAAATCTTGACCTAAATATTTCAATCAAACTTTATTCCTTGCTCTTATGTGTTTATGTGCGAATCCAGCAAATCCAATTCAACACAAATAAAAATTAAACTTTAAAACTTTTTACACTAAAATCAACAACAAACAACAGCTAAAAATAGAAACGAGAACCGTAGATTTGTTGAATGTACCCAAAAAGCCATTTACTAAAAACCTTAAAACTTCCTTTTATTATTTTTTTTATGTCATCTATAAAAATTACGTACGTAATTTTCATGTTATTGTACATAAACTGAGGTGATTGCGAGGAATACTAAAATTCCAATAATCCTTCGTATACAAATAAATATAAATATGTGATACGGCCACATATGGGTGAGATGGTGAGAGGCTAAAAAAGAGCAATTTTGTTGTGCCAAATCGAGATTAACGAAAAAAAAAAAAAATTCAATTACACAACGTAATGTAAATTGCAGTTATGCATTTCAAGTGTTACGGATACTCCGTCTTGTTTGTGGTATCGAAAAATGTTATTGATGATTTTTTGTTTTTTGTTTTTGGTATATTTTGCGGCAGATTTATAAAACGGATGTATAGTTTTATCTATCTAACTAACCCCTTCAATATATCATCAGAACATTTTATGGTCAAATAGAGAACATGTTTTTTATTTTATTTTGTATGTCGACTAGTTTTATATTTTATCGTAGTTGAAATTTTAGTCTTTCGTAATTCTCATTCTAGTATAGGAGTTCTGGTTGTGTTAATGGTTCAGATTTTTTATTTTACAGAAAAAAAAAAAATCTTCATATTTTACTATCCTTCTGCTATTTGTATGAGTGACCCCTCTAGACACTTTTTTGTGTTGTGTTTTGTAGAGACGTACAAATTTGTTCACCACTAAAACCATAAAAATGATGAAACCAAGACAAAACCAAAAAAAACTATCAACCTTTTATAATCGTATACTGAGATTATTATAAATGATCTGAAATAAAATGGGAAAATACAAATGGTGATAAAAAAATTTAGTTCATTGAACATAAATGTGATTTTGGCTGATTGTGAATGAATTTTATGGTGTCAATTTACTTGTAATAGGTAAGATAGGTAAAGTGATACAACTAATGCTAGTGTAGGGTAATAGAAAAGTCACATTAACCCTTCTAACTAATATGGAGCGAAGGATAAATTATTTAAGTCCTTTTGAATTTAAATTTCCCAGGAAACTATTTGTCTTTGATGAAAAGTGTTTTGATTTGCTGGGATAGAGGAAATAATATAAAATTACAATGGTTTAAAAGAGACATATTTCTTAAGTAAGATGTCTCACGGTTGTTTTCAGTATGCACTAAAGTCATATATCTACGCTAACTAACTTAAACCGTTCCTATCGGTAGACAAGAAGGAATGGTAACAAGTCCTGCTGTTGTCCTGAAAATGTCTTCAAAAACCGCTTCGTTAAATAGACGAACGCACAAAAAGCTTATAGTTCGTAATTTGTTTTAATTTATTATTATTTTTGTGAGTATAGGGATAAATGCTTGTGAAGTTTTTCCGAAAACGTTCCAAAAATTGTAACCCTTTAATCGGTGTGAAGTTTCTGTCAAAATTGGTCAAAGAAAATGTTGAAGAAAGTGTACAATTTTTTTACAGTGTAATTCAATAAAAAAAATTGAAAAGAAATATTACGTGGATAATGATAAAATAACAAATAAAATAAAACCAAATAACACAATAATTTAAGTTGCACTTACAAATCTAAAATAAAATCAATTGGCAAGTTAAGATTGTCAAAATTCAAACGTTTGTAACAATTTTGGTTTGATGACCAAAATTGCCACAAAAAAAAAATGATCAACCGCTACTCTATTTTGCCCAGCTCAGCCTGGTAGAGGGAACAAACAAAAAAAAATGTCGGGGTCAACAAAAAAAATATTTCGCGGTGTCATGAAAACTGCTAAAAATAAACTACGGATTACCAACACTTTCCGTCATCACGTCTCAATGCCCCGCCTGAAAATTTGTTTAACACATTATGGGTTGTAAAATATCACCCGCAAAAAAAACACGATGGTGAACACTAAAACAAACAAGAAAAAATATTATAATAAAGTTGCCCAAAATATAGTACCTCACCCTGATTTATGTTTGTATGTATATCATGTGCGCATGTATATATATCACGTCGATTTACAAAGCATAAAAAAAAACTTAATTCAAATCAAAATCAATGTGGAAAATTAAAAAAAAGTAATTTTATAAGAGAGCAACACACAATAAAAAAAAATGAATTTTCCGCCAAAAAAAAATTACATTATAATCATAAACAAAAATAAAAATACTTAACGTTCCGCATCCTCCACACGCGATCACCCGATATTCTCTCCAAAATCTGCTCGTCCTTGCGCCTCTCCTCTGGTTTCTTTTCTTTTACGGAATTCCAACCCAAATGGCAAAGTGAAGAAATAAAAACTCGTCATTCAATGACAATATCCACAACAGTATATTTATTTATAAATTCGGCATTAAGAAACAACCTAACATTTAGGTGATTATTAATTATTGTTAATGGTTATTAACATTTAAGTATTTGTTTTTGTTTTTTTTTTGTAAATTTTTATTGTTCACAAAAATTAATTTTTAACAATTTTAAAGTTTTTTTTTTTTTTTAATGGCGGTTACAATAATGCCTCATGAACTGTTCGATTTAATTTTAATTAATTTTTTTAGTTAATTAATTATGTTTTCCACTATTTAAATATATCGTCTGTGGTTACACATACACACATTTAATCTTTAATTGTTTTTTTGTTTATTTTAATCTTTTAACTTTTTACTAATTTTTTATAAATTTTAACTTTTATTTCGTTTTTGTTTCACCATAATATTATATATCTTTTTATTTCCTATTTTTTTTACTCATAAACACCTTTACACATTGGTATCAATCGCCAGACTGTCCCTCTCCGATCTCATTACCACAAAAAAAAAAAATCCGCAACAAAAACAATTAAAACAAAATTAAATTGAATTTGACTAACGCTGTAATCAGTATGATTTGAGGAGGCTGCCGTACATAGAAGATGCAAATGATTCAAATCAATGAAACAATGCAAAGGTTAATTTGAACATTGTTTCACGTTTTTTTGGCGAATATGTTGTTCAGTTAATTTTGTCAGGGCGATCCTAGAGTTATAGTATTCCCCACTAGCCATTAATTTGATATTATCATATTGATAGCTTATAGTATGAGCTATTTAAGGCTTATGATGTGATATGCCGGAAAACTCTAGGATCGCCTTTACAAAATTAATTGAACAACATTTTCGCCAAAAAAACTTGTAAATTTTGACAATCTTAACTTGCCAATTGATTTTATTTAAGATTTGTAAGTGCAACTTAAATTCTTGTGTTATTTGTTTTTATTTTATTAGTTATTTTATCATTATCCACGTAATATTTAGTTTCAATTTTTTTTATTGAATTACACTGTAAAAAAATTGTACACTTTCTTCAATATTTTCTTTGACAAATTTTGTCAGAAAATTTTGTCAGAAACTTCACACCGATATTCTTTAAATGTATTGGTGCGGCATTCAATAAGCTGATTGTTGAACATTCCATTTAAAACTGAACGATTTCCTAATTACTGGAAAGCTCTATGACCTTCAGTTTATTGATGATTCTCAGTAGTTGCAGTTGTAGGCCAATTGATGTTTTCATACTTAAAATTGAGATTGAATAGAAAGTCGTTGAACGTTGAATATAGATTAAATATCGCTTTCCTAGTTGATCAGCTTATTGAACATTGGTCTAGTGATGATTTTCTATTGCTCTAGGCTTTGTCAATAATCTGGGAAAATTTAAAAAAGAAATTAGGGGCGATCATACTTAAAACTAGGATTGATAAGAAGAAGTCGTTGTTGAACGTTGAATATAGAATACAAGTTAACGAAACGATATTTCGGAGAGTTAGAAAAATGAAATTTATTCTTCAAATTTTAAATTATTACTCTTTTACGTACAAAATTACTCTAAATATCTTCTTTAAATTGTTTCTTCTTAGGTTGGTTTGTTGAGCGTTTTGAATTCTTTGCTCTATGTATTCATTTACTTTGTTCCTAAAATTTAGTAGACCTTGGTAGTTGATACGGTTGGATCTTGCAAAGAATAGGCCACTGGGTTTTCTATTAGTCACTGAATTTACGGTGTTTTTTATAGAGAGGTCTTTTTATTCGTTCATTAGACATCTCGTAATCTCTATGATCGTTGAGTGTACCCTTTCGACCGTGCCGTTCACCTCGCTTTTTTGAGTTGGTGTAAGGAATATTTGAATTCCAACTGTTTTGATATAATCAGATATCATTGGGCTGACAAAACTTGATTCATTATCCATCACTATTGTTTTAGGTGCGGTGAAATAGTGCAGAGTTTTAGTGATCTTGCTCCTTAGATGTATAGCAGCTGATCTATCATATCCTTGAAATGTAAAAGTTTCGTGAATTTGGTGAATTTTTCTATGCACGTGATGAATTTTTCCTTCTTTATGTTGACTATATCCATGTGGATTATCTCTGACGGATATGTTGAGATTGGTGTTTGTTGTAATTTAACCTTATCAGGATAACGGTCATATTTTTCCGTATGACAAGTTTCGCAGTTCTGTGTATATTTCCTTATTAGGCTTGTCATCTGTGGGAAATAATATTTCTCCAAAATATGTTCTTTATTTTCCTGACAGTTTGTATGGGCTCTTTTACGTTTTTTTGTACAATCTTTTGTGTTAATCGAATTTTATACCCCCTAAGATGCTTCTTCCAAATTTTGATTCCATTGATTACGGTTGGGCTAAGCCTTTCTTTTAGAACTCTCATCAGTGTTTCTTTCTTTATCTAACTAAGGCAGATAAAATGCATCCGGTAGTTAAGGTGAGGTTCCTCACAGGCGTAGATGTCTTTATTTTCCATAATGATGAGTTGATTTTTGAATACGTTTATGGGTGCTTCACAGTATGGTATTAAGCCCTGATGAGAATTTGGCGAAATCCTTTATGAAGCGCCTGTAATAGGACGTGAAGCCGAGAAATGATTTTAAATCTTTCAAGTTCTCCGGGATTTGATGCCCTGATTTGGTTATGATATAACCGAGGAACTCGGTTTCGTTCTTGAGAAACTCCGTTTTATTAAGATTTACTCTCAGATTTGCTTTTCCCAATTTTGAAAATATTTTCCTGACATTGTCCAAATGTTCCTCTTCTGTATTTCCTCCGAATATTATTATGTCGTCTATGTAGACATAACCTATTTTCCCGATGAACTCCTTCAGCATGTTATCTATCATTCTCTGAAAGATAGCCGGTGCATTTTTTAATCCAAAGGGAAGCCGTAGGAATTCGTACTTCCCATTCTTTTTTACATCCGTTTCTTTCATTTTAATTTTATGAAAGCTGGAGGTGAGATCGATTGTAGTGAAAAATTGTGAATTTCCCAGATTCGCTAGTATGTTAGATATATCTGGAATCGGGTAAGCGTCTGACGTTGTTATGGCATTGAGTCTTTTAAAGTCAATGACTATCCCGTATTTTTTTATACTGGAAGCATCTAACTTCTTTTCCACTACCCATATTGGAGAATTATGTGGGATCTTGAAGGGCGTTATGATGCCATCTTATAGTAGTTGTTCGATTTGGTTTTCTACCTCATCCCTCATTTTAACTGGGTATGGGTAGGATTTGGAATAAATAGGTTCTTCCGTTGTGGTCTTAATTTCTGCTCTTATGTCAGTGTCAATTGTTTCATGGTTGTTGACTGGATCGAATAGTTTGCAAATTTTGACAATATATTTTGTAGTTTTTGCTTAGATCCCTGTGACAGATGATCGTCTCGAACTTCTAGGTTATTGACCTGTTATGACTGCTTTTCCTTCAATGGTATCTTTATGTTTTTTTTTTTTTTTTTTTTTTTTTTTTATATACATATTTTAATTGGGTGCAGAGCGGACTTATTAACGGTCCTAGCTCCTTGTAACTGTCAGAGCTTCTGCACCCAATGCGCGATCCTTCAAGTAAAGATTAATATCTACCTTAAATTTATTCATTTTGTATTCCTCCGGAAATTTGAAGTGTATTAGCGAATTCCACTTTTTTGATGTTCGATATACAAATTCGCGCTTAATTTCTTCAGTTCGAGGTTTCGGGAGCTTCACCGTAAACCTATGTGCATTGGTTGTTCCTCTTGTTACTCTTGTTGTTCTAACGAATGGTGGTATTTTCTCCGATAGTTCTGCAGAACATTTACCATGTAAGCATCTGTAGAAGACGCAGAGTTCTGCAACATCTCTGCGATGCTGTAAGCTGTCTAGTTCTTGGGTAAGTCTGGGATTCCGTATTATTCGGATAGCGCGGCGTTGAACCCTGTCCAATAACTGGAGGGTGGTACCAGACGCACCTCCCCAAACTTGACAGCAATACTCTATACATGGTCGGATGAAGGTTTTATATATCTGGAGAACTTGATGCGATTTAAAAAACCTTCTGCATCTATTTAGGAACCCGAGTTTTTTTGAAGCTGATTTAGCCAATGCAACAATGTGTTCATTCCATTTGAGTTTGTTACTTATTTGAACACCAGCAGTCGAATTGAGTCGCAACCCACAAGGATATGGTTGTTTACCACAAATGGGTAGTCGTTGCGACTTTTTTTACGTGAAAATGTGCATATTTGTATCTTTTTCTCGTTAAATTGCACTAAGTTGTTGTTACCCCACTCAAATATTGTACTTAAATCGGAATTAAGAGAAGTTACGACTTCTGACCGTTTATTATTTAAATCTGTAATGCTAGGCTCCGCCTCGAATGAAATAGAAGAATGCAATGTGGCATCATCTGCAAAGCTATGGATAGGGTTTACAGTGCTATCCAGCAAATCGTTGATGTATAGCAAAAACAGGGTCGGTGACAAAGGTGATCCCTGAGGGACTCCGGCATTTGGGGAGTGCGTCGATGATGATCTCCCATTAAGTACGACGCTGATTTTTCGGTCATTGAGATAGCTTTTAATCCACTTGGTGGTCATCGAGTCCAGCCCGTATGCCACAAGTTTACAAATAAGATTCTCATGCCATACCTTATCAAAAGCCTTGGATATATCCAAAGCGATTGCAAAGGCCTCTCCGTGGTGTTCTAAGGCGAGATTCCATTTGTTTGTGACGTACGTCAGGAGATCGGTCGTGGATCGGCTTTCACGAAAGCCGTATTGTCTATCCAAAATTAGTTTGTTAACTTCAAGATATTTAACTATATGTTGATTGATACATTTCTCAAAGACTTTAGCGACGGCTGACACAATTGATATTGGCCGGTAGTTTGAAGGGTCAGTTTTGTCACAACCCCGTTTCAGCACGGGTTGCACCATTGCACTCTTCCAGGCGTTCGGGTAGTCGCCTTGCTTGTATGAAAGTAGGAAAATTTTAGATAATATTGGAGCCAATTCATTGGCAAACTCCTTCAATATTCGAACTGGAATTCCATCAGGTCCGGTGGCCTTGTTTACATTCATTGTCTTCAGATTAGTAAAGACAATTTCCTCCGAGATGGTGACGGGGCTCATTTTAGAACCACAATATGGAACTAATGGAGGCCTAATTCCATCTGGGACAACTAATATCGAGTTCGATTTGAAGATGCTTGCCAATAAGTCGGCTTGTAAATATGGATCCACCACCAAAGCGCCGTCAGCACATTTCAATGCTGAAACAGATGTTTTCGAAATATTTGCAACCGATGCGACCATGTGGTAAAAGTTGCGATCGGAGATTTTCAGCTCGGAAGCCACATTGGCTTTCTTGCTGTCGGCCCTTTTCGCTTCTCTACCACAGGTTTGTTTGCAGGTGTTCCGTATCGTTTTGTATTCCTCATAAGAAATTTTGTTGCGTTTATATTTCTTGTGTGCCGATTTATTTTGTTTGGCAGCTTTGGTGGCTTCTTTTGAAAATATTTTAAAATTTTGATTGGGATTGGAAAATGATGAGGGGATAAATTTATTCATTCCATGTAAGACGGTGTCAGTAAAACTGGAAACGGCGTCGTCTATGTTGTTGTTATGTAGGCAATGGCGTTCCCAAGGGAAGTGTTGAAAAAATGACCGTAAACCATCAAAATCAGCCTTGTTAAAATGCAAAGACGCCTTGGCTGCTGCCTAAATTCTGGTGGTGTTTCGACAGATATTTTTGTGGTTATTAAGTTATGGTCAGAATTTCCAATTCCAGTTTCGACATGGGCCTCCATGGAATGAGGGATTGATGTCAGACAGAGATCCAGAATATGAACTCCTCTAGAATTTTGGCATTCAAATGTGAACTCACTAACATTCTGTGTGAGGTCATGCGAAACGGCAAGCCATTCCGCATGGCACCCAGCGACATTTGTATCTTTGTGATTCAACCATTCTTTATGGTGGGCATTAAAGTCACCGACCATAATTAATTCGCATTCGGGATGTTGATTACGAATATCAGTGCCAAAATTAGTGCCATGTTTAGTGCCAAAATTAGTGTGTTATTTTTTCTGTCGATTGTGGCTCCTAGTACTTTTAGGGTGTAATCTCCGATGATTCCGTCGAATGATTGAAGTCCTGGTAAAATGAAAAATTCCAATTTTTTGTGAATTCCATTACTATCAAAAAATGGTCCAACGATTGTTTCCTTAATCGGTATGTTTCCACACAATTGGTTGTTAGTCGGTATTGGGTTTTTAGTGTTAATTCGGATCTGATAAAATTTGTATTTGCTCCGGTGTCGATGAGGAACTTGAGCAATTTATTATCTCTAATTTAGTACGCTAGAGAGGTGTCCATCATAAAATTTAACTCGGTGTTTTAATCCTCTTGTTCTTCCTCATGATTGCATATGTATGTCTACGCTCAACATTACCGCGATTAATTGATTATATAGTTGTTCTTCACCTTCGGTTTCTAAATGCGGCGTTTAAATGCTGGCTGATAATTTTGTTGGTTTGGATAATTCTGTTGATTATTTGATTGATTTGTCTGGTCACCTTTTTGATTCGTCGGACTGTTGATATAATTGACCCGTCTTGTCTGAATAAATGGGTCGACTGACATCGGTGTTGGTGGTTTTAGTCCTGTTGGTCGTAGTGGTGTTTCTCTTCCAATTCTATTGTTTTGGTGCTGGATGATGTAGGCCAAGTTTCTTTGTGATACTGGGATATTAACAAGTTCCCCTTGTTGATATACTGGATATGAGTTCAATTGATTTATCGGGGATACTACCGAATTGTTGAAGCTTTTTTGTGGATCGCTATATTTTGATAATTCGGATTCTGAAATTCTAAGCATGATGTATATGCTTCTGGAAGAGTTTGTGGGCATTGGATCATTACCATTCTGCTTAATTCGCCATTGAGTCCTCTTACAAATACGTCTAATGCACGATTTCGGTATGTTTCTATCAGTACCTTTACTGTATCTGTTGAATATTTTTCTGTTTAAATTTTATTAAAAATCAGTGAAAACTGATAGTTGTGTTGGCGTAGAATTAATCTATGCTCGTGTTTCCTTGTAGGATACCGCTTAGTTGATGTTCCAGAGTCCTGGGATCCCTTTTATCGGCATAGTGAAGTGAAATGCTGCATCGGCTCTCCCTCTGATTTTCTGCCTTTTGCTCTGTAGTATTGATCGGTACAATGGTTTGTTTTTTATGATTTCATAGCCCCTTAAAATGTTTTGTACGTTGTGAATCTAAGTCTATCTACGTTTGTAGTTTCTTGACGCAATCCGGGTGCCTGCTGATGTCGGTTAGATCTTGTTCCGTTTTTAGTGCGGCTAGTGTTTCTATTTTCGTAATGACCAGGTTTTCGAGTTTGGTCGTGCGCTGGTCTAGTCTTCTTGTTGGTTCTATTTGGGCGTTGACCGCCCAAATAGAAGATAGAAGATTTTCACTTGTTTGTTCAATTATATAGAACACATATCGCGATGATAACCTCAATGAGCATCGGTCTAGTGATGATTTTCTAGTGTACTAGGCTATTGGCAATAATCCCAGTAAGTTTCGAAAAACATATTTGAGGCTTTCATACTTAAAATTAGTATTGAATGGAAAACCGTTGTTGAACGTTTAATATAGAAGACATATCGCTTTACTAAAGGGTGATAACCTAAACAATCATCGGGTAGGCCTTCGCAAACTCCTACTGGCCATTTTCAAAAAACGTATTTGGAGCTTCCTTACTTAAAATTAGTATTGAATAGAAAGTCATTGTTGAACATTCGATATATATAGAACAGATATCGCTTTTCTAAATGGTGATAACCTCATTGACCATCGGCCTAATAATGATTTTCTGTTAGATTAGGCCATTGCCAATAATGCTGGCAAATTGCAAGAAAAAATTTGGAAAGATTGAAAAGAAACTTATTATCGAACGTCGAATCTAGATCACATAATATCTTTAACTCAATCACAACACAATCATAAACGTAATCACCACATTAACCGCCAACCCAATCTTCAACTCAATCACTAAATCAACCACAAATAAATTTTAAAGTCAACCCTAACTTATCTCCTAATCAACCTTTAAATAATTTGTCAACCGAACAACTTATTTAACCCCAATGAAAGCTAACTAAATCCTAACTCAACTTCAACTAAACTTTGCTCGCACCAAATTTCAATCCTCTGCTCAACTCCACACTTATTGGCAAACCCAATTCCAAAATTAACTCTATTCGAAAACTACATGCTTGTATGAACTTAACTCAATCTAACCTCCCACTAAACCCTAAACTCGACCCAAAATTAATCTCCAACCGAACTTCTCACTCAAATCCACTTTAAACCCTATTCACCGTCTTACCTTAATAGCAACGCACAATTATACCGGCATAAGTAACATCATACCATCGTAACCTTAACCCATCACTCCATCATAACATTATTCCATTACACTATGCCATCATGACACTGTATCGTTAAACCATCATACAATCATACCATGATACCATAGTAACGTTAAACCATTACACCAGCACACTATGATGCATATCTTCCCATCCTTTATACCATCTTACCACCACACAATCGTAACATCGTACCATCGTACCATCGTGCCATCATACCATCATATAATTATACCATAATTCTATCAGGCCTAGACATCACCATACCATCCAACCGTCATACCATTATACCATCATACCATCCCACCATCATACTATCACACCATCTTTCCATGATACCGTTATACTATCATACCATCATACCATTATAGTATCAGTCTTATAGTCATACCATCGTCTCATCGTATCGTCATACCCTCATACCATCATAACATTATACCATCATACCTTCATACCATCACACCACCATACATCATACCCTCATCATACGGTTATGACTAAATTATTACGTCGTGTTGAATGTTTCTTTTGTCATTTTAATATAACCATTTTGGTTAACAAACACCTATAATATTTTCTAAACCCTTTTTCTGATATTCTACTTCAAAAGCGGTTTAAATATTTTCAACACTCAATTTAGGATTTATATTGTTTCGTTATCCGTTTGAACAGTTGCGAAACATTTAATTTACATTTATTAATTGACAAATTATTAGGTTGGGTTAACGGTTTAACGGTGCTAAAGGCACCTTTTTTATTCCGAAAGTTTACCAAGGAGTATTCCTGAAATTCTAGGAATTTCTTAATAGTACAAATCGCAATTAGAGCTTTTTCCCGCGTTAGGTATAAATATTACGTTTACCTTAGTCCATTTCCTAGGAATGTGGTAAAGTTCCAGTCTGCCTCTGAAAATAACTTCTAGCCATGGTAGATAGGACTCGAAGCCAGTACTTTGCGTAGCCTCGCAGCACCCACGGACTCCTTTATTTTACCACAGTACAACCTCCAAACACTTATTTTGACACTTCTTATTTCATACTTGTTTATTGTCAGGACTGGGCAGCAGAAAAAAAAACTAACTCTATAACGATTCGAAAAGGAAAAAGCGAAATGCAGCGAAAACGCGGGAAACAGTACAAGCATTAGAATAGTTTTGCAATAATCTCAATAAATTTTGTCAGACATGGAAGATGTTGCAGCTCTAGAGAATATTTTGGGAATATCGCCACAATAATTTCAGGAATACACATCGATTGTTGAGAACATTGATGTTTGCTGAAGTACTTTTTCATTTATTTTTTGATAGATTGTATTCCTATCAACGAAATTTTTAATTTAATTAATAAAATCTTTAAAATTTTGAACCTGGTAATTTTGAATATGGCCAATTAGGAAGGAATTTGGCCATTTCTGATCCGATGTTGATGAAATTCAGCATGTACGATGGAAATGGGATTCTAAGATGATTTATGGAACATGTCATTAAATACAGTGCTGCGCAAAAAAAATTTTGAAATATATTTTTTTTACACATTGCAGTCTTCAAACAAGTGCAAGTATTCTACCATCTCCAACATGCAGCTTGAATTTGGATTTATCGGTGAAAATCAAGTTGTTTGGTTCTACATCTCTTGAATCCAAAAAACGTCCAACAAAATATTAATATTAAAGATAAAATTTGCATAAATCAATAAAGCATAAAAAAAAAGAAAAAAAGAATTTTTTTTATTCCACTACTTCCGCGCCTTTAAATTCTAAATGTGGTACTTTGAATATTTGGACATTTTTTCGATTTTTCCCTAAATGTTACTTAAGACAGTCGCTATGTTGCTAAAGACAAACCTAAACCATGTTATCAATGAGGAACACAAGACACTTTACCTAATACGAAGACTAACACGTTATAAAAAAAAAGATCAATTCTAACTGTGTTACTTAAAACACGTTTGGTGGGTTGCTTATAACTAAATAATCGGTAAAAACCACATGTTCGAGTAATACATGAATATGATATGTTCTATTACAATTAAGCATATTTTTTGCATTGAAGGTGGATCTGCTCTTACATTTTCAATTTTTTTGGTGTCAGTGGTCATGGACTACACACGTGTGGATGTGGTTTTGGTTCTAAGACATAAATTTTTGCAAATAGTTAGATAAATCTAAATTATTCAATAATTAATTTTCTAAAGGCACCTTTATATAGGTGTGCCAGTGAACTGAATGTAACTAGATGTGTTGACATGCAGATACATAAAAGGTCTATTTTTATCTCTTATAATCGCAAATTTAATAACCAATGATCATAATCTAAACCCAAAACAGTCTACCAAATTTAAGATACGCCCTTACACGTTAAGTTTTTGCTGTAATTCCAATAAAAACTCTAATCAAATCAATCATTTCCATTTAACAACATAACAAAACACAAAAATTGACAAACATTTATACATTGATTTTAGCTCCTTGTTATGTCAGCCAAACATTAATTGCTTCTTAAATTCAATCAATCATATTTAAGAAAAGAAAAAAAAATTAAAATTCAATAATCTTACTTAGACTTCCGAAATACAACTTTATAAGCTATTCTTATATAAAAATTTTTGGAACGAAATTCTGTTACCTTCAAATCGCATTAACAATAAAACAATTTTTTTTTGTTATCATTTCATGCGTGTCATTTTACCATAATTTCTTGATCAATTTACCAAAAAAATATAAAAAAAACATTTCTTTTCATATCTTATGTACATATTGCGCTGATCATGCTCTATGTGACTGTGCGTAATTTTATTGTAGGTACACCAAAATAAAAATCTGTTACTCCGCATATCTCGAGAATCGAGTTGAATGTAATTTGATTCAATTTTAATTTTGTATTTTTTATTTAATATGAAGTTGATTCGGTTGAAAAAATTTGAGGTTATTGTTTTTTAATAATAATCATTATTGTGATGTTGATGACGATGATTATAGTGCCAATGTGACAGATTAATTGTATGTAGACTGCATGTGTTCGAGTATATTTTAAAGGTAGTTGATACTTGCGTTGTTTGGTGGAAGTGAACGAAAATTTGTCTTGGTTGAAAAACGGTTTTGTAGTTATAGTTTGGGTTCGCGAATTTTTATTTTTGTTTTACTTTTTTCCCCAAATTACAGCTACATATAATATCATCTACCAAGAATGTTAAACGATTTTAAATTGATGTAACAGTGATTTCAATTTTTATATTTTTAAGAATGAATATTGAATTTTGGTGTATGACTTGTCATTATACGTATACATATTTAGAGAAATGATATGTACAGTTTATTAATTTTTGTGTGTGCGGTTTAAATTGCAGGAAATTAAGAGGCATTATAGCTTTGGCGTGTTATAGACGATGAAATTTGAATGGAATTATTCATGCAAACGAAAACCCGACATGTATGTATAATGGGTGTTTGACGTATGGTTGGTAGTGTTTGCTAGAAAATAATTTGGATAATTATTTAATATATCTGAATCGTTGAAAATCGATTTTCGCTTAGTTTAGCATATATTCTTGTAAAAAAGCTTGAAGCCATAAATTATGCAGAAAAAACTTGAAACACAATTTTCAATTCAAATGTTGACATGATTTGGAGGGAGCTCATGAAATATAAATAAAATTTGAATCAAACATAATAGGCACTTCGCAAGTGATTTTCGAGGCGCTGACCGGAAAAGGGCAACTGCAAGCACTGAACAGTTTTAAATTTAATTTGCAAAAGAAAAACTTGTGCTGAAACTTTTTAAAACTTCAACCGAAAAAGACAATTTATTGAAATTTTAATCTGTTCATAAAACACAAACTAAAATAAGCGAGATAACAAGATTACTAGCGCTTAAGGTGATGACCGCCTTACGCGAATTTAATCACTAAGTTTTTTTTAGTAGTCATAATGAAGTTCCGTAGGTTGTAGTTTTGATCAGTTTATACCTGTTTTAATGGTTAAAAACAAATAAATTTAATAAGGTCCAGCCAATTAATAAGGTTCAATCAATCATTTGAAAGAAATGTATTTAATGGATTAAACATCTAGCTTGTTTGAAACCTTGCAAACTATATATTAATTTCTAAAATTAGTCGAAAGACTGTAAGTAGATTTCTAGTATTTATTTATTGTAATGCAGATTCAAAATTTATCGGTACTACATCTTTTTCTTTGGTAACTTAGGAATTACGCAATTAGTAATTGCCACTGCAATTGCAAATTATAACGCAATTTTAATTGCCTTATCATTTGGTCCTTCGAGCCGGATCTGGTGAATCACGCATCAGATTTGTTGTACACGAATCGTAGTTTCATTCATCAAGAGTTTTTTTCAAACCGGTATGTCGATTTTGAAGCCCTAAAATTGCTTAAAATCCTATTTAGACCTAATTTAAAATCCTACATTCCCCGGTCACAAATGCTGTATATTTTTTTGAACTAACCTCTAAATCAATATGGTAAAACCCGTTATTCAAATCTAGACTACTTATCCCGTGTAATTTTTTGATGTGTTTTCTACCAATCTGTTCAATGGCCTGTAGTTGATGCACAATCTATATGTACTTATTATTAACTTATTAAATCTTCTATTACTTTATTCAATACACGACTCTCAAATTAACTGTATCTTTTTAGGAGTAACACACTTTTATCTTCTTTCGATTTTATCTCTACCTCCTACTTTACCCGTTTTATGTCCTCTTTAAAATTCTTGGTTTCTGAATATAACTCCAATATTTTTGCTCTAGTTGTTTTGTATCAGGACTGCCATCAACTGTAATAGATCCTTTTTTTTAAAATGCTCATTATCTAGATCGACTCTTACCATAAATTGCATTAAATATACGTCAAACTCTACTTGGTCTTCTAAACATTTCCTAATATAATTCTCCGCCGTCCTCATCTTCTCTCTCAAAATCGTAACAATACCAAAATTATTGTAATTTTCAAAACCTATTATAGCATCTACATACTTTCATTGTACTTTCTGGTACGATTATAAAATTTAACAGATACAACTTCCTCTCAATATCTAATAATGCTTTTAAGAAGTTTAAGAGAAGTATGTATGTCTATTTATCAAATGATTTTTTCGGCTTTTTATAAAAACAAAATCAAGAGGCTATTATTCATAATACCATATATCCGCCCAAAAAAAGTAGGAATATCAAGTTCCCCCGTACTTTACCCCAAGAGATATACAAAGTATATAACTCTGAAGAAAAAATTAAAACTTTTCGAGCTCATTGTGTTCGTAGTTTGGTTTCGTACTAAAAAAGTTGGTCTACTCATCAGGTAGCTACGACCAAACTACAAAATACAATTCCTACTTAACACAGATAGTGTCTAGTATGAACATACTGATTTAGCGAATTATATTCAGTAAATCAAAAAACTAAAATAAAACCCTCATTTGTGTGTGTTTAATGGTTACACAAACTAAGAAGTTTAAGAGAGGTATGTCTGTTTATCAAATGATTTTTTTCGGCTTTTATACGGCTAGTCAGAAACAAAATCAAGAGGCCAATTATTAATAATAATATTTCTACCCAAAAAACAAGTAGAAATATTAATTCTCCCGAACTTTACCCCAAGAGATTTAAAAAGTGTATAACTCTGAACAAAAAATGAGAAATTTCCTTGAGTTCACTGTGTTGGTACTGTTTGGTTTAGTACTGAAACAGTTGGTCTACTTATCCGGTAGCTACGACCAAACTACAAAATACAATTCCTACTTAACACAGATAGTGTCAAGTATGAACGTACTGATTTACCGAATTATACTCACTAAATCAAAAACCGCAAGGAAAACCCTCATTTGTGTGTGTTTAATGTCCACACAATACGAAGAAGTTTAAGGGAATATATCTGACTTTTATACGGCTAATCAGAAACAATATCCAGAGGCTAATTATTATTAATGCATCTACCCAAAAAAAGTACAAATATTAATCCCCCCGTTCTGTACCCCAAGAAATATACAAATTATATAACTCTGAACAAAAAATGAGAACTTGCCTTGAGCTCATTGTGTTGGTAGTTTGGTTTCGTACTGAAAAAGTTGGTCTACTCATCAGGTAGCTGCGACTAAACTACCAAAGTACAATTCCTACTTAACACAGATAGTGTCAATTATGAACGTACTGATTTAGCGAATTATATTCACTAAATAAAAAAACACAAGGAAACCCCTCATTTGTGTGTGTTTATTGTCCACACAATACTGTTATTATTATTGGAGGGCCTTGCGGAGATCAGCCACCTCGCACTGCGATCAAATGATCTATTTTGCTGGACCCTGCTTAATTATCCGTTCAGTCAATATTCAGGTTCGTATGAACCTGACAATATTGCCTCCCGGTACGTGATACATACTATCTGGGATTATTGCTCTCTCTTCTAGATGTTTACTACAGCATGTTTTTTTTTTTTTTGGTGGAGGAGAAGATCTTCAAAAGAGCTTACATGTGAACCGAAACTGACATGTAAGACTGTTGCATTTTTACTAAATAAAACCATCCCTCAATATCCGTGCCATACTGCCCCGCGGAACCATTGCTAGACATAACATCGCCATAACATCCAAGTTGTTAGCTGCGGGATCAAACGGTACGTTCATCGTCCTTTGTTTGATTGACCCCATTTATTTTGCTACTCGACCATAGTTGTGCCGCGAGCAAGCTTCCGTGTTCAAGAAAAAAAAGAATGTAATTGAATTTATCTGTATTAGTACGATTCGCTAGTACATAAAGCACAGGACATTCTGTATATATAGAATGTAAATTGTGGTATAGTCAGTCCAGTCGCCGCGGCCTGATGAGAGGATTGATTTTTTCATAATCATAAGCTCATCAGTTCGAAACTGGATTGAATTCTCTTACAATCTTCGGAACATACGTGATACTGTATTCCTTTGTACCATCATCCGTTTTATATATAGGAATCCTGCCATTGAAATAGTCTTTGATAATATTTATACCATAACGTGGAACTTTCCTTCGACGTAATTCCCACAATATGCAATCCCATCTTGCCATGTTGAATGCATTTCTTACATCCAACGTAACAGGAAATCGCATTTTGTGCAATACTCGTAATAAGGTTAACAGCATCAATTGTTGAGTACGCCTTTCTGAAGCCACATTGAAGTTTTGCAAGGTTACGGAGCGTACAATTGCCTCCTGTAATCTGCCCGAAATCACTCGTTCCAGTATCTTACCCGCAGTGTCGAGCATACATAAGGGTCTGTATGACGACGGATCTTCAGGGGGTTTCTTGCCTTTCGGCAACAGCACTAGCCTTTGCTTTTTCCACCTCGCAGGAAACACGCCTTCGCTTAGGCATGACTCGAAGACATTACCAAACAGCTCTGGTATCGTTCGAGTTACTAATTTGAGTGCCAAATTCGGGATGTTATCAAGCCCAGGTGCCTTATTATTGCCAACTTTACTGGCAACTTCGACCACCTCATCGATTGTGACACTTGACCTTCTTACATTATCATCTAGTGCCATTGATTCCGAATTCGGTGTGTGTTCCTGTTGCGGGAACAGCGAAGTTACGATATTGTACATTATGTTTGGGCAGGTAGGAGAGTTAAAATTACTGCCTTTCACTTTTTTCGTGATTATTTTGTATGGCCGACCCCACGGCTCGCAATCAACTTCTTCGCAAAGCTCACTAAAACATTGTCGTTTGCTCAGCTTAATGGCGGTTTTAAGTTCCAATCGAGCACTGCAGTAAGCTTGTCGCCGATTCTCGCCAGCATTTACGACGTAAACTCGCAATTTCCTCATTCCACCAATAAACAGCTTTACGACTGCTATTCCCTGTCCTTCTAGGCATTGCCGCATCACACGCCTTTGCGATACACCTCATAACTTGTGAAACCTTGTTTTCAGCTAGTAAACACTAGTAACACGAGTAACACCATTGAGCTGGCATATTATCGCCTGATGGTCGCTGTATGTACATATATCGTTCGCTCACCTTCCAAGTAACGCCTTTATTCAACATGCAACTACTAACCCAAGTAAGGTCATCTATAAAGTTAGCGTGGCCTCTGCGGAATGTTTCCGCACTACCTGTGTTTAGCAGCTCAATCTACAATGTGGGAAAAGCTTCCAATAAAGCCACCGACCTCGATCATTTGAGACTCAGCTGCCCCATTCAACAGCCCAAGCATTAAAGTCACCAGCGATAAATACAGGGTGTCGATCTGGTGCGTCCTTTTCCAATCGATCCAAGTAAGCTTTTAACTCCTCCAATGATGCACTCGGATGAGCGTAACAACTGTACAAATAAATACCATCAACTTTAACTCTGACAAAACCAGGTTCTTTCCAGCAAGTGTTTTCGAACGCTCGTTGACCGCAAGCCCAAATAGCAGCCCTACCACTTGTGCCAGCTGCCCAAATCGCATCATCGCGGTTTCTATATTGTTCCTGTACAATAGCAACATCTGGTTCAATCTCAAGCACCACCTGATCGAGCAAGTCTTGTGCCGCTTCACAATGATTTAGATTTAGTTGTAACAAAATCATAACCTTCGTGTTTTTTGTAATTCCTTCTTGTATATCGGGCACTTGAAATTTCCCGTAACATGCTTGAAATTGCCAATATGTATAGTCTTCTTTCTCAAGACACACCATGTATCGTAGCTCCTTTTTGCAGGCTTTTGCAAAATGCTCCTCTTCCCCCCACTTATAACAGATTTTTGAGCGATTTGTTTGACTGGAACACCTCTGTGCCACATGTCCATAGTGCAAGCATTTGAAGCATTTTTTGAGTACTATCTTCTCTCTCATGGTACAGGATACCCATCCGATTAGAATTTTGCCTTCAGTGATGACTTTTTTGGCCTCCTGTCCAATAACGCCCTCTAGCTTAGCTCGGTTCTCTATAGTAGTTTTTGGTCTCCAGTGTTTTGCAGCTCTAATAAAAGATCTTCTTTTGTAGTTTTTCGGATATGTTTAATCTTTTCTCCCAGGCTAGTGAGATCAGGATCCAGCTTCAACTTGCGTAGCATGTCCGCGTACGAGATATCTGTTTTCGCTTTAATCAATAGCGCATCTGGACGAGAATATCTCCCGTGTTTCTTCGTACGTCGTTTGGGTTTAACTTTCTTCCATTCATCAGTTTGGTCGGTGTCCCCGTTTTCCTTTTCTTTATTTAGCTCCCTCTCTGATGTTTGAGGAGGTAAACATTTTGAGGAGTATTTTGTAGGGTATCCTTCGTATTCCTCTTCTTCCATTGAGAGTGTTCGTCACTCTTGGGTGGTGTGGACCACTTTTTTTTGTTGGATTCGGCTATTTGCGAATTCTCCTTATCGCCTTTTTCCACTTCCTACATATCACGAATAATACGTTGATATGCGGGAACTTCCATCATCTCTTTGCCAATCGGTGAAGTTTGGCACTCCTTTTCCGATAGTTCCATCTTACTCATAGCTGAGTAGTGTGCTGATGACGCTGATCATCCTCTTGATTTCACCTTATATATTGAGCTTAGGTTTGACAAACTCCGCAAGTTCTTCAATTTTATTTCCAAGGCTTGTCAGAGTGATTTCTTTACTGTCAACCTTGTTTCCTCCCAGAGACGATGATGAAAAACATCGCTACAATGTGTTGATCACTGCACCTTCTTTCTGAGCTCTTGAAATATTTCCACTACTTTTCCTCAATGGCGCTGCTTTCTCCTCTCTCTCATTTACACTCCCTTGCGATTGAGGTGGAGTTCCTCGGTTTAAACCGAATGTTGCTAAATTCGAAGTTCGCATGCTAACGACTAAGATCCCCTTAACCACGCAGCCATTGGCACATGCAGTGCCACCTTAGGTTGGGTGTGCTTGTTTTTGGTCCGCCCCGAGTATTTGATTTTCCCGGTACCTGCCATATCTGGTGCGCTGTCCCCTATCCGCTACCTGGGAAGGCGCCCGATGGAGGAACCAGCAAACCTCACACGGGACTACAGCATGTAGTTCAGCTAGAGATACGGTAGCATTGAATCCCAAGGACCTCGAGAGGGTTGTCCCACTACCATATATTCCTACTCCTGCCCCGTATTCCATTGATTTTACTCTTACGAGTTTCTGGGAATTGCAAATTGCCTGTAGGTCAACAGGCTTTACTACAGGAAGGCTAAATAAAACTGGAGGGTGCCTGGTATCCAGAGTCCGCATATTTTGGACTGATTAATCTATTAGCCATTCATTTATCGGCATATGCTGTTCCACCTTAGATTAAGTTTTTTTGTTAAGGTTTTCTCATTTAGCGCCATACTTTAGCCTGTGCCAAATGGCCTTAGTTACCAGTGGTTACCACGAGGAGGCAGCACGTACACTGGCGAATTGTGAACAGGTTACCCCTTACAGAATTGTATTCATCACGCAGCTGCCTAATGACAAGACCAGAACAGCTCACGTGATGCGCACCTTACTGGAACCTTACGGAGCTAGTAAATTAATCTACTCAACTTTGATCCCCACCTCCAAGATGCCAAACCACCCCACAAAATACTAAGAAGTTTAAGAGAATATATCTAAGAAGTTTAAGAGAATACATTTGTTTATCAAATGATTTTTTTCAGCTTTTTATACGGATAATTAGAAACAAAATCAAGAAGCCAATTATTCTTAATACATCTACCCGAAAAAAGTACAAATATCAATTTCCCCGTACATTACCCTGAGTTATAAAAAGTGTATAACCCTGAACAAAAAATGAGAACTTTCCTTGAGTTCATTGTGTTGGTATAGTTTGGTTTCGTCCTGAAAAATTGGCCTGCTTATCCGGTAGCTACGACCAAACTACAAAATACAATTCCTACTTAACACAGATAGTGTCAAGTATGAACGTAATGATTTAGCGAATTATATTCACTAAATCAAAAAACGCAAGAAAAACCCTCATTTGTGTGTTTAATGCCCACACAATACTAAGAAGTTTTAGAGAATATATCTGTTTATCAAATTATTTTTTCCGGCTTTTATACGGCTAATCAGAAACAAAATCAAGAAGCCAATTATTAATAATATATCTACCCAAAAAACAAGTAGAATTATCAATTCTTCCCACACTTTACCCCAAAAGATATGTATACCTATAGCCTAGTGAAAAAATTTTGGTGCCCCATCTAACTTCGTAATTGCATATAGGAACGTGGCTACCTCCGACCACTTTTTCAAATCACGATATTTTTCAACTTTTTACACCCTTAACCTTTTTAACCATTATTCTTTAACAATAAAAATGAACTTAGGTTCATTTCACTCACCAATACATAATTATTTTTTGTTTACATGCAGTCAAAATACTATAGCTACGGGCCTATTCTCTGCGCGCAAACCAGTTAGAAGTTTGAAAGTTGATTGTTAGTACTCGTACATTACAATGAAAATGAATAACCTGAAAGTGAAACGTTTTCTCTTTTATTCGTTAAACCCGAGAAAGTCTCAAAAATGGTTTTTCTCTAGTAGTTTTAGGTTTGATTACAGAAGATTCGCCATCAAACGATTTTTGAATTCACGTCACTCTTTAAGGTTTAGAACTCTAGAGACTGTATTTGGCCAGAATCTTCATCATCGTAGTTTACGATTTTAATTTCATAGTCCATTCCAAATTTGGGAAACGCCATGAATTGCAAGAGACGTGGTTTTCAAAAATTAAATAATAAGACAGCTCTATTGTGGTTGGCAGTATTAAGTTATTACATAATAAAGTTTAATGCACGATGTTAATATGAAATAATCATTGTAATCTATTTATTACGAGCATTTTTGTTTTAGATTGGAAGTCAAATGCTTGAGGACTTTTAGTTTTAACATTATGATAATTGCAGAAACAGTTCTAATGAAAATATGTAAATACATAAATATTTCGATAATTTTCCAGTTCACTAAAGATATTATAAAGTTAAATTCTTGTTAAAGTTAATTTTTAGTTATAACATTTTTTGTTAGTCGTGCTTTTAAGTTGATAATTTGAATTAGACTATAATACACTCGTAGCAACTGTATGTAATTGGATCGATGTAATAATAATGATCGTTTATTTTATAAAACTAAAAATTACAATAAAAAAACAAAAAAAATGTTAGATTTAATAAAGTTTGATTAAATTTAATTAGTTTTTGCCCATGAGGAGATTATAAGAATTGAACGAAAGAAAATTAGAAGAAAAAAAAAATCGTTACAGTTAATTATATCTTGATTGGATAAATTGTGTTCTTGATATGTTTTGGTGTACTCTTAGATTAATCAAACTATATACTATATACATTTACAAGTTGTTTTTTATATTCGTAAATTCGTTTTATGTTTAGCTGCGGATACATCTAATCAGATTTTAATTATTATTGTTTTTTTTGTTGTTGTGCGTTTGCGATATGAATAAATGTTTGTTGTTTAAAAATGTGCTTTTGATAGTTCATATATAAATGATGGATTAAATACATGTACTTATGTAATTATAGTTGTGAATTGTATTACGCAAATACATTGGTTTTGATTTATTAGATTGTATGATAATTTGAACATAATTGCCGAGCAGTATTTTTTGCGAACAAATATCATTTCCTTCAATAAATATCGTACAATGACGAGGCGTGTGTCTAACAATCAATCTTCACGTGTCACAAAGAATTTGTTAGAACGAGTTCTTGTTTATGTAAACGAAACATATCGTAGAGAAATTTTACAAGTTACAGCAGAAAATTTATACCGTTTACTCGCACAAACGACAAATTAAATGATTTTAAATAAGAAGATTTGAATTAATCCATTTATTTTTTTTTTTGCAAAATTTCAGTTGTTCTCTAAACTTAAGAGAGCTATCTTCCAGCCGTGAATTAAATGTTCAGAAAATAATTTCTTCGTTTGGATTATTTCAAATGTACTTTGCTTAACGTTCCAAGTAAGACGATAAATTTATGATTTCCTAAAAATCTTTAACTTTTGAATTTCATTTATCGTTTAATCAACTATTTTAGCATTCTTTCGATCTGAATTAAATCAAAAACTTAGTCATACAAAAATAGTATTTTAAATGTTCCAGACATCTGCAGCACAAAATCAGTCCCCTAAACTGGGCTTGTGGTCGGCACTAGGTCATCGTGTCAGGCATTCTCTTGTCACCGACATCAGCAGAATGTGAGAGCATCGCGATAATTAGGATGGAAATTGGTATCTAATATTTAAGGAGATCACAGAATCTTAGAGTACCAAATTGTTTTTTTTTTAAAAGGTTCAAAAATTTGACAAATTCAATCGTGAATCGATATCTTGAAATTATTCAAAATGTTTGCAGGGTAGACCATTTATGATCCACCTTTGTTTCTCAATTCTAGATATCTCAAAAATAACGAATTGTAGAAAAAATTGTTTCAAGATAACATTGATTCTATCATTTACTCAAACCATTATTCGAAAGCAGATAAGTATTTGGTGAGTAGTTATTAAAATAAATTATTGCGCGTTAAACATAAAACAACTTTTACCATACTTAAATTTCAAATTATTTAAATGCATCAATTTAGGTAAGTTGCGCAACAGCTAATTTGTTTAAATGATTTAAAATATTTGTTTGCAATATTTGAACTTTATTTCAATTTAAAACTGTTTCGAAATAGAAAATTTGCAAAATTCGCCAATGCAATTAATCAACGCCTAGGCAGCAGCTGTACAGATCATATCAACACAATCCATATCATCAGAGAGCAATCGAATGAATGGAACTCACCACTATATCTACTCTTCGTGATCTTTGAGCGCTTATTCGATTCCAATAACAGAGGCGTAATATGGAAAGCATTTTGCGGAATAGGCATACCAAAGAAGATAATTGAATTAATCCAAGAAATGTATCGGGATACTGGAAACAGGGTTCAATACAGAGGAAAGCAAAGTGATATATACTTCAATTCACGAGGAGTACGACAAGGATATATAGTATACTATCTCCATTAGTGTTCCTGCGATAGTACTGGACAAGGTAATGCGCAAAATCGACAATGCAACGCCAAATATTATCCAATGGGGACCCGTAAATAAGCTCATTGATCTACATTTCGCAAATCACATATGCCTGCTAACACGCAAGTACGCCGACATTCAGCAGAAAATTCAGAAGCTGTCCGACTTAGCACATGAAGTTGGTCTCAAAATCAGCACAAGTATAACGCAAGCCTTGAAACTGAACAGGAACATTAGTTCATCAAAGAAGAGTTTGAAAAATTCGTATACCTTGGTTGTACTGTTGTTAGCAAGAAATAAATTCAACATGCTCCACAAGGTCTGGAATGCGTCCGTCTGTTCAAAAAAGACGAAGGTCACACACAGAAGATCACAAGATCATTAGAAGGCTGATAAAATGCTTCTGGCCAAACAACATCAGCAACATTGAGCTTGTGCGGCAGATAAAACAAACAGACATTGAGACCGAAATGAGAAAGCGCAATTGGTGATGGATCGAAGACCAGCTATAACCTGGAAGAGAACTATGCTAGACGAACAGAGTCATATGGTCCAGCCTAGTAGATGCCCTTTGCTCCTAAATCGGAGATAAAGGAGCACACGATTTATAGATTTAAATTTAGTATATTTTGTAATTAACTAACCACAATTTAATATTATTATTGATCATCACTCTGTATTTATAAAGAACATTTTCGAAATATTCCACACCAAAGCGACAGTTATAGGATATCGATGCAAGCAAAAACCAACTAATAGAAAACACGAAATTTGGAGCGGATGATTAATATTTTAGAATGAATTGTTTTGTTTTGGTTTTGGATTTTTTAGTACACTTTAAAGGTTAAGAGTGAATTAAGGCAGGCGACACATATTCGAGCGGTTGCGGTGAATGATTTTAGAACCGCTAATATTTATGTGTGGTTGATATATTTTAATAGTGAAACAAATTTCTGATTTGATTGATTGAGCCGCTACAGGACTGCGCCGCAAGTGATTTTCCCTCCCTAAGGAAACAATTAATGAGTAGAGGCAATATGGACAGTTTTGTTTGTTAGAGGGCTTGATGATTGATCAGCCGAACAGAGAATTCCGTATGCTGGCTTGAGTCGATTAAATGATCCATACGACGAAATGTTTTCGCAGTGTACGTACATTTTTGTGCGGACCTCCGTGTTGACGAGTTGAGTTAGGTACAAGGTTCTGCATGGTTTGTTGCAGTCGGTCGATGACTGTGCCGGTAGTTGGCAAAAGTTAAATATAATTTTCGATGAAAAACTCACCGAGTGGCTTTATGGTTTGTCCATAAACCATTTCTTCTGGTGAGCACTTCAGATTCTCTTTCTGTGTTGCTTGGATTTAAAGCTAAACGATTGGTATTTCCAAGCTCCAATGAATCGTGTTGATTTTGGTTATGAGTGCGGCTTTGTGTTACCGATGACAACATTTAATTTTGACATGGGCTTATGCGTGGTGAGCCGTTAGACGTGTCTGATGTAATCGGAGGAATTTTCAGGCCGGCTGGTGAAGCAAATATGAATATCCATTAGATGGAAGAAAAGGTCCTATTATGTCTACGTCGTGTAATAGGCTGAGTGTTACCTCGACCTATTATAGAAAGTTGTCCATAAACCTTGTCCCATCGCGGCATTTACCTGCAGCTCAGGCTGGCAAAGGTAAAATTTTTAGTCGTGGTTTTAATGGGAGGTTTTATGGACCTTGTTATACCGCAGGAGATTAGAAAAGAGGATGATCATGAAAAGATCACAAAAAAGAACATAATCAGAATAACAGGAACTTGGAACCTGCCTATATTGACTAGCTGAAACGAGTTCAGCATTCCAACATGAATGGACAATTTTTTATTGACCTTATTAGCCAAGCATGATTCGAAAATCAATAAGAAAAACAAATATATAATTCTCTGTAGGAGGGATCGGTTAGTAAGAATTAGATCAGTAACGGGTAATTAACAGAAGAGCAGCGGAGTATTAAAGCCCACTTCCACTCGCCTCTATTGAGGCCGTTAATTATCCTGCTACCGATCGGGCCCCTTATAGTTAGTTACCATAATATAATACTCACCACAATTTATCAGTTGAGCAGCTTATCCCTTCCTTTTTTTTTTTTTTTTTTTTTTTTTTTTTTTTAATGTATAATATATGTAGATGAAATAAAAATTTCTTAACAAAAAAAAATGACCGATAAAAAGAAATTAGCGTAATGACTAATTAAATACTGTGTACAGTATAGGCAGAGAAATAAGAATTTATTATCTGAAACTTTGAAAAAATTAAGATGTAGCGAATGTCAACAGGCATTCGTTACAGCGTGGGGAAACCTAAACCCTGAGATCAAAGAGATCTCGTGTTGGTTCTGTCAGAGATGGGGATAGCGGATTTTACCCAACGTGGTGGACGCCCCACTACCTGAGATAGTCTCATTGCCGGGCAACATTTAGTTTTAATCCTAAATAACTATTTTCAGATTATGTTTACATTTTTTTTTTTTTATGCTGATCTTTAATTCTTAATCTAAATTACTATATGACTATACTTAACATAAGGCAACTAGTAAAATTATTATATACCAAATTTTTGAAGAAAAACAAAAGAATTATCTTTTTATTCAGATTAATTAGTTTATGACAAATTTTAGTTGGAATTTTTACTATTGTTATTATTACTACTATTAGCATTCTTCGAATATAATAATTGGTTGTAACCAGATTCTAAATTTAACTCTAAGTTCTTTGTTGCCTTCCTTTTAATCCAAATTTATTTCTATTTTACTAAGGCTAACAAATTTATAATAAGCTAACGCTTCAAGCCGATACTCTTATGGAGATTTGGGTTTCACATTTGGGATGGCTGAGTTGATTATGCGTTCTCCGGATGTTATATTTCTCCTTAACTAGACCACAGATAGAGACAGATACTACTAAAATCCCCCTTTCACAAGGATCTGATTTCGTGAATAATCGATTCATTGGCCTCGTGAAACATTTGACATCATGGCGCAACTCATGGGACACGCTGCAACTGCCTTGGTTGTATTTCTCCGCTGGGATTCTCTCTACCTGGATACACCCATTGCCGATTACATGACCTAGATACTTCAGTTGCCTGAGGACAAACTTCGATTTCTCCACATTAATTGTCAAGTTGGCGGCTCTCAAACGGGCTGCCACTATGTCAAGCAACTTCATGTGTTCCTCAAAGGTAGGTGAAGTTACTAGTAGGTCATCCAGATGAACAAAAACTCGGTCATGTAACTCGTGAGGTATGACTTTGTGCATGAGCCGGCACATAGTTTTTGCAGCATTACACAAACCGAACGGCATAACCGTGAACTGGTATAACGGTCTTCCTGGCACCGTGAAGGCGGTTTTACACCGAGAGCTCGGCTCAAGTGGGATTTGCCAGAAAGCATCTTTTAGGTCTAGACTAGTGATGTATCTCGTGTTTTCCAATCTGCTCAACAAACCGTCAATAATAGGTAGCGGGTATGCTTCTTTTACTGTTACAGCGTTTAATTTACGAGCATCCAGACACATTCGTACCTTCCCGTTACTCTTTGCCACGACTGTTACCAGTGAACTACAAGGACTGGATGATTCCTCAATCACCCCCAAGGCTAACATTCCATCCAGTTCTTGGTCCATTTCCTTTTGCTTAGCTGGTGATATCGCATAGTAACGCTGTTTAACCGGCTTAGCATCTCCTGTCTCTATCACGTGCTCCAACAGGGTTGTTTTACCCAATCCTAGCTGTTGTGAGGATGGAAATTTTTGCTTGATTACTTAGAGTTGATACTGTTGGTCATCCGTCAAGATATGTTGTTGTATATCTGCACTGGGTTGGACTGGACCAGCTGAACTATTTTTGCTTCCATCCAACTCTGACACTGAGATTGGCAGTCCAAAAGCTTTCCAAAAATCTGTGCCTAAATACAAAACTTGCGACAGTGATGAGGCGGCGTGCAACCGGAAGTTTTTGGTTATACCATTGAACTGAACTGGTATAGTCACGAAGCCTAATATCTTTTCTGCTGTGCCACTCGCAGTATGTACTTGAGTTTGGGATGGATGGTAAGAAATGCCGCATTTTTCCAGGAATTGTTCACTTCCGTGGCCTAATACGCTAATATTGGCTCCGGAGTCTAACAACCCTTCTAGCAGCTGACCACAAATTTGAACATGTGCATATGGTCGGTTGTCTGGTTTTGAATGGATAACCGTCGATAATATGTACCTACGCAACTTTCGGCGCATGGTGAAATACTTCTTCATTCTAGCCAACTGCCGGTTATCCGTTTGGCAGAAGATTGAATGCAGAGATTTAGAACAAGGTTTGATCAGCGTCGCCAACTCCGTTATAATTCCGGGTCGGTGTTGCTGGCCGCTTCTTCTGTCATCAGAGGAATTCCGGGTCTCAAGTTTGATTGTGGGGAGTGCGGTTCCCGATGATTCCGCAACTCTGTTCGAACGTTTTTTGTAAGATTGCAAACAATGCAGTCGGGGATTGGTCCACCAAGCTTGGTATTGGATCTAGGCATGCCTGTTGGACTAAATGTTACCCCATCCAATGCCTGTGAGAAATCTCCACGGTCATACACCAAAAGCGTCGGAGTAACGGGAGCTTTCGGCCTGGGTTCTGGTCCAGCTGCTGGCTTCTGTTGGCTGGGACCTGGTACTTGGTCTTCATGTCTATTGCTAGTAACCTCTTTTAACCTGACTGTCTCTACCTCCAGAGCAGCAACTCGCTTCTTGGCCCCTTCAGCTTCTATCCTGCCCTTATCTAATTTTTTTAATATCTCGTTGTATGTGTTGAGCACATCACCTAATCCGTGGAATAACTCACCCCACTTGGGAGATTTTTTGCCCCGGTGGATCCTACCTTCTATATGTACGAGCTTAGTCTTGGCCTTTGTGATCCAGCTGAGTTCAGGTGGTTCTTTTTCCAGCCCCTGTAACATCAGCCGGTGCAATTCATTCAGTTTCGACAGACATTTCTCGTACTCACGCTGTGGATTTTTTTCAGTGGCTTCGTGCATTTTTTCGGGCTTGAGGTACCATTCCTCATGCTCTTCTTCCAGCTTTCTGGTCAGCGCTTCTTTCAGCGTACCTGTCACCTCCTTGCTGGCTTTGTCCGCTAACTCCCTAACTTCAAACTCTACAAGGAGTTCCTCGTCGTCTAATAAAAACACATCTATATCCATTCTTCAACAAATTACTAACTTAAATTTAAAAACTTTGTACTAAACTATACTTTTTTCGCTAAAACGTACGTTCCATTCATGCTGGAAGATGAAATCGGAATAGTCATGCCACTAAGACAGGTCAAAAAGGAAAGGGAAAAGGGGATTGTACTTTCTGATGTAACTGAAAGTTGTAAGTTGGGCGCCACTGAAATAGGCTGAGTGTTACCTCGACCTATTATAGAAAGTTGTCCATAAACCTTGTCCCATCGCGGCATTTACCTGCAGTTCAGGCCGGAAAAGGTAAAATTTTTAGTCGTGGGTTTAATGGGAGGTTTTTTGGACCTTGTTATACCGCAGGGGATTAGAAAAGAGGGTGATCATGAAAAGATCACAAAAAGAACATAATCAGAATAACAGAAACTTGAAACCTGCCTATATTGAATAGCTGAAACGAAATCAGCATTCCAACATGAATGGACAATTTTCTGTAACGAATGTCTGTTGACATTCGCTACAGTCGATATTATGTTCGGATCGACCAGGTGGAACTTCAAATTGCACATGGGATGATTTTGTGTGCTGTTGTACTTTAATACGTTGCAGGATAAACAACACTGATCCCAATGGTTTACGCCATTGTTTATGTGTCGGAGATGGTTCGATGTAATGATTCTGCGATGTATAGGTGGTTGTAGCCGGCGGATGTTTCGCAAACGATTTCCTTGCTAAGTAGTTTAAAAAGCTCTAGTTTCATTTGATGAACTATAGTGCGACATTCGAGACCAGAAAAAAATTCTGAAGTTCTAAGTCAGATTTTTATTTTGGTTTGCAATTTTAGTTAAGTCGAAATGAGCCGCGACTATGACCACTTGGTTGTCGTGTCGTAATCCAAGTGACGAGATTGCCCCTGGATTACGTTCACTTTTAGACTTAGTTGCTTAGTCAGAGGTTTGTGGTCGGTCTAGATGGATGAAGTTCCGACCCAAATACCCAATGTCAAAGTATTTTTTTAAAAAAGAACCACGGTGGATTCCAGCACTTGTTGTTGTACTGTTGTAGTACTGCTCCGACGGCAGTGGTGGATTCGTGAGAAATGTTATTTGTGCCAATTCAGATTTAGGCGACCTGAATGCAAGTTGACATTCGCCGGGCCATGAGAAGTTATTGTCGGTTTTGTGCTTTTTGAGTAAATCTGCCAACTGATTGTGAATTGGGTCGAGTGTTGGTGATAATTTTGGTATTAATCGGTGGCGTAATTTACCATGCCGACGAAGAAAATTTTGATATATCAATTTTATTAAATATGCATAAGATCCAATTTGTCAAGTTTTCGAATAATCGTTATTTCAATAGGTAAACCCATTATGAAATTTTAGCGGATGCGCAAGATTAAAGAACACAAATGGACCTATCACAAAATTATAGTGAGATGTTTGCTGGCTTAAGAAAGTTTTGAGATATAGATTTTCTTATACAACCATAAGACCCAATTTTTCAAATTTTCGAATAATCGATGTTTCAATAGGTTAACCCAATAAAAAATTTCAGCGGGTTGGCCAATAAAAGCAAATGTTCATATGTCGATTTTCTTAGAAATTAAATTTTTGAATTGTCAAACAATTTCGATAAATAGGTTAACGCTTTGTGCCGTTAATTTAAAGGGAGTATTCATACTGTTAAAGTTAGCCGAAAGTGAAAAGTCGACAATGCAGATTGTGTTAGTCCAGCAGAAAGTGATAAAATGGTAATGCAGATTGTCTAATCCCAGCCGAAAGTTTCCAGTCGAAAGTAAAAAGTCTGAAGCTGAATCGTTTTTATGTGATTTGTCAATAGCTATCGAATGAAAAAATTCTGTTCAAGTTTCCCGCGGGAAATCTCGAAAAATTCGATTTTCCAAAAATTATTAGAAAATTTATATAAAATCAGCCTCTAAAGTGTTATGTCTGGAGATGGATTGCATTAATGTGATTTGTCCATAGCTATCGCAGGAAAAAAATTCAGTTCATGTTTCCCGTGGGAAATCTTCGGAAAATTCGATTTTCCAAAATGTTAAATCCCGAGATTTCCTACTGGAAACTTTAACTGAATTTTTTTCCTGCGATAGCTATTGACAAATCACATTAATGCAATCCATCTCCAGACATAACACTGTAGAGGCTGACTTATTTTTGGGTGGAATGTCAATAACATAATCTGCATTATCGACTTTTCACTTTCGGCTGGAAACTTTCGGCTAACTTAAACAGGGTGGAGTATTCTAATCTAGAATTTTCTAAAAAATCAGTTTTTTTTGCATCTTAAAGTTTAAACCTTTAAGAATATATCGTCAAAAAAAATTTTAAAATTCCAACAATTTACGGAGTTAGCTATTTTAGACCGCTGCGACTTCCTCAAACATTTGATCAAAACTTTAAAAGTGTTTTTCTCAAAACTACTATTTTCCACATGGTTGACAAGATATGTGAAGTTCTATTTAACCGATTTACTTCAAATTTTGTACGACCCTTCAATGTATAACAGCCTATCGCCCTTGCATTTATGTATCACACATTTTTTTTTACTAATTTATAAAA
Organism: Tipula vernalis; assembly: GCA_958295665.1. Classification (NCBI taxonomy): domain Eukaryota; kingdom Metazoa; phylum Arthropoda; class Insecta; order Diptera; family Tipulidae; genus Tipula; species Tipula vernalis. The sequence goes on from OY282560.1 coordinate 139,469,690, forward strand.
TTACTATATCTACTATATATTACTATATACTACATTAACTCACGATATATTGTTGACATTAATTTTTAAATAAATTTGTCTATAAAAAGCTTGGAAATATTAAATAAATTGGAAAAAGTTCATCATTATCTGTCGGATTATTGCCAAAATCTGTTAGTTTTTACTGCATGTATCTTACAAATGGAAGGCACGCTTACGGGGTCATTGATTTAAATAACCATGTATAGTTGTACTTAACATACATAGTTTGAACTTCGAACCAAAAAAATATTTCAAATAAAAGATGGTCAATGGTTTACGTACAATACATTGTTGCTTAAAAACTATAGGTTTCTATTCAAAAAACTACGAACTTTAGAGGGTAACCTATATAAGATCACCCCAAAATTTAATTAAATAATATTACCCTTCTTCCCCCCTCAAAACCATGTAATTTTTTCATGGATCACATTTTTCAGGAACGCTTGATTTTCGAGATAATTCGGGTGAGAACTTTTCAAATGAACACATGGTAATAAATTTGGGACGCTTTTTCTCGACAATACTTGAATATTGTGCGCTACTAATTTTAGGGTAAACTATGTGTGTAAAGTACTATGCAAACACACAAGCTTATCTAAATTGGTGATTCCATGAGCGTGCCGTCTCCTTGTTAGACAAAATGAATAAAGTATGAAAACTTTTGAAGCAGGAATGTAACTAAAAAATCGAATATGGTAACATGCTACATAACTGATCTGTACCCGCACCGAATTTCGTTACTTTGAAACAGTGATCAAGCATCATAAAATTATATCATAAGCCATGATCATTTCTGATATGTATGTATACGAAAGTACATAAACACGTAGTCTTATTATGACCAAACGATCCAGGTATACGTATAATAAAAAAAGCGTCGTATTAAAGACCCCAAACAAACCAAGAAAAGAAACTAAAACAATTTACTTATTTAATTTAATATGATCGTTGAAATGGAAAATGATCATCGTTTTGGATTAACAAAAAAAAAAAACAACAACAACAACAAAAATTATTGTATTGTACAGATAAAATATTATAGATAAAAATACGTGACATGTAATGATTTTTTGTTTTCCTTTTTAAACGTACAATTCTTCTTTGGTTAAACGTTAATGTTTCGTTCCAAGATTCAAGTGTATTTATTTTCAAGATCAAATTTGACGATCAATTTTGAAAACGAGGAGAAAAATTCTACCTAATCGACAACATTATTTACGCTTTTTAAGATTGACAATTATTGATAAAGAATTATATCGACTATTTGATGCGATGCTCTCGGTATAAATGTTTTAGAATTATACATGCATGTACGGTACCTACAACGATTTTAAATAATTAATTCCAGAGTATAACATATAAACAAGGTTGCGTTCAATTTAATAATTAACACTTAAATTTATATTAAAGTTCATAAATATGCAAGATACATAATCATTATTAAAAATGATCATGAGTAGTTTCTAATAATAAAAATAATATCATAATCAAATTTAAAGATAAAGCCGCTAATACGGATAAGAAATTGATTTATTGGAACATATCAAGATAGACAGTGTAATATAATATAATGATTTGGCAAAAAAAATAAAAGTTATGTAATAATTACGATAAATATAATCATTGATCAAATTAACGATCATTGTTAATAATTTATTTTTTTGTACATTGTTAAATGAGTTTCTTGTCTAGAAATAGAATTTAAGTAGGAAGTGTGTACAACAAAAAAAAAATTAAATTAATATATTCTAACATCACTTTGGTATGATTTGATTGGCAAAAAACTAACAGAATTTTGAAAGTTGTACTTTTTTAAACCATTATTTGTGAGGCTTGAATTGTTTTGTAATAATATACAGTATCAAGGTGATATTAAGATGAAATAATTAAGACGATGGCATTTTGAATTGGAATATATTTATGGTTTGTTATGAGTTTCTACAATTTAATCAGAGATTGACGATTATGCTTAACCGAAAGCCTTATTTGCAGGTTTTGTTGCTTTAATGAACAATTGATTACTGTTAATAAGGGTCACTAATCTACGTTCTGAAGAGGTTTATTTATTTATTTATTTATTTATTTATTTATTGGTTTACATAAATTTTAAGACACCTCATTTTGAGCCTGGGCTCATTTGCAATGGGTTGTCAGAACAAAACAGGGAGTTAACGGCATAATAATATCAGTTCAGCTCTTAATTGCATATTTAAAAATCGCTTATCGGTCTTCTTAAAGAGCGTATACAAATTTTCCAGTATGTGCTAAAATTCAGCCAGTTTAGATTATCCTCCAAAAGGTTCCGCCATTTCAGGAAATATACCTCAATTCGCCGGGATAGATACATATATTGCGAATTTAAAATTAAATAATACAAAATAATTTTCTTTTGAAGAAAAATAATAAATAATTTATAATTATTATAAATAATAATGTTATCAATAACATCGTTTGTGTTTGGACAATATCATTACACCTCCACAAATCCTTATTTTGCATGTGCTAATTTTTATTTATAAAGGCAAGGTAAATGAATTTTATACAGCGTTATACCACGCGAGCATTAAGGTTTTCTAAATTTTTAATTTAGCAAATTTTCAGTTGAAATTAGGAAACTGACACAGACTATAATAGTTTTATGTACACTGTCTTGACCTTCCGAAAGCATTGTAGTGATCCGGTAATATAGAGCAGTACAATACCGCAAGACACATACTCTCTCGGAATCAATGTCGTAACTGATACAGTCAATCTGTTTAGTTCGTTCATGCAGGTTTTGATGTTCATTCTAATTCAAAATGCCAATTCTCCGTCCTCAGTTAAACGTTTAGCACAGTGTATCATGTAAATTAATTATTATTGTCGGCGCCTAATATGAGCTTCCATCTCTTCAGATGACACGACTAAACAAATTTGGCGAATCTTCCCAATTTCAAGTTATTGATATATACTAGGATCTAGAGGGTGTTTTTTCCCGAATTTTTTTGTTCCCGGCAAACGGGAAGTTTGAAACCAATTTTCCCGGGTTTCCCGAGATTCCCGAGAAATTAAAAAAAAGGAAATTTCAATTGAAGTAGGTTGGATGGTTATTACAGCATCCACCAACTTCTGCAGATTTGTTGTAATGTTTCCTGTTTTTTCGGATATTTGTAACTCTTTTTGTATATTTGTTCTCTGATTGTTTGACGACATTGCAATTTTTTTAGTTTTAAGGGCTGCGTTTATTTCGCCAGCCAACCTTTCGTTAATATCTGGAACCAACAGAGAGTGTTCCGTTTCATCATCTTCCCTGAATGTATCCTCACCCTTCAGTAAAAATTTCAAACTCTTAGAGGGCCTTGGTTGCCTTATCGGATTATTGACGACCTTGATAATGACGGCAAGTCTGCTGTAGCAGTTGATTGTATGTCGAGTGTTTGCATATATTTCACTAAAGAGACAAGATCTTGGTTTGTTCGTTCTTTAATGCGACTTGATAAAACTTCCAATAACACTGTTGAAATATTATCTTCAGCTGTAACCAAATTTGCATTACGTCTTCCCAAAGCCCCATTGAAAATATTCAACAATAATTGGATATAATTGTCATTCAGTAATATTAGGGATCCCAAATCATTTGCATCAGAGAGGCATCTCTCAAACTGAATCAACAATTTTTATAAATCTTTCAATTATGATCACAATGCTATTCCATCTGGTCTTACAATCCAAAAGCAAACTTAACTCGGTAACATTTTAAAAATTTTTACAATTGGCTTTCGGTAACATTTTAAAAATTTTTACAATTGGCTTTCGGTAACAAAATTTTACGATTTTTCTTACCATTTGAAATGTACCATTAATATCGTCACGTTCACGTCTCGGGGCTGCATCGTCGTTTGATCATCACTATCAGATTCAGGAAATTCTTCGGCACTGAAGCTATATTTATTTTCATCATTATCATTATAATTTCATTTTTTTTATAAATCACATCTACAACAGCTAAATCTATGCCATGATTGTAACATAATTGGTGGATATATGCAAACAATGCTCCAAATTTTACCATCACGGTAGCACCATCTGTGGTTGATGCGACTACATCTGTTGAATTTATACCAAAATCAAATAGTTTTAAATTGACCAAATGTTTTGTCAGCTGTACAAGCTACTAATCCTAAGTTAATATATTGTTTGTCAAAATGAATATTTCTATTTAAGTAGCGCCGATTCCGTAAACTCGTCCATTCATCTAATGTCAAGCTGAATTTACCGTGTCAGAAATCCCATTTTAGAAAACCAAAGATTTCTATATACATATAATTCGGACCATTGTGATGGTGCAATTTTGTGCCTGTAATTAGAAAATTTGTGCATAGCGTATTTTAGGAAAAAGGAATGTATTTCTCACTTGCTTATCACACCAGAAATCCCATTTATTCCGTTTATATAATAAAACATATTTTTCGGAGTATGACGATTGTGCAAAATTGTGCGTTACTAAACTGACCTTGAAAATAGTTTATATTGGCCAGAATCGGCCATAGAACATCCACAATTGATCAAAATCGTGATTTTTCAAAGAGGTTATATGGGATATTTCCAGAAATCCCACCTTTTATTAACATTCGAATTAAACCAAAGTGTGGTTAGTATTCTGGCCAAGTTTCACGTTTGTGCATATCACACTTTAGCCAGAATCGGCCATAGAACATCGAAATCGTTTTAATTCGAATGTTAATAAAAGGTGGGTTTTCTGGAAATCGCTCATGTAACCTCATGAATGTTAGTATCTGTGGCCGTGTATCAATTGATTAAAAAATAGAGAATAGATAAAAAAATCCCGGGAATGTTTAGTTTTTTTCCCTTAAAATAAGGAAATAAGGAAATTTCCAGGGAATTCCCGCCCATATATGCCCGGGAAGGTCCCTCAAAGGGGATCTTGTGATTCCGTTCTCAAAAAAGAACGGGAAATCCTGGAATTTTCCGGTTTTCGATTTATTTACTTGCTTTTGTACTTAATTGACCAGAAAAGAAAAAATCCGGCTATCACTCATTCGACTGTAGCGCGTTTTCTTGTAAATAGGGAGATTTGAATAACAAAAAAATGTAAATCCGCCATTACCAAAATATTTATTAAGCCGTTTTCTCCCTTTCCAGAATAGTTTTACAGCCAATATTCATAAATATATAGGTCATTTTACAAGCTATTGCAAAGATTTAAACCTTCTTTTTTAGCCCAGACAATTCGTTTTGGTAACTTCCAAAATCTATTTTTGAGTCCACGCTTGTAGGTCGAATATTTCTAAAGTAGTTATACGCCAAGTCATACAATGTGATATACCAATATATTATAAATGTATGTATAATACAGAGAACAACAAAAAAATTAAATCTTCTAAGACTGTGTCCGAAACCTGTAATAAATATTTCCAAATTTTTGACATTCATTTGAAAAATATTCCCCAATATACACAATTTTTTATTTTACTGTCGGAATAGTGTAATAAGTTTTTTGGTAGTTTCCCCACCAATTATGTTTATTCTTTCATTTTATTGCAATAATTTCCGAAAAATTGGTGGATTTTGGAAATAAATTGTGATGAATGGTACCCAGAAGTAAACTTCACGGCTTGGCAAAACATGGATATCCATCCGATGTAAAATCCACAAATTGGCCAAATCAGTGAAGATGATCTACATACAAAATAAATTTAAATCGGGTATTGTATACTATTTCTTGTCACGTGATACGGCGGTATTTCCCGACTTGCGAATGTATTTACAGATAATCAGATTCATCATTTCAAGATAAGCGCAAACAAAGCATAGCCCATAGCCCCATAGCAATGCTTTTGTTAGCTGAGACGATAATGTCCCGTCGATCGTTTACTCATTATCACCTAACTGGAGGTTAAAGAAAAATCTTGGTGACGTACACGCCGAGTGACGCCGAGGAAAATCTATTGCTTTGAAGTGAAACGCAAAGGCAACTACTAAATTATTACTAAATAATATTAATCACAGGTTTGGGACACAGTCTAAGGCTGTTACCGAAACCTGTGATACATATTTTTTAGTACAAATTTTTGACATTTATTTGAACAATATTCCCCTACATTCACAAATTTTTATTATGCTGCCTGAATTGTTTAAAAATTTTTTGAAGTATTCCGCTTCTGTCATGTTATTGTTTAATTTTAATGGCAAGCAACCCTTTTTTTATACGCATCGAATTGGCTATCGTCTAAAGGTAGAGACAATCTCGATGGAACGGAGACGGAGTTAAGCACAGAAAACCAAAAAATAATTTAGTACTGTAAAAATAAAAATGTTACTGACAATCTCGATGCACGTTTTTGACATTAAAATAATCTTAAACTATCTAACATGAACTAAACCTTTTTGATTTCCATAAATCTATACTTTGATGGCTCTAAATCCTATTTTGTAAACCCCTTTTTGGACCAATTTAAATTTTCCGTCATTTTATAAAATCTACTAATCTAGTTAATAACTAATAATTTAGTTAGATAAAACCGTTTAATGGCATTGGCATCACTTTATTTTGTATAACTCTAGTTCCCAAGAATGCCTTTCATTTTGTATTTTTTTTACATCACAAAGTGACACTTCAATCCGTTCTTGCGTGCAATATTGAAAATAATTTAATTTTAGTACTTGGTCTAATGCACTCCGTCCGTCGACTTTGTCAATTCGCATACATTTTCATGTAATTTAATTTTTGCGCTATTGCGTTACTGCGCTACAGTGTCGAGACTGTCTGGGGGTAATATTATATATTGTAGCGTAGGGCGGTATTTGTTAGGACGTAGTATAAAAGGGTGATGGTGCAATAATTCTCGCCAAACATTTGGCAAATATAATACGAAAGCTAGGTTTTTTTAAGGAAATGGGAAGGTCATGGATATACTTAAATCAGAATTGCAACACAAAATAAAAAATATTGGAGGCAACTATATTACGGATTAAAATAAATCGCTAATGATGTGGTGCATACAATTCAACGTTTTAATTCAATCGATCAATTGATTCTATTATAGCTTGAATAATCTGTCAGGCGATAGTGGTAGCTCTCACATTTACTTACCAGAACAATATGCCATATACATAAGAACCTGTAGTTGACATAAAGTAGGAGAAAAAAATTGTCGGCTAGCTGCTGCCGTTGAGAATGGGAAATTATCATGTTGCTATTATTATGTTGCTGCAAATGATAGACTCTGTTATCGTATTGACTAGTTGGCATTTTATTTTGAAGATATAAAATGCTAAGGCGATCATGTTAAAGGTCGACCGAACAATTATTTTGTTTGTGTCAAAAATTATCATAGCAAAAGACCGTGATAATTTGGGTGTATGCGGTTTTTCAAAATAAATGTCAAAAGTGTGCACTATAAAATTTTTAACACAGGTTTCGAAACACGCAAAATTGTATCGGTAAGTATTTAAAATAAAATTACCGGTAATTCGGTAATCCATTTTTAGGACGTTCTACAGGTTAATCGGTTAACCGGCTATCGGTATTGCATTCCCTACGGCCGAATTTTATTATTTACGTTAGAAAGGTCATTGCAAAAGCTATACAATTTGCTAAGGTTAATAATATTTGTTAAGGTTTATCATGAAGCCTTGCAATGGTTTTGTACAAATGTGATAACATTTGAAATTAGAATAAGAAACTGGCATCAGTATATCATACATTTTCTTAATTTTAAAAAAATCTTTGTTAAAGAAAGGTTTACCCAGTTTCTTACATTAATTTGGAAATACATTATTAATTATTTCTTATGAAAATAGTAAACTACCAAATACAAATGATGATAACTGACACTTAATTTAATAAAAAAGATTATTGCGCTTTACATGAAAGTTTCTCAAGTAGTTTTCCGGGTAGATCCCAGAGGTTTCCGGGTTTCCATTTGTTTATTTTATTTACTATTCGAACTCAATAAGTGCAGAGGAACTGTTTAAAAAACTCGTTTTAAGAGACTAATTATGGATTGGCCTGCCTCCTTATTTCCGATTGTACCTTAGAACCAAATGTATAAAATTTGAATATCTCTTCTAGAATTTTATCCATATATAGCAATTTCATTTTAAGTTCACCTTTACTTCGCTATTTCTTAGCCGATTATGATGAAACTCGATTATTATGAAATGGGATCCTGAAGTAAGTTTGAGATGAAATTCTAAAATATCGCCAATTAAGAGGGAACTTGGGTACATCTTAGACAGTGATAATGAAATTTAGTAAGTACGATGGAAATGGGATGGGAAGAAACAGCCAAGTTGGTTCCTAATTAGGAAAATTTCAGAATTTCTTCTAAAAATCATTTTAGAATTCTATTTTTAGTATGCATGCTGCATTTTGTAATGATCGGTTAAGAACAACGTTGTTCCTTTCCCATTGGCCATATTCCAGAACTTCATCTAAAACTCGTTTACGACGTTTTTGTTATATACCGTTAATGTTGAGCCGACTCTGATGGCCATCTCACTAAGTGGTCTCTTCTATAGGTGTTAGCCAGGGTTGATGATCAAATTAAGTACTTCAATGAGTATATGTTAGCTACCTCTTAAAACATGTTCCTTTGAGATAATTTAGAACAAACGGTAAAAATCTGTCAGCTTTGATTAATTTTGTAATGATAAAAGAATTTCTGGAACTGAACTTAGTTGTCAACATTGGAAAATAACCAAATCCATTGAATCTAGTTTTATATTTAATCGATTACACAACTGTGCTAATGGAATTTCAAGGCATGCCGAGGGCTTATATTTTAGAAAAATGTATCCACCAAATTCATCATAAAAATCAATTTGGAGAAATTTATCAAGTTTATTAGTTGTTGGCCATACTAATGCAATAAACAGTTTTAATTCTGATGAAATAAATGAGCTGTGCCCTTCTGTACCGGCTGACAATTGTTCTCATCATGTTCAAATAATTCGCATGACTTGAGATTTTATGGTGTGGATTTGAATGATAATGTTATGGTGGTGCTAAATCTAGTGCTGTTGGGATAGATGGACTTTGTCATTAATTCATAATAACGACATCTACGGACGCTTATGATTGGAAAAAGCCTAAAGTTATTTATTTTCCCAAACAAAACAAAATTGAATCAGTTCAAGTTCCTAGGTCAATTAGTTTCCTTCCATTTTCGACAAAGGGCTTTAAGAAAATATTTAAACTTTAAATGTCTAAATACTATAAGAAGGAAGCGTATTTCACTATTTACACCAATCTGGCTTTCGTAAATCTAATTTAAATTAGTATTCGTACTTTTATGTAAACTGAAACGTTTGCTTAAATTTTCCGCTCCGAAGTGGATAATCTGTGCAATTTCAATATATTTGTTTCTAATATCAAAGAATACGTTAGGCATATTGCTGCTTGGTCGAACAAAAATGGTATTCAACTTAATATTACCAAAACAAAAGCTATGGTCTTATATAAGAACACTAACCTAGTATTTCTATCGATTCTATCGACAGATGTTATAATTCCATACGTAAATAAAATAAAAAAGTTGCTGCTTATTTTTGATAAGCACAGGGCTCCTATTCTTGAAATTCATTCAAAAAAATTCGCCTGTGATTTGCTAGTGAAATGTGTCATTTCAGTCGAAAATTTAAATTGTTTCACACCTAAGTTATCGGCGATTGTTCTCGGTAAATTTCAAGAATACTGGCCATAGAAAGTGGAATATCAATTAGTACACTCCAATTTATAAAGAAATTTGCAAAAATTAGGTAAGCTCCAGAAAAGTACTGTTTTTATACGAGTCAAGCGACGACATAATTTTGCTTTTACCAGAAGAGCAACAGTTGTTATACGATTGGGGTTTGTACCCTTATCCCTACTTTACTTTCATAGCCATAAATATTGAGTGTTTTTAAAAAATGACTATGCGAGACATCGACAAATTAATTCCAGAGGAAAAGTCTGGTCTACGAATTTTATTTCGAATACGGCTTCTGGAATGGGGGAAAAAATGTAACCCTTATATGTGTATTATTCAATATGTATGACTATTCAGAAGCGCCTATCGCCGAAACACTTCCATTGAATTCGAGTATCCTAAATTGGCTAAATTAGTCGAACATTCCAACATTCATGTTCACCGTCACCATACCAGCATTGTCGCCATGTATGGTGTAAGCCTCCACTTCTCACGCACAATACACAAAAAAACCATGTAGTGAATTCACCGTTTGTTGGAAACTTATTCTAGAAATTTGAAAAAATTATCAACATTTGTCATTATTGCTGATTATTGAATTTCGAATGATTTTCAATATGTGCTATAAGAAGTCGCCGGGGATATTTTAAAATTACTTCCTAAAAAAATTAACGTGATTATATTTAATTAAATTGAATATTTATTACTATCTATTTCAATGACTTTGAATCATATATATTTTTAATTTTATACACGAGTATTACATAAGCAGTAATCGAAAATCAAAGGTAGATTGACCAAGACATATTATAATTTGTGTGGAAAGCATAGAGAGAAAGGAATCAGAGAAAGCCCACAAAATAAAAAATCGAGTGTACCAGATAATCCTGATGATACTTCAGATAAAACAGTTGGTGAAATTTACGAAAATTTGGTAGGGTGCCAATTAGGGCTAATAAACAAGTAGAAGTTCTAATTGTAGAGAAATAAAGGTTGACATTTGGCTTGCGGGACTCGGATTAAAATTTATTGTGATTTTTGTTTGGAATAGTAGATATTAAATCAGCAAATTGGATTATCATTGGTAAGAGATTTTGTAAGATATATATATATATATATATATATATATATATATATATATATATATATATATATACCATATATAAATATATATTATGAAAAACACCTTGATCACAAACTTTGAAGTTATCCCGGTTGAGCCCCCGTAGGGGGGTAGTAGTAATCGTAGGATTTTATTTTATTATTTTAATAAGCAACAAATATAATTTATTTTATTATAATTTAGTTTTGTATTTCACGACTGATTATCTTCTTGTGTGTCCAATATTACAATCGGCTTTTATTTTATATGATCTATATGACCAATACTAAAGTACAGAGGAATAAACCGATTTTAATACATAATAATACAATATTTGGTTTGACTATTTTACAGGGTGATCCCACACGGCCCTCCTGCTACCTCATCCGGCGGATGAGTCTAAATTTTCATCTTCGTGATCCGATATACCATCGTATTAAAGTTTAATGAATTCGGCTGTAGTAGACGTTAGAATAGGACCGTCCGAACTTCAAATTTTTCGTACATCGTAGCGGTCTTTGTCCTTTACTTTCACAACCACATATGGACCTAAATACTTCGGCTGGATTTTAGAGCCATTACCAAATTGTGTCCTTTTAATTGCAACAACATCTCCTACCTTGTACGTACATATATATATATATATATATATATATATATATATATATATATATATATATATATATATATATATATATATATATATATATATATATATATATATATATATATATATATATATATATATATATATATATATATATATATATATATATATATATATATATATATGCCTGCTTTCGTCGCCTGTTATAATCTTTTCTATTCTTATCTTGCACTTTGAGTATTTTCTGCTTGGCTTCGTCACGTAGATGTTGTCGCCCCTCAATAAATAATAAGGCTTCTTCTTGTTCGATGATTTCTTTCAGGTATATATTCTCCGGACATCTCATCTTGACTCCCGTTAATAGCTCGAACGGACTCATCGCGATGTTTCGATGAAATGAATTATTCAGGTACCTCTATAGTTCATCAACATATTTATACCAGTTTGATTCGTCATTTAAAGCAAGTTTTGCCAGGACTGGAATGATCAAGCGATTAATCCGCTCTACTTGTCCGTTTCCCGTTGGCGCGCCTGTGGTGATGGTTGAATGCAAAATATTTTCGATTCGGCAATATTCTGTAAATTCCGCCGATGTAAACGCGATTCCTCTGTCCGTTATAATATGCTCAGGACTACCGAACACTGCCTTCTGCTTCTCTAGCTTTTGCAGAGTCTCCTTCGTAGTAACGGATTTCGTAGGGTACAGCCAAATAAATTTGGAAAATCCATCAATCACACACATGATATACTTATATTGTTTTTTAGTAGAAGATAGATTTCCCAAATGATCAATATGATACGTGACCAGAGGGGTGTCGCCTTTTGGTAAAGGATTTAGCAAATCATTTCTTTTACTCGTATTTCTCTCTGCCACTATACAACTGATGAAATTCTTTAATGCCTTCTGAACTTTCGACGACAAATTAGGAATGAAGTATTCGCGTGGAATCAATTCAGTGGTCTTTCTCACAGCGAAATGTCCTTGTTCGTAGTACGCTTCCCTTTCCATGGCCCGCGGTACGACCAATGACAGGCTCCCTTGGACCATCTTGAATAGAAGACCATTATTAATAACATAATCATCAAACTCACCTGACTTTAGCAGCTCGAATATAGGTTTCAAAGTATCATCTTCTCGTTGAGCCGCTCTGATTCTAGTAATTAAGTTGCTTTGGATTGTCAATAATATAGGCTTTCGACTTAATGCATCGACATGGCGCATTCGGTTTCCTGGGCGATGCTCTAATTTGAAATCAAATTCTTGAAGCTGCAAATCCCACCCAGTAATTTTTGACGTCAACTCCCGCTTTTACATAGTGGCCTTAAAAGCAGAGCACAATCAGTTGCGATTGTAAATGTTAACCCTAGTAAATAAACTCGAAATTTTTTCAGTGCCGTGATGATCGCAAACACCTTCAACTCGTAAGTTGAATAGTTTTCCTCTGCTTTCGTCGTTTTTTTACTATAGTAGAAAATGGGGTGAAAGCTGTTGTCTTAATTTGATCTTTGTAGTATAAGTGCACTGATTCCGATCTTTCAAGCGGCCGTATGAAGCTCGGTATCCAGCTGTCATCGCATAAATTTTCAAAACAAGATCATCGATCAGCTTATTTTTCAATTGCATGAATGCATATTCCTCGTTGTCAGAGAATCTAAAATCATTTCCCTTTCTCAGCATGTCGATTAACGGTTTGGCGATAATAGCGTAGCCCTCCACGAATTTTCGGAAGTAGCTCGCTAATCCCAGAAAGTTTTGCAAATTCTTAATATTCTTCAGTCTTGGAAATTTTCTTGTCGCCTCCCTTTTTCTCGTAGATGGTTTAATAGAGCCTTTTCAAACCTCGTACCCCAAGTATTCAATAGTTGCGTGAAGATCCTGGCACTTGCTCCATTTAATCTGTAAGCCATTTTCTTCGGCCACCTTGAGAACCTCCTGTAATCGTTCTACTCCTTCCTCTGGGGTGCTAGCATGTATACTATTATGTATACATGGACTATATCGTCCATATAAACACAAACTATTTTTCGAATACACAGTGGAGCAAAAATTTTGCTTATATATATATATATATACATATATATATATATATATATATATATATATATATATATATATATATATATATATATATATATATATATATATATATATATTAACGCTTCTTCGAGTGAAAGTAAGCTTATATTTGTTAAGTGGGTTAGATTTAAACGAGATATTTTAGGGATATACAAAAACCAAATAAAGGATAGTTGTTCAAGAAAGGAACTGGATCTTTTAAATGGGCAAATCAGTTCTGGTAAATAAACTTATTTAATTTGTAATCGTTTGTACTCGTACATGAAAACCACCTAACGAACAAATTTCTAGATTCTGAGAACTATTTAATTTTCATACTGTTAAACACAATCTTGGTTCCTAGGGGGATTCACACCAAAAAGGACGGCAAACATTTTTTCTGGAAACCATCAATTCTGTATAATACTTTTCATATTATCATTTTGCCCCTTTAGATACCAAACAACATTCACAGTTTAAAAGCACAGAGAAGAGTTACTGGAACGGGGTCTACCTAGACTGCCTTGATTTATTGTAGTGGGTGATTAAACAACATATTTTACAAAGTTGACAACTTTTAATAGGATTATCAGTGATCATTCAAATTTTGTGCACACTAAATTTGCAATTTCCGGAACCCAGTATGCAGGTGTATGATTTTTTATGATATTATTTTTATTTCCTTAGACTCCCAAAAATCAAACCATTTAATCGTTTTATAGCTAATTTATTAAGTACAAAGACACGTAAACTTGCTTTATTTGTTCAACAACTTGATGTAAATCCTTATTTAACTCCTTTGTCTACAAACTTTTCATAATATGTGTGCCTTCCATCATCATTTAATTGGGCTTTTTTTACACCAATTCTGTACGTAATGAAACGTAAAATGAAAGTATTCCAGGTATGACCAAATTATACTGAGCTAAATTTTTCCGATTTATCATTACATTTCGACTTGAGACTCTTTGGGAAATACTTCACTCAATCGAAAATTGGCCGAATTCATTGGTATCTTTATAAGTAAAATCGAAAATTTACATAAGTATGATGTTTCACTTAATTCTGAGCATAAGGTTGCCGAAAGGTATTTTACAGAATATTTCAGAAAACATAAAAATGTTTCTACAAATTGATGATAATTTAGTAGCCATGATGGATAAACAACGTGAAATAAAACAATATTAAAATATTTCAAATATAATACAGCTTCGTATTTCTTATATACTTTATGAAAATGACTTTGAACTTAATAATGCGCTCGGTTCCAAATTTTGGGTTTATAAAATAACAACTGTTTATGTGAGTTTTCCTTTATTGTTATCTAGTGCAATTAAGAGTTGCACCTGTAGTACATGTTCGTTTAATATTAGCAGTAATTACGGTGGGCAACTTATGTAGTTAAGGATTTATGAAATAGCCATGCAGAAACAAACAACCGAAGATCCATCTATGTTTAGAATTAATGAAAATTATATTGAGGTAATAGTAATGAATGATATCATAAGAACAGGTATAAAAGAACATTGTATTTATATTTCAATTGAATGCCTCTTGGGATATGATGATTGATATTTTGAGGGAATGACAAATTATGAGCTTTGTGATATTTTTTACTATTGCATTGAAAAAAAGTTTTTTTTCCTTAACCAATCTTAATGCAAGAAATTTTGCTTTTGATTATGAGCCCCGAGATAGCAAAAATAAAAGAATTTTTGCTATGGTAGTAAATGTGTTGCTTCCATAGTTAAAAATTAATAAAAAAAAATCTTCTGCTCGGTATTTTGGTGGCACTTTAAATTTGTTATGTCGGTTCAGTAGAGGGGTTCCCTTGGCTACCCCTTGGCCAATTCTGAACGCGGTCCGCTTGTTAGAATTTTCGTTACATCAATTAATGTATTGCCTTCCCATAGTAATCATCATTCTTCAAGGCGGGATTTAGAATGTTGAAAACATTTGTTTTTTGTTTTAGTTATGTATTTGAGACTAAACGACATTCATCAGGTTCAAAAAACCAAAATTAAAATGAAATAAAAATTAAGACGACTGCATTTGGTAGTTTTTAATTGGTTGGTGTCACCGAAATTGTTACGACGCCGCAATATTTTAGATACCAATAGGAATCGTCATTCTTCAAGGTGAGATTTAATAAGTTGAAAACCGAATTTTGTTTTGTTATTTTTTGTTATGTCCACGAGATCCGTGTAAACGATTCATCGGATCCAAAAAACCAAAATTAAAATGAAAAAAAATTCACACAACCGCATTTGGTAGTTTTTAATTGGATGGTGTCCCCGAAATTGTTACGACGCCATTTTGCATTATAATATTTTATATACCAATAAGAATCGTCCTTCTTCAAGGTGATTTTTTTGTTATTTTTTGTTACTGTTATGTATTTGAGACTAAACAACATTCATCGGGTTCAAAAAACCAAAATTAAAATAAAAAAAAAAATTAAGACGACTGCATTTGGTAGTTTTTAATTGGTTGGTGTCACCGAAATTGTTACGACGCCGCAATATTTTAGATACTTAATAGTATTCGTCATTCTTATTTCAGACTAAACTAATTCGTATTTGAGACTAAACGATGTTGATCGGGTCAAAAAAAACAAAATTAAAAAAAAAAAATCACATGACCGCATTTGGTAGTTTTTACTTGAATGGTTGTTGCCGAAATTGTTACGACGCCATTTTGCATTATAATATTTTATATATACCAAAAGGAATCATCATTCTTCAAGGCGGGATTTACTATGTTGTGAATGTGTAAACGATATTGATCGGGTCCAAAAAACGAAAATTAAAATGAAAAAAAAAAATTCAGACGACTACATTTGGTAGTTTTTAATTGGTTGGTGTCACCGCAATTGTTACAACGCCACAATATTTTAGATAAAAATAGTATTCGCATTCTTCTAGGCGGGATTTAAAAAATTTAAAACGGATTTCTTTTTGTTATTTTTTGTTATTGTTATGCATTTGAGACTAAACGATATTGATCGGGTCAAATAAACCAAAATTAAAATGAAAAAAAATTCAGACGGCTACAATTGGTTGGTTTCACCGAAATTGTTACACCGCCGCAATATTTTATATACCAATAGTATTCGTCATTCCTTGAAGCGGGATTTAAAAAGTTGAAAATGGATTTTTTTTTTGTGTTTTTGTTTGTTATGGTTATGTATTTGAGATTAAAAAAAAAAAAAATTGAAAAATAATTTCACACAACCGCATTTGGTAGTTTTTAATTGGTTGGTGTCACCGCAATTGTTACAACGCCGCAATATTTTAGATAAAAATAGTATTCGTCATTCTTCTAGGCGGGATATAAAAAGTTGAAAACGGATTTCTTTTTGTTATTTTTTGTTATTGTTATGTATTTGAGACTAAACGATATTGATCGGGTCAAATAAACCAAAATTAAAATGAAAAAAAATTCAGACGGCTACAATTGGTTGGTTTCACCGAAATTGTTACAATGCCGCAATATTTTATATACCAATAGTATTCGTCATTCCTTGAGGCGGGATTTAAAAAGTTGAAAAAGGATTTTTTTTGTGTTTTTGTTTGTTATGGTTATGTATTTGAGATTAAACGACATTGATCGTGTCAAAAAAAAAAAAAAAATTAAATTGAAAAAAAATTTCACACAACCGCATTTGGTAGTTTTTAATTGAATGGTTGTTACCGAAATTGTTACGACGCCATTTTGCATTATAATATTTTACATAGACCAATAGGAATCATCATTCTTCAAGGTGGGATTTAGAATGTAGAAAACGGAATTTTTTTGTTAGTGTTATGTATTTGAGACTAAACGACATTCAATCGGGTCAAAAAGCCGAAATTAAAATGGAAAGAAAATTCACACGACCGCACTTGGTAGTTTTTAATTGGTTAGTGTCACCGAAATTGTTACAATACCAGTTTGCGTTATAATATTTTACATACCAATAGGAATCGTCATTCTTCAAGGCGGGATTTAAAAATTTGAAAACGAAATTTGTGTTGTTATTTTTTGTTATGGTTTTGAACCTATTTGAGACTAAACGACATTCGTCGGGTCAAAAACCAAATTAAAATGAAGTTGATGTTAAAATAAAGCATTTAATTAGAAAAAAATGTTGGCGATTTTTTCCCTTGCAGCGATAAAGTGTGGAGACTACTTAACATTTTAATAAAGTTAGTGAATGCAATAATTTTACCTAGTTTTTATTATAAGCTTTTAAGCGAGCTCAATGACATTGTTGAAGAACATCACAAAGCAAATTTAAATCTATTTGACTGAAACTTTTACCCGATAAGCATCACTTGCAGTCCGTTTGTTCTATAAGAAAACGACACCCAATAAAACGATTGGATATTAATTTTTGAAGCTAAACATAAGTAAAGTAAAAACTATGCTAACACGACTACCTCTAGAAGAAATATCCAAGGGCCATCAAATCGAATTATTGCGTTTAGTAGTAATTTGAAACGAAATTGTGCAGTGAGTAATATCGAAAATTGGGGTGATTGAAAATACATAAACTTAACGTAAGTTCACCAAAATATTTTCTTTACGGGATATAATCATTAATTGCACACCTCATCGAATAGGTGGTGTTATAGTAATTACGAATGGAAAGAATGAAATTATGTGTAAATTTATTAGAAGCTGAAGAAAATGTGTATTTTATATAAGTCAATTGGATGCACATTTTGATTGTTTTGTTATAAACGCGAAAACTGTATGTAAGATCTAATGTAAGATTTCCGCCGTTACATTTTATCAAGCTACGGGGTGGTAGAGTTGTTGTAAAACTTAAAACGTCTTATTACTAATTATTTTACAGCAAATTTGAGTTGATATAGTAATATTGTGCTTTGAAATTTTAATTAAGTTGAATGTTGAGATCTATAAAAATATTTCAACAAATATATGTACAATTTATTTTAATTAGTAGTGTTCCAGGTAAAACTATAACAAGAATCCATCTACAGATGGCGAATATTCTCCATTTTAACAAATCTTGTTTATAAATATGATAAAACATTCCTTGATATTACAAATTTGTGGTCAAAGTATTATAAATTCTTTTCTATGTTAAAGAAAATTAGCTTAATCGAAATCATAGATTGAATTGTATGAATCAATGAATAAATAAAAAATTCTCGAAATCAGACAAATTATAATTCTTTGAAGTTTAATTACTTTATATGAAGTCATGAAAATAATTAATTCATTTAGTAACTAAATATATTGTAAATTCCAAGAATTTGGAGTAGCGATATTGGAGAATACGAGTGTATGACTAAAAATTAAAGAAAACATTTGTTGAAATCTGACCAGTTTTTATTTGATATGGAAGAATCTTTTTTTTTTCTGTGTGGGTATTTTGTCGAATTATCTTCTTCAAAATATTCGTTGTGAGTTAATCGTGTCCTTTATTTTACCTCATTTAAGTTATGGCTGTGCAGTTAGATCAAAATCATAGGCTTTCATTGAACGGATATTAAAAATGATTTTTAATTCCTGTATCCGTTTTATTTTTGGACTTATCAAATTTGATAGAATAACTACGTATACCGTAATCAAATTTTAGAACAGGTACTCACTTGATAAAAACAAAAATAGTTAAGATACTTAATAATTTTATACAAGACTTCCAGTCTACATTTACTCAAAATTGGTATTTGCCAGATCAACTAGAACTAGAACACACAATCTAATTGTGCCGAAGTTTTCTATGCATGTGAAGGTTATCTTTAATGTAAATGGTATTGTTAAATGTTGCTTATAATTTTTTTTTTTCTGGAGTTTGAGATTGACCTGATTATTACTAACATTTTTACCTATTTTACTACGTAGTACGTCCTGGGTAGAAAACACAATTCGGCCGTTTTGCAAAGTTGACACTTACTTTCGAAATATTCACGTGTATAGATTTTACATAAAATCTGTATTTCTAATTTCTGTCTATTTTAACCATTTATTCAACAGATATACCTATTCAGTTCGACAAAATTTCTTCGTTTCAATAAAATCAGATGGAAAGAGAACTATTTCACCAATTTGAGGACTGATGGCATTGGTTGACATATTTTGATATTTCGGTGCACAATTCGACCAAATTAATCGTTCATCATCATCGATCATCAAATTAATCGTTTCAAATATCAAAAATGAATAACTGTAAGAAATGTAACAACTTTTGATATGTTTGCGGTAGATTCACTATTATGCCAAGTAAACGTGCAATTAAGCGGGCCTATGATGTAAAATGGGCCTCGTCTAACAACAACCTTGTCTGTCAATGAGTCTATCTTGTGTACGGGATGCTTGTCGGGATTGAACTAATAGAGTATAGGTGGAATTAATAGTACGACTTTTGGTGTTCCGATGATTTGGTTGAATCCACAAGTACATGATCCAGAAGAATCTTATGAGTGCTTGAATTTAAGTAATAGATTAAACAGGAGGAAGGAACGTCAATTGGAATACAAAGCCACAAAATTGCTTCAGTTGCCATTGCAACATTCAGAAAACATTCCTATTCTGAGAAGACTGAGTCCAACGGAAGAATATTTGCCACCGTCATTCGCAACCGTTGGAAAATTATCTGGAGTAATGTATCAACCATCGACTGTCACCACAGAATGCAATCACATTGAAATTATTGCAGCGACAGTCGACTGTCTTAGCCAAATATCCGCGGTTTGTTTCTGTCAATGCACAATGAAGAATATAAATCTGAAGACTGGAGATTGTTCATCGAAAAGCAGTCTGAAGGCAGTTCTCCTTCACGTTACTAACTCAAAAAATTCCATTCCGATCGCAATCAGCACTAACACTAAAGAAACGTATTCATCATTGAAGAAAATCTTGAATGGTGCCAAATACAATGGCCATCAATGGAAAATTTGTGCTGACCTTAAAGTGATAGCCCTTTTGAGAGGAATGCAAACAGGATACACAAATATATGTCCTTATGGAACACTCATTTTGCTGGTGATCAGTACACAGAACGGAACTGGCTTCTACGACAGGGATGGCGACTGCGACATCACAACATAATTGAGATTCCACTCGTGTGTATTATTTACTACACAGTTTTGGTTACAGTTACGTGGTGCATGTGCAGAAAGATGAAACAACGTACAGCTGCAGCTGAACCTCCAGCCCCACTACATAAGCCATAGCAGTTGACCTCATAATCCGCAAGTGGGCCCGGGGAATATGTTACCAATTCATTAGGTAACATGGAATAACCGTACAACAGAATCATATGACAAATTTACTCTTCGCATATTAAGTTACCGAGGGTTTTTGATTTCATCCCAAATATCCACGCATTGTATCTACGTAGAGGAATTCATAGCGTAGTAACGTCCATCTTGTGAATCTGACAGCTCTTCGGAATGTCACCATTTTGTTTGAGTAGTTCTATTTCACAGCTAGTTGTATATGCGTTGTATTCATATAGCGGCTGATGAACATTACAAAAATATTACCCGTTAAGGCAATTACACGTATTGAACTCATCCGCAGTTAGGGCCATGTATTGGTTTCGTTGTAGTCCGACCATCTAGTAGTTAGAAGATGGCATGATGTAGACATATTCTTGCTGGTGGATCTTTGGAACTGGTATAGCGTGGTATAACGCATATCGTGATCTCTGTACCAGTGGAATTTTAATTTTAAATATTACGGTTCTGCAATTTTGATTGTTTTGACGTCTATTATCTTATATATAGCTGCTATGTCTAAGTTACGGCACGGAATATCCTGATTGAGTTTTAGATTATGTATGATTTGTTTAATCTGTTCCTGAAGTTGGTGTGGTGTCAAAATTAGAGGATCGAGTTTGCCTTGATGAACTTCGGTGATGGTGTCAGTTATCTCGGATTGAAATGCGCGAAGTCTCATCATTTCCATCAAAGCATGAAGGGCCAGGTCGGTAAATTTCTCATGAAACATAATGCTGGTTACCATGTTGTTGAACGCCTGAAAGGTGGTGTTGTTGGTTTGAATTTAATTTTTCTATGCTATCCTTGTAAGCATTGCCAGCAGGTTGGTGAGCACACCAAACAACGCGTTGGCAATTGTACCAACAAAGTCAAAAAGTGATCTTCTTTGGCGGATGATCTTGTTCCCACTTAGGGCGTTTAGTATTTCATTTTGATCCCTTAACTCAGCGTAGAAAATTCTTATTTGCGAAACAATTGCTGCACAATATTTGAATGTGTCCGCGTGGACCGCTGGTATTCGTGTTGCATTAGTGCATAATTCGTCTAGCTGACGAGCGCCTCTGTCGAGGTGATCTAGCTCTGCCCAATAGGATGTGACATTGTAGTAGCATATAATCCTCCATTCCCCATTAATCAGATTACCTTGACCAATTTTATCAAAATAAATACCAGGATGGGAAGTGAACCGTGTTATGTTGATTTTCGCTGTTGTTAGTGCGGTTGTATGTCCCATCATACAGATTATTGTGATTGAGCACAGTAACAATGTTAATTTGCTGTTTGCTCTCGTTGTTCGTCCGTGTTTTATCGATTGTCTTTGTTTCGAAGTGTTTACTTCACCCGGTGTTAATGTCGTAAAATCGTTAGGGCCAGATGTCATCGAAAGTAGTGGTCGATAATTCAAGCATCCTTCTATTTGGCAAACTAACGTAGTCATTTCTTCATTGTTAAATGTTGTTGGCCAATTATCCGATGCAAATGGCGTTTGACAGATTTAATAGCTGATTCCCAAAGTCCGCCCATATGTGGTGCTCCTGGTGGTATATAATACCATTGAGTACCCTCTTTTAAAAGCTCTTTTGACCATTTTCCCGATAGTTGTTTTACTGCATGTGTGAGTTCGTTCCGCATAAGTTTTGAAGCTCCTATGAAATTGGAATCGCAGCTACTGTAAAGGTCCGAGCAAAACCCCCGGCGTGCTGTGAAACGTTTGAATACTGCTATGAAACCTCCTGATAACAAATCGTTAAATACTTCTATGTGACTAGCTTTTACTGCGAAGCAAATGAATACTGCTAGGTAACCTTTATAGCTTTTCCGACCTCGACCTGGTGAACACCGCCGTTGGAAAGGCAAATTTCAATTTCTGCAAATCTAAGGACATAAGCGATTATCCTTACTGCCTTATTGAGTGATGAACAGCGCTCTATAGTACATAATGTATCATTTTTTTCGTTGATTGTGGCAATTAGTGTAGATATTTTGATCTTCTCTTCTGTGGCTTCTGCAATCTGTGGTTGTGGCTAGGTGTCCTGTGGATCCTTAAGCCAGATTGGGCCACTCCACCACAATTGGGTTTAGTAAATTTGAAGCATTTAGGCCTCTGGATGCGCAATCTGCCGGGTTATCCTCTGATTTTACATAATTCCATTGTACTGGAGATAATATAGACTGAATTTCGGCAATCCTTTTCGCAACAAACGTTTTAAACTTATTTGATTTTCCTCTGACCCAACCCAAAGTTTCCATAGAGTCTGTCCACGTAAATGTTTTGATATCAGGCAGTTGTAACGCTTTTTTTGTTTTTCTTAGCATATGCATCTTCCGATGCGTCACAGAAACCGTGCAGTTCACCTAACTCATCTTTGTCATGCCTGATCCATCTTTGTAGCCTAATTTCCGCTAGCATTTGTAATTGGTTGACTCCATTTGAAGTTTTTGCAGAAGCGTCAAAAACTACTCTTAACTTGGTTGTTGAACTGCCTTGTTTCTTGATTGCATGGAGTGGCAAAAAATAACCTCTGTCCACATCATCCTGATTGTTAATTACTTCTGACTGAAACTGTTATATTCATTCTTCATTGTCGAATTTTTGTTTAACTTCCTTTCCATTTGAAATAATCGGCCTGCCGCTTTCTTCTTTGATTCGCCTAATGTGAAGTTATCTTCCTTTAATGGTAATGCAACTGGGTACGTTCTATCTACCTGCCTCCCGCATGTATTCCGAAAATGCTGCTCACATTTTTCTTCATCAATAGTAAATTCGCGCTCTTGTCCAACTTCTTCAATTTCCCAAAACTTTTTTTATTGGTTTTCTAGGTCGACATAAGATACCATTGATTGTATTCTGTGTCTCTGGGTGATGTAGTTCTTGCACTCTCCGAAAATAATCCATCCTAATGCGGTCTTCTGTGCCATTGGTTAATCTGGGCCCTCTTTTATAATATTGTTCAATATGATTTTTGGGTAATAATCGGTACCAAGTAGAATATCTACTGCATAGGCAATGTTGCTACAATGTTGCCAGTTTCCCGTTTCCACCTCTTGCTCTGGTAGTAATTTTGTCAGCTTTTGGAATACCAAGGCGTCGAGGCGTAGTTCGAATTTGGAAGCTATAATTGGTTGGATTTTGAGGCTATCTTTCGTACTTCTCCAATGTCATAATTACCAACTCCCGCTATTTTCGCATGTATTTTATTACGTTTTAGCTTTAATCTTTGTACTGCTTCTTCCGTTATAAAAGTTACCTGGGAGCCTGGATCTATCAAGACTCTTAATGTTGTTTGGTTTCCATCATGTTTGACTGCGTGGACTAAAGCTGTTGCTAATAAGACACTTTCGGTCTGACCGTTTATTTTTGCTTCGAGTTTAAAACTTTTTATCTCTTGGCCATCTGATTTTTGTTGATGAGGGTTTGGCGAATGAAGAATGGTATGGTGTAGACCATTGCAAATTGAGTATCTTATAGAACTTTTACATTGTTGTATTTGATGTGTTGTAGCAAGGCACCTTCTACATACATTATGTAATAATATAATTTGACTCCTGTCGGACGATGACAGCTTTTTGAATCTTTCACAGGTTTCTATTGTATGATTTTTCTGACAATCGATGCAAATGATTTGTACCGTTGTTGTGGCGAATATTTGTTTCACTGGTTGACTTTTAGGTGGTTGTATATAACTCTTGTTAATGTACGATTTTTTTTTTGATTTTTTAAGTCTTGAATCTTTGTTCAAGGACCTTCAGGAATTCGGTTGTTTCTTGAAATTTACATGGGTTTTTAAGTGAACTTTCGTACAGTCGTCGCTTTTCATTGTCTAACTTTTTCAATAAAATGAAAATTAGAAATGTATTTCAGGCACTCGATAGTGGTGTCATGCATATCATTGCAGATTACGACTCATTAGGAATGGTTGGTTGGTTCAGCAATGTAATTAGGTAAGCTGAGATGAGCAGTCTTTTGTTGTTGTATCGGTTGTTTAATATACTCCAAGCTTTTGCATAATTATCTGCCGTCGATTCTAGATGCAAATTAGTTTAGCCGCTGCTCCAGTTAAATGTGTTTTCAGATAATTGATTTTGTGGGTATTGGATAGCCACTGATTTTGATCTATCAGTTTGTTAAAGATTTCTGAGAAGCTACCCCATTTCATATAATCTCCGTAGAATACGGGTATTTCTATAGGTTTCAACTTTATTTCCATCTCCGTATCACCCTTTGTTGTATTGTCTTCTATCGCAGTTGTCATTATTATTGCCATTTTGGTGTACTCTCTTCTTGTTATTCCTTTGTAAAATACTCCAACTTGTCATGGTCATCGTCTGATGCTTCGACACATATTTTTTCGTGTTTGTCAATGATCTGTTCCATTGCGCGTTTCATATATTGTCGATAGAATTGCATTGCTTGTTTCCCTTGCTGCTCTATAAGAATTTCCTTTGCATTGTCAATTTCTCTGTACATTTCTCGCATTTTGACGTGACTTCGTGACTTTGTTGAGACTTCGGTTGTCTAATAAACATCGATTTTTTCTATTGATGGAATGGCGAACTCAAGACTGGATTATGGTGTTGGCGTAGATGGTGGACCGCTGTTGAGCCGACGTCGCATATCTTCGATACATTTTTGGTAAGTATTTGAAATCACTGTTCTTGCAACGTTATATGCATGAACTTTATCTAGTGGTGGATCACTTCTTTGAATTTGCTCATCTGCTTTTACGTATTCAACATAAAGTGCTTTTAGCTGTTCGATTTTAGCTTCCAAATATTTTTTGGTTTTTCGGCTCTCCCCATCTTTGTTGTAGTTTGTTTGTAGAATGGTGATTTTTCCTCCAATTTGTTCTTGATTTTGAAGAAGCTCTTCCATTGCCTAATTTTCGATAGAATCTGATGGTTTTTCTGGATATTGATGAAATTCGCGGGATTTTTATCTGCTGGTTGTTGTTTAGCTGTATCCACAGTTGAATGTATATTTGCGTGTTTATTTGATTAATTGCCGGTTGGTTTTTTGGCTTCGAAGGACCATGTATGTGTATTTTTCACTACACAACTATTTTTATTTTATTTTTATATACATATAGTAAAAAGATTACCACTGGTGAGGCCTTTTCACTATTGGAGAAGAAACAATTTGTTTTAGTTTTAAATTTATTTTGCCTTTAAATTTTATTTACTCGTCTTTTTATACAAAATGTCATTCATTCATATTACACTACTTTACAATAAAAAATTAACGTTTAGTTAACATATTAAAACAGAATTGCTTTGGTTGGCAAAAAGGTGTTGTGTGACATGATACAAATATTATAAAGAAAACAAATTATTACGTAAATTTGTCATATGATTCTGTTGTACGGTTATCCCATGTTACCTAATGAATTGGTAACAAAGTTTTGCTACCGTCGCTGCATATCAAGCTTATCATATCAAGGGAATGCATTCAATGAATTACGATGAATTTTTCCACGGTTCTATGCGGCATGAAAATATAAGAAAGTTTTTGTTCAAATCTATGTCCAGTCATATTTTTATTACAGCAACACTTAATGGACCTGAAAGTCACATCGCTTTTCACTGTATTAATGTTAAAAGTCATTAAAAATTAATTTTTTACATCCACATGTGAAAAATTTCACTGAACAATCACCAGCCGAATCAGATGAGCATGGCGAGCGCTTCAACCAAGTGACGGCCAGACTTGAACATTGGTGTAGTGGGAAAAAAAAGGATGTTTGAGAAAAAAAAAATTTCTATGTAGAAAATACACAATTTTTGGGAAAACATAGACTTTTTCTATATTTTTTGCACTTTCTGAGCCGTTGAATACTCTTAAGTTACAAAAAGTGAATAATATTTCGTGAAACGAAGAAATTTTGTCGAACTGAATAGGTATCTGTTGTGCTTTTTAGGTCTTTTTGTGTAAAATCTTTGTACGTTGAATATTTCGAAAATCAGAGTCAACTTTGCAAACGGCCGATGGCATTGGATTCAGCGTACTCAAATTGTGTTTTCTACCCAAGATGCATCAATGTTGATATTTTCGACTAGCACAGTGTTATCGTTAATTTTTATTATAAGTTTTACAGGTTTATTGTTTTTGTCTAACTTTTATTGTACTAATTACAATTAAGGAGTTGTTTCCTTGCATTGCTCCTATTTAAGACCTTTTGTCTTTATTGTATTATTAAAATAAATAAACTCCGATTTCCCGCATATACTGACTTTGCTAAGTTCCTTCCTAATTGACCTGAATTTAAGTTGAAAATGCTACATGTATGTAGATAAATTTCTATACGGTAAATTCAAACTTTCTACGTTTGGATCTGCATAACAGAGAATTGGAAATAAAACACAGGCCTATCCCCTATTAGTCTCTTAAGCCGAGGTTTTAATGTACTACATTATTCCTATGCGGATATTGGAATTAAAATAGTTCATAAAATAAATAAATCGAAAGTCGGGAACTCGCAGAATTTCCCGGTGGCACTTTTGACACAGAAAATGGGATCCCGTTTGATAAACCTGATTGCATAGTTCTACGTCAGAATGTTAGTTACCTTTTCTTTTTTTTTTGTGTTAAGAAATGTTATCCTATATCATTTGAAAGCATCTATTTATATTGTTTTGCCGTTAATATTCCCTGCCGTTAATATTTCCTAATATCCCTTTCAATTTCTTCAATTGAGTACTTGTTTGTTCATTTTCAAGAAATATTCAAATTCATGGAAAACTGACTATTTAACAGTTCGACACCTCAGAGTTACACTATGGTATGTATGCACATCCAATAGTGTAATTTTGAGGTGGCGAGTTATTGCTCTGACACAGGCATAAACATTTTCATCAATTCTCGTTTTTTTCCAAAGGGTCGAGCGCAAACGTATCCTGATTTTAGCAACATTTTAAATTTTTTGTTTCTGTTGAAATTTGATCTTTGTTACTTTAGTTTCAGTCACTAAAATATTAAGGCATTGACTTTTACATATAGCAGAGGTTAAAAGAAAAACATTTGCCGCTGAGACGAAGATATTAGTTTGGTTAAAGCCAAGTTAAGTGTGAACCTATCAGAATTTGATTACTCTGCAATCATCCGGCTCAGCGAGCTCGGAGTCCAGGCTGTATAATGGGTGAACCGCATAGTATTAATGAGAAAAAATACATTTGGTTTGTTATTTTATATCTCCTACAGTATACATGATGGCTAAGCAACGGGAAAAATGACTAAGCAGCTAATAACCAACTGCACCAATTTTAAAATTAGTTAAAATGCCAAATATTTAGTAAAGTATTTTTAAAACAATATACATAATGTGCGAACAAATTCGAGAATTTTCATTTCCAATCTTTTCAAAATCGGGAGCTATATAATGGATCATAATTACTATATGAAATCTAATTAAACTGCCACTTATAAATGTCTAAGTTGAAATAAAAATATGCCATGTAATACAATAATTACAATACATAAAGTAAATAATTACTGTGCAGCTTCTGAACTCTCTTTCTATATACTTACCAATATAATAACAAATTACAACAATAAACATAAAATGAAATTAACACCAATGCCGTAATTATTATTACCACTACTTACCTTCTTTAGGGTCATAGTACTTTAAAACATCATTAAAAAAAAAGAAAAAAAAAATTCTATAATTTAAAAATGAACGAGAAACATCTTTAATTTTCAAATACGAATGATCATGATAATAATCACGATTGATCATAATAAAAAAATTATGATGATATATCCAATCACCCATAGGCAAGTACTTTTCAACATAATTTTGTTTTCTTTTTCTTTATGATTCTTTCTGGTTCTGTGATTCATTCGTTTTCGTCTTCGAAAACATTAAAAGAAAGAAAAAAAAAATCACAAAAACGTTTTTAATCGATTTATATTTTTCTTATGTTATTATTTTAAATTGAATCAGATAAAATTAAAAAAAAAACTTACATTTTCAATTTTCATTTCAGTAATCATGTTTTCTAACACAATATTGTTAAAATATATAAATTTTCAAGATGATCAGCAACAAAAACAAGATTAATTTTTATTTCATCGATAAAGTAATTAGAATTGTTATTATTTATTTATTTTTTATTTAGTTTTACGTGCACATCTCTTAAGACGTTAAATCTTGAACGTGTATGTATATCGATTACTTATTATAAATGTGCATGTATTTTTGTTTTCTACTTGCAATTATAACTAGATAATTTACGTTTCTTACACACAATATTGTTAGACACTATTTATTTATATCGTGTTATGTTTGGTAGATTTATAAAATAAAAAAGAATAAAGGGCGGGACGTTGGCATGAAGGTACTTAGTCATGTAACTGCTTAATTTTTATTTAGTATTAGTTTCTAACTATTCAATTAAAGAATAATCTGAAGAAGATTTTTAAATAGGTATTTAATTCTATAATCAAAAAGAAAAGTAGACCGTCTTACTTAGATTTTTATGCGCAGAATACGCGTTCTCAATTTTTGTTAAAAAACAATGTACGACAATAGTATAATATTCGACGGGCATATAATGATAGCTGTTATCCACGAAGATAAAGTTTACCGACACGAGTCGATAGGCGAGTGTCATAAATCATCTGAGTGAATAACAGCCATTATATGCGAGTAGAATACGATACTTTGTCCACGACCGATCAAACTTGTGTTTTATTATCAAATCCTTTAAATAAACCTAAAATAATTTCCGTCGACATTTTGACGTCTCAGTTTAATAATAATGAAAATAGCAACAGACTACTAGATAACATTTCCAAAAATGAAATTTTTATTTGGTAGTAGTGAATAATAAAAGAAGGGACTACTAGATAAACTAGCAGTGAATAATGGATATCATTATAATTGAAGAAACACACTTATAATGAGTATATTATACATTAGTCGTGGACAAAGAATTTTGTCCACGACTAACGTATAATATACTCATTATACGTTTGCTTCTTCAATTATAGTAGTCCCTTTTTCATTATTCACTCCTACCAAGTAAAAATTTCATTTTTGCAATTTTATCTAGTAGTCTCTTGCCATTTTCATTATTATTAAACTGAGACGTCAAAATGTCGACGGAAATTATTTTAGGTTTATTTAAACGATTTGATAATAAAATACAATGTTTTATCGGTCGTGAACAAAGTATCGTATTCTACTCGCATATAAGAAGGGATTACTAGATAAACTAGCAGTGATTAATAGATATCATTATAATTGAAGAAACAAACGTATAATGAGTATATTATACGTTAGTCGTGGACAAGGTCAAAACGTATTCAGGGGACCCCAAAACAAATATTTCCATCAAAATCTCGCAATCGAAATTTTTCATGATTCCTATACTTCCTTTATACTATGTATAAGAAAGTAAAATACAAAAAAAAAAAGAATTAAGCCTGGGTTTCAATATGAAACATTTATTGACAGTATTTTTTACTGAATAAAAACATAAAAATCGAAAATTTCATTAAATTGACACAGACAATTTTTTGATTTTTAATATTTTTGGAAAATTTCATTGAAAAATTGAAATATTTTTTTTTTAGTATACTATAATAATGTCTATATGCTATAATAATTTTTTCAGTACTGCAAAACTGAGAAAGCTTCTCATATAGGTGTTTCGAAAATGAGTCGATTATCGACAAAAAGCTACTCTTATTAATAGAAAAGATATCTACGTGTATTCTCTCCAATGGTTTGTGTGTATTCGGTCTTGGGGATATTTTTATATTATATGGCTTTCTATCGTATTTGTGCCTTTTACTTACCTTACAGGAATTTGTATAGCTTTTTATTTTTTTTTCGATATTTGGGAAAAAATATGACTTTCTGATTTGTTTTTCTACTTCTTGTGTCCCTCTGTGAGCCCTTTCGTGTTCTTTTATTATTATTGGATCTTGCCTAGCTTCGCTTGTTACATCTTCTACTATTTTTGTTACAAATACAAAGTGACCTTTTATTGAAAAGTTTTCTCTAAATGATTCTTGTATGATACCGTGTAGGTTTCCTGAGGCTAAGATAGCCGATTGTTTCCCACTATGATAATTTTTCAGAATGTGTGTAATATCTTCTTTGTTAAATGTGGGTTTTGCAAATATTGTGCGATTATATTTTGGGAATATCTTCTCTGTGACAGTTGTGTCGATGTTTGCTATTTTGAACAGAATCTGATTCCTGTAATAATTCACGGGGCGCTCGGATATATGAATAAAGTATTCATCGAAGGTATTTGCCGAGTGCACAATATCACTATCACCTGTGGTGTTACCTTGGTTTTATGGTGAGTTTCCAAAATCGTTTTTATTCGAACTATCTGCCGTTCTGCCAGATGCACGTGAATTAGTGCTGGCTTCTTCATTAAAATTTATCTCTGAGGTCCCCTCAACTGCAGGTATTCTACTTAGGGCATCAGCCACGACGTTGGTTTTCCTTCCATGTATATTACCTCGTAGTCGAAATTTTCTAGTTCCAATCGCCAACGCAGTATTTTTGAACTTTTTTCTGATGTCTTAATGAAGGTTAAAGGTTCGGTGATCAAAGTGAACTTATTATCGTTTAGGTAGGCTTGGTATTTTTTACTGCCCAGATAATCGCTAATGCTTCTTTTTCATTAGTTGCATATCTGCATTCCGTTGAATTAAGCGTTCGTGAAGCAAACGCTATGGGTCTCTCTACTCCTTCCTGCACTTGTGACAATATGGCACCCAGCGCGAAATCTGATGCGTCCGTTGTCAATATAAAATTTTTTGAAAAGTCCGGGTATGCTAGGATTTGGTCTGTGGTAAGAATTCTTTTTAGAGTGTTGAATGCATCCACGTAAGCTGGATCTTTCATATCGATTACTTGGTCTTTTTTTAAGTATTTCGATATTGGTTTTGCGAGTTTAGAATAATCTCTTATGAAAAGTCTATAATATCCCGAGAGTCCTAGAAATTGTTTAATTTCTTTCGGGCTTTTAGGCAAAGGCCAATCCAGGATCTTTTTTTATCTTATCCGGATTTGGTTTGACTCCGTTTTGAGTGATTATGTGGCCTAGAAACTCTATCTCTCTTTTCAGGAATTCGCATTTGTCTAGTTGAATTTTGAGATTAAATTGTTCTAATCGTTTTAAGACTTTTCCGAGATTCTTTATATGGTTGTCCAAATTGTACCCTACTATTATTATATCATCTAAATATACGTAGCATACATCCCCCACTAGGCCGTTCAATACATGATTCATCGCCCGTTGGAATGTTGCTGGACCATTCTTTAATCCAAAGGGCATACTAGTGAACTCGAAGTGATCCTTACCTGTGGAAAATTCCGTTTTTTCTTGGTACTTCTCGTCCATCTGGATTTGGTGGAATCCTGACTTTAGATCTAGCGTTTAGAAGTATACCGATTTCCCGAGGCTATCAAGGATTTCCTCGATTTGTGGAATCGGAAATTTATCATTTATAGTTTTCTCATTTAACTTCCGATAGTCTATCACCACTCTCACCTTCCGGGTTCCTGATGCGTCAGGTTTTTTTGGCACTACCCAAATTGGAGATGAATATGGGCTTTTAGAATGGCGTATAATCTCACTATCCAACAATTCTTGGATATGATCGGTCACATCCTTTTTATAGTGGTATGGATATCTATATGTTTTTGTGTATACTGGGCTGTTATCTGTGGTTACTATTTTATCCTTAGTTACTGTTGTGGAGGACAGTTTCTTATCTTCTCGCAACCGTATTTTCTGATTGTTGTAAATGTTGTCAATTAAGTTTTCTTTCTCTGTTTTATTTAAATGATCTATTCTAATTAGGTTTTCTATAGTGCTTTTGTTGATTGTTGAATTCAATTTAACCGGAATTGGTTGTATTGATTCGAAATTATTTATTATTAGAGCTAATTTAGGTAATTGAATGGGTGGTTCAGGACTACTTGTTAGTATATTCACTATTGACCTATTGTTTTCAGCTTTATAGATTCCTGGACTGGAGTGATTTCTTCGTTTAATTTTTTGTACTCGAACACTGCCCAGTCTCCATCTGTATTTGTTTCAAATGTTATTACGTGATGGTAAAAGCTATCCGTTGGATAATACCAATAGAATTTAATTTCTTTATCGTTTAAACGTATTCTGCTATTGTTATAATCTATTTTAGCGTTCATTTCTGCTATAGATTCCGACCCTAATATACCGTCGAAAAATTTATGGAAATCAAATTCATAATAGTATAATCTTGGTAAATCATGACCAGGAAAATTAAATTTTCCCACTTTTGATACAGTTTGTGTTCCCAGTATATTCCTAATTGAGTTATTTTTGTCTCTAGAAGACTGATTGGTATTACGTTAGGCTTTATGATGTTTTTATTCGCCCTTGTGTCTATAAGTAATTTTATTTTTTTGTTTGATATTTTGTTTTGGCAGATTAGATACGGGAGAAAATTGAATCTTCCGTGTCTGAGTCTTGAACTGTTTGAAAACTTTTCGAGCATGGATCTTATTCCTCCTGGAAATTCTCCACATTTGTTGTTTCAATATCACTTTTTCCTATGACTACTTCATGATTGTTTACGAGTTTCTTATTGAATGTATTTCGTGATCTTGCTGAAGGATCGACTTCCATTGGTGTTTCTTGTGTTGACCAATTGCGATAATTTTGTTCTTTATTTTCTTTGGGTTTTATTTGATATTGATTGACTCTCGATTGCATTGGGCCAACCTGGTTGGTCCTTTGTGAATTAAAATTAGTATGAATAGGTTTTTTACTATTATTTGAAACACATTCATTCGTACTAAATTTACAGAGAAAAGCGTAAGCTTCATCTGTTGTCTTTGGTTTCGCCGCCTGGGCGAAACCAAAATATGGCTTCCTTAAGCCGGAAATAAATAAAAGCGGCTAATGCGTTTTCCTCGATAAATGTCAGGATCGCTTGCCACGAATTATAATATATCGGATTTTGTTTTGATAATCCTTTAATGTTTTGGACTATCTCTTTCGTTTTATTGTAGTATAGCTATGAACCGACATGTTCTCAGTTTGCTTGTTCGCCCAAAGTTGGGATTTATAATGATAATTCTTGTTTATCGCCCAACGCGTCTAACAAGATCTGTTTTATTTCTATATATCTATATATATATATATATATATATATATATATATATATATATATATATATATATATATATATATATATATATATATATATATATATATATATATATATATATATATATATATATTTATATATATATATATATATATATATATATATAAATATGTATATATATATATATATATATATATATATATATATATATATATATATATATATATATATATATATATATATATACATATATATATATACATATATATACATATATATATATATATCTATATATATATATATATATATATATATATATATATATATATATATAATATATATATATATATATATATATATATATATATATATATATATATATATATATATATATTTATTTATATATATATATACAAATGCAACTGTCCGTCTCGGATTACCAATTGTGTTTCTGCTGACGTTTGAATTGCAATTTTGGGAACGTCTGGTTGGTTTGTAGTATGTATATACATAACTCCTCCGGGGGGTAGAGGAAGGGCGTCCACGTTCTTCGTTGATTTTTTTCTTTTTCCAGTAACTCTGAATATGATATCCCAACTTCTTTAGATGCTTGTTTTTGGTCGGCGGTTATTTTTACAGTTGTTCTATATTTGTGGCAGCAAATGTAGAGAATTTGACTTATTATATAGTTTGATGAGAATGATACTCCGCTTGATAGAGTCCATATCCACGTCTGATGGTCCATTGGTTTTAGGTAGACGTTGTTCAGTTGTTTCCTATTTTCGATGGATTCTTCGTTAATCAGTGCAATATCCCTGGATTCATCTAATCTTCGGGTAATTTGGAGATTGTGCAGTGCTCCTTGGATTTCGTTATCTTCGCTTGTTGTTTCGTAAGATTGGAATTTCCTAATATTTTTAGTAACGGTGCAGTTTTTGAATTTAATTAGGAAGTTCCCTGTAAAGTTTCTGTTGTCTGGTCCACAATCTGAGATAAACGTTTCCCTTTTTGCGTTATTTATTAAGATTTGGTCCTCCATAATGAATTGAACTGTTGTTCTTTCTTCTGGGATGACATCACAGTTGGCCTTGCTTCCCAGTATCAATGGCTTGATGCAGGTATCTTCAAATTCTTTGATTTCTGAATATCTTTGTACGAAGTTTTTATAATCTGTGCTCGTAAATAACCTGTCTCCTGTTTTAACCAGATGTTTTGGGGCTTCTTTTATTACAGTGTTGTTAACTGCTAATGGAACGATCATTATTGTTGTTGCCATTTCCTCTTCCAGCTTTGGTATGTGGAGGATGTAGAGTAGGGTTTCGTTGTTTATCGCGATTTTCGGGGTTGTGGAATGGAGTACTTCGTCGGGTAATGTTATTTTGATCCCCTGGTCTTGAAGTAGCTCTTTCATTGAAAGGATTTCTTTTAGAGACATTATTTTGTTGCTTGGTAATTCTACCTTTGTTCTTACTATTGCATCTTCTATGTCTTCGAGAATGGAGTTTACTGTGTCGATATTAATGATAGTTGTTACCATATCCAATTCTGTCATAAGTACTCTATTAACCATGTTGGATTGCGTTACCACTTTGTTTACCGTATTTGTGATTGACTGTATACGTTCATTGATCTGTTCGTTTATCCGGAACTATGCGTTGCTCTCGTTTATCAGTGTGTTCATTGTTGTGTTAATTAATCGTAAGTCCTGGGCATCTGGATTGCCTGCTACCCACTTCCAAGCTGACCCGAGTACTTCCCAGCGTTTATGCCTTGTAGGTTTTGGAGGCTTCATTTGTTGGAAGTTGTTTCTTAATTTTTATATTTTTGATCTATGATGCTATACAATTCTAAATTATTATTTACTTTACTGTTTACAAATTTGTTTATTGATTCCAATGTGTTCTCTAAATTTGTTAAGTTTATTGGGTGAATATAATTTTTATGTGGCCAATTTGCAATTTATAATTATTTAATTTTACCAACAATATCGGATCTCCATCTGAGAATTTTAGTATCCTTTTCTGAGGATTTAATGAATGTTAAGGGTTTGTGGTCTGTGATTAATGTAAATCTATTACCTTATAGGTATGGCTGGTATTTCTTTACCGCCCATATAATGGCCAAGGCTTCCTTTTTATTTGTGGCGTAATTACACTCTGTTCGATTTAGTGTTCTGGAGCCGAAAGCGATTGGTCTTTCGACACTGTCGTGTATTTGTGATAGAACTGCTCCTAGCGCGAAATCTGAAGCGTCTCTTGTAAGGATAATTGGCTTCGTGAAATCCGGATAGGCTAAGATTTGGTCCGTGGACAGGATTTCTTTTAGGGTTTCGAAGGCTTTTACATAGTCTGGATTATTGATATTGATGACCTCGTCTTTTTTTAAATATTTTGTGATCGGTTTAGTAATTTTCGAATAGTCTCTGATGAACCGGCGGTAGTAACCCGACAGTCCAAGGAATTGTTAAATTTGTTTAGCATTCTTTGGGCCATTCAAGTACTTTTTGGATTTTATCCGTGTTGGGTCTTATTTCTTCTTGGGTAATCACATGTCCTAGAAATTCGGTTTCTCGCTTTAGAAACTCGCATTTGTCTAATTGAATTTTCAAATTAAATTGCAATAGTCTCTTGAGTACCGTCTCTAGATTTTTTATATGATTCCCCAAATTTTGCCCTACAATGATGATATCGTCTAGGTAAACATGGCAAATATTACCTATTAAAACGGATAATACAATATTCATTGCCCGTTGGAACGTGGCAGGAGCGTTCTTCAACCCGAAAGGCATTCGAGAAACTCAAAGTGCCCCTTGTCTGTTGAGATTTTCTCCTGTGATTTTGCGTCCATAGGTATTTGATGGAATCCTGACTTTAAGTCCAGTGTAGTAAAATACTCTGATTTGCCAAGGTTATAATTTCTTCGATCTGGGGTAAAGGGAATTTGTCATCTACCGTTTTTTCGTTTAATTTTTGGTAGTCTATGACGACTCTAATCTTCTTTGTTCCCGATTGTAGTTGCCGATAGCTTTTCATTTTGTTTTAATAAAACATTTTGATTTCTATGGATTGTGTTAATGATGGTAACAATTTTCTGCCGGATAATATCGGTATAATTTAAATTTATAGGTATTCAATGATATAGTGCTGGACTTATAGTCGATTTTCGCTTGCATTTCTGCCATTGTTTCTGACCCGAGAATTACATCAAAGAAATTATGGAACTCTAATTCATAATACGTTTGCGGGAGTAATTTATTAATAATGAGATTTAACTTGCCTTTTCTGTTCGATTTCTGAGTACCTAAAAAATTTTTAATTGACGTATTTTGAAATTCTAATAGATGTTCTGGGATTATATTAGGACTAATAATATTTATATTAGCACCGTCTATTAATAGTTTTAAACTTTTTGTTTTGTCGTGATTTCGACAGATTAGGAAGTTAAGTCCTACGTATCTGAACTTGGGTCTGATTGAAAATTTTCTAGATATAGGTTTTGGATGTCTCCTAAATTCTCGGAATCTAGTATTTCATTTGATGTTTCATCACTCTGGGTTGTTTAGTGATTATTAATGATTCTTCTATTGAGAGTATTTCTTGATCTTGATGAGATGTCGATGGACATCGGCGTTTCCGTGTCTTGAATTGGCCCATTGGGTTTCCTATAGTTGAACTCTTTGACATCCTTTGGTTTCGGTATAAATTGGTTGAATTTTGGCTGGTTTGGTGCCATTTGGTTTGTTTTTGGAGTAGTCATGATTGGCTTTTTTGAGTTATTTGAAGTTGACTAATTTGTGCTAAATTTGCATAGTAATGCGTATGCTTCCCCTATAGTGTTTTGGGTTTCGCTGCTTGTGCGAACCCGAAGTAAGGCTTCCTCAAGCCAGAAATGAAGGCAGCTAAAGCGTCTTCTTCTATAAATGTGGAAATGGCTTACCACGAATTGTTATAAATGCTGTTTTGTTTAGCGAGCGTCTTTATATTTTGGACGATCTCCTTTGTTTTATTTTCAACTTGTTTGTTTGCCGATAGTTGGGACTTGTAATAGGAAAGTTCTTGTTTGTCGCCTAGGGCTTCAATCAAGATTTCCTTCATTTCTAAGAAAGTTTCAGGGTCTCCGGGTAGATATAATATGTCCCTCGCCTTTCATTCCATTTTGCTTTTTTCCGCCTGGATGTACATTTGGTATTGTTGCATGGGAACTAGAAGTTCAAACATTTAAAGCGTTTTCTCGGCTGTTTTTAGCCAAGAATTTACTAGTCTTCGATTTCCATTGAAGGAAGGGATTGACTTTATAGGGTCTGGTATCCTAAAGAGATCAAAGTTTGAACGGGTTTCGTTCGAAGTTACTAGTGGAGGCTGGTTTTTAACTCAGCGAGGTTAACTGGCCCGCTATTGGTTTAGTTGAGCCATGACTTGTTCTATTTCCATCATCTCGTCAATGGAATTGATTAGCTTTATACCTCTATTAGCGATAAAGTTATCACTTAGTTTCTATTTCGGGAAATCTTGAATTTGATTCTTTATTTTCATTTCAATTTATCGAAAAAAAAACTTCTACGAAATTGATTATGATTCACTTGAACTTGTTATTCAATTGATTTGTGATGTTGAGACCTTTTGGTTCACAAAATAAATCTGGTTGAATTTAATTTTATAATATTTTTCCGTCTTTTTCGCGTCTATCTCGTAGTGCGCGATGGATAACGTGTACCAAGAAATAACCAAAAAATTGCCTCTATCTGAGGTATTGTGAGGTTGCCTTTTATTTTGCAGTGAGTAGAGGAGATTCAATTACTCACTGGTAAATTCACTGGCGCATTAAAATTCATTATTTGCTGATTATTTCTTATTATTTAGTAATTTGTCCTTGAATTAACATCTGAAAGTCATTCAAAAGAAGAGCCTAAAGTTCCTACCTGAACATATAATTTTGGTATCTTTCTGAACCCGGGGTCAAAAATAGCTATTTCTATTTAAAAAATTCAATTTGACCTTCAAATGACCTTGAATGTTGAAGTCAAGATCGAATTGAAGGTCATCATCCGATGTCCCCCTCGACACTTAACAACTTTCATTATATGTAATTTTCTCCTATCTAGCACCGTTCTCGAGATAAAAGCCTGGAATTTGTTAAAAAACTCACCCTGTATATTATACCACGAATTTCCATAATTTATAGCATTATTTACATATAAAAATGATTTAAGAATAAATGCTAAAATTGTGAAATCTGAATTTCGAAATATCGCATTTTAAGAATTAAATAATATTCGAATATGTCCGATTTCATTGAAAACATAAATCTTGAGCCGTTCTCTCTTTGAGTTGGTATTTTAGTTGA
This sequence comes from Tipula vernalis, assembly GCA_958295665.1. Taxonomy (NCBI): domain Eukaryota; kingdom Metazoa; phylum Arthropoda; class Insecta; order Diptera; family Tipulidae; genus Tipula; species Tipula vernalis. Next base: position 139,508,866 of record OY282560.1, read on the forward strand.
AATAAAGTTTGAAAGTGAATGGTATACCATTTACGAAAGTGAATGGTATACCCTTTCTCCAAGAGAGATGCCAAATAAGTTGAACCAATTGTTCAAAAATCATGATTAGTTGTTTCAAATTTTTCAGAATTCACATTGTAATAAATTTGAATTTTCTAAAGTTGTAGTTTCTAATTTATAATTCTATAGAGGATTTCTAAAATTTGTTCTCAAAATTAATTAAATAAATTTTTGATTATTATAAATTTTGAAAAGTTACGAATAATTAGCATTTGACATTGGATAAAATTTCATTAATTTTCTTTAAATTTGGTAAATTTTATAGGTCCAACTTAAATTAGAAACAAGTGTAATGCAATACAAACTGTTGCCGCCAAGTAGTTGAGTAGAAAAGTGAAAACATGTGAGAATATATAATAACAGAATTTTAATGATAGGGAACCGCTAAAGGGAGCCATTTATATTTGGCAGCACTCAAAAACTTTTGACAAACTCTGCTACGGTGACAACAAAAACCAAAAAATTTTTTTTCAATTTATCGCAGCTGAATGTAACCTTTCATTAATTGAGAGTAAATGTTTCGGATATTTATTTAATACAGAGTAAATAGTCTTTTGGAACCGTACGGTGATTTATATCGAAGATTACAAATATGTAACAAATTTTAAGTTCAGTAAACGCAAAAAAATCCTGATTCTTTTAGGCAACATTTTTTTGGAAAGATAACGACGAAATTTATTTATTGAAAGCTGACAAGATTTTCACAATGGTACTCATGAAAAAAACGAAATATATAGAAAAAATGAACTTACTCCTGTCATACAACAACACATATTGTTAAATGAACAAATTTGGCATTTCTTCAATTCTGACAAATTTAAATTTAATGATTAGCTGTCGGAAAGATTTAGGCAAAATTGGCAGTATATGGTGCCCATGAACTTAAGAAATTATAATGGTACGAAATTAATAGTAAGACCAATAGTAAGTTGTAGTACTACTGTAAAATTTATCATTTTTGCCTAATATTCTAAATTTTTTTTCTAGAAATAATTTTTCTTCGTTAAAAAACGCGGAAGATTTTAGATATAAAATTCAAAACATAGTTCTACCTCAAAATTATATCTTAATACCGTTGGACGTTGAATATTTGTTCACCAAAGTAGACTCATTATTAATTTTAAATTAGGTTCAAACATTTTGGAATGACATAGGTACAATTTAAAAGCAACACTATAGAATATTTAAATAAGAGGTTGTACCAACATTTTTATGATTCCCCAAAAATATTGAGTCAATCATACAGCGCAGTCTCAAACCATTTACGAGAAACTAGCCACCCCTTATCTACATACACATTTTGGATAAGGAGGAGAATCTTACTAAAAGGCGTATTTTGGAAAGTATTAACATAAAAAAAAAATTCAAAATTCTCAAAAATCACGATATATACAATAAGTTCCAAATTTTTGTTAAATTATTATGATAATATCGTACTTCAGACATTACTATAAAACTTTTGAAAGAACGTTATGGAAAAAATTTTATTTTTAATTAATTTCCCTCTGAATATGGGTTTAAAGATATTTTAAAATTTAGCTTAATTACTCATGGTTTAGTTATAGGAATATACCTAGTACTACTAATTGCGGCTTCAACAAGCAAGAAGCAACACAAATTCCAAAATCCAAACGTCTAAAACCATATCGAAATAAAATGGTTTCATTATAATTTATCTCAAAATAATCTAAATCTATATACCTACTTCATCTTCTGTACACATATTTACACTTCAATGCTATGTAGTTCCATTATCATGGAATTTATGGTTCTAATAAATTTTAAAAAGTTTCTTCTCTTCTTCTATTAAATTTTATTTATTGTATTTTCGGTGTTTTAATGTTTTATTTATGCGTGAATATAAAAATAAAACATTAAAAATGAAAATTTAAATGTTTTATTTTGATTTTTCATAAATTTTCTAATAAATTAAATTAAATTTTTACATTTTTTTAGTTCTTTATTTTATCGTATATACGCCTTCTTGCGTGAGTTTGTGTAGGGGTTACATAATACGGGGAACATGAAATTTTACAATGCCACTTTGGGTGCTTCAGTCATGAGACTCATTTTTATGCTAATACATAATAAAACAACATAATAATAATAAAGTGTTGTTGTTCTTGTAGTTCTAGTTGTATGTACATATGTATGTATGGATGTATACGTGTATGAACTTCACGAGAGTATATAAATTTTATTAATTTACATATGAATATTATTTTATTAACCCCTAAAACGGTTTGATGTTTTTTTATGGTAATTATTAGTTTACGATGCTTATTTTTATTTACCACCACAATTTAGTGGTATAAAGTTTATTTTTTGTTTTTTTATATGTAATAATTTACATAAATTATTCATGTATATAATTTAAATGAAAAATAAATTTTCAATGGATTTTATTTAAAGTTAATTAAGCTTTAATTTTTAAACTGTTCAACTGTTTAGTTATATCATTCTCGATTCGTTCGAACAAGTACATAAAAGTATTCCTATTAGAAAGTTGGACGGTTCTCTGTTATACAGAATATTATATTTATTTATCCTCCATTTAGAGTAATTGTATCCAGCGTCGTAATATAGAGAAAGCCGTTAGAAATTATATAGCTTCTTTAAACATACCACAAGGTACGTGTGTGCAGTTTTTCCTAAAAATTGATTTTTCCTGGAAATATATTAGTAAGAATAACAAATGTTTCGTTATTATGAATTTTTATCAAAATTCTTATTTTTTGTCTATATTTACAATAAGAACTCAAACAAGTATGAAACATTCAAAATGGGTCAACCGCACAATGGAGTCAATTGCCAAAAAGCTGTCCATGTTTAATGAAGTTGAGAAAGAAATTTTTCAACTATACGCAACAGAAGAATCAAATTTACGTCAAAAAAACGAAAGCTCACCTTGATATACCAAACGCCGCAACCAAATAGAACAGTTTTGAGCACATATCAGCAGCAATTCTAAGATATAAGACTCCCAAAAATTAGTTACCTACATTCTGCGGAGATTACATGCAATGGCAGTCCTTTCATGACATTTACAGTTCAACAATTCTTGAAAAGGATGGTCTTACTGCCGCCCAGAAATTTGAATATCTGAAGGGTCTACTTAAGGGAGAGGCAGAGAATTTAATTCGGCATATTCCCAGTTCAGATGCCAGCTATCATGAAGCATTCCAGAAATTAGTTGAAAGATACGATCGAAAGCGTCATAGATCCATGGCTGAAGTATATCGCATTAAACAAACTCAATAACGAAACAAAGAGGATTTCCAACTTTCAGCCAATTAATCGTATTTCTAAATAAACGAACTGATACCTTAGAAACATTGAAAGGAAGTGCAAGGCGATCCACCATAATAAAGAAACATTTTCGTACAGCTACACATTCATATAGAATGTTCCATTTGCAGAGAAGGTGATCATCAACTATATGAATGCAAAAAATTTAAATACATGCAACTTGAAGAACGAGTCAGAATAATAAAGGAACATGGAAGATGCTTCAACTGCCTGAATGCAAACCACAGATTGTATGACTACAAATCGAGATCGAGGTGCCAAAAGCATTACAGACGACATCACTTAATGCTTCATAAATCTCAAGAATTAATCAAAGATGGAAAAATTCTAATACAATCAACATCAGAGGCATGTGCTTCAAAAACATCTTGTGCTAAAACATCAGTTAACAATATGCAAATAATTCTACCAACTGCATTAATCAATATCAACGAAGGAAAATATCAACGTTTTCGAGCACTGTTGAATTCTGAATTCGCAAGCCAGCTTTGTTTCTGAAAGTTGTATTCAAAAATTGAATTTGAATAGGCATTATGGCCAGAGTTTTGGTTATAGGTCTTTTAAATTTTGGAAAAACTAAGGGCAAGGTGGAATTAACACTTACTCCAACAGGAAAAACAGTTACGATATTAAAAACCGAAATTTTTATTGTTCTAAAGGTTTCGGCAAACCAGAACACATGTGATTTTACCAAACATGATCTTGCATTATTAGATGGGCTCACATTAGCTGATTCCCGTTTTACTGAGTCTGGAACAATCGATGTTCTACTCGGTGCGGACATTTTCTTCAAAGCCATTGAGGAGGGGAAACTACAATCAGAGAGTGGTGTAATCACCATAAATACCATATTTGGATGGATAGTAGCAGGAAGGAGTCATTCTTCTGATGAGACCACAAGCAATTTCAACATTTTAATCGACATCGATATAAGCCTACGTAAATTTTTGGAGATTGAAGAACTACCTAAGGCGATCAGGCATACTGCTGAAGATGACGCTTGTGAAAACAACTATAAAGCAACTACTCCAACAGGCGAAGGAAGACAAGAAATTTATTGTGAAGTTATCCGTTCGTCAACCACCACAGATGTTAGGTTCATCATACGATCTCGCAATAAACCGTCTTAAATTTCTTCAAAAGCCAGATTTCCGAGAGTTACATATATAAATTTCATGAAGGAGTATGAGCCACTTGGGCATATGAAAAACGCAAAGCTGATTGATGGTAGGACCAACATTTCAACCACCATTGATAGAGATCCTTATCCGTGTCAGATAACATCGAATAGTTTCACAGGTGACGTTGAAAAAATGTATCGCCAGATGTGGGTCAATAAAGATGATTGTGAATACCAAAATATTTTATGGAGGTGGGATCAAGGACAATCCGTCAGTCGTTATTTGCTGAGAACTGTCACATATAGAACAGGCGTTGCAGCTTGCTTAACAATCGCAGGAATATCCAAGAAGTTAGGTTATGAAAAGAAAACGATTCACCTCAAAAGCAGCAATAGCAATTCTGACTGATATTTATGTTGGCGACCTCATGACTGGCGCAAATATCGTCGAAGATGCCGTCCAACTGATGACAGATGTTCGAGAATCATTAAAAGAGGTATATGGCTTTGAGCTTCGGAAGATGCTGACAAACAACCTTGTTGTATAATCTCATATTAAAGAATTAGAAGTAAACCGAAGAAAGGGGTCACCAAAAGAATTATGCTATCAGAAGCTAGCAAAAATGTTCATGCCACCGATAACAATAAAAATAAAAATTTAATTTCAGCAGCTCTGCGGTTACAAAATCTTTCCTGGGACGATGACCTTTGCGGCAGACACACTACAGCAATGGCTGTTAATCCGTGATACTATATCTCAACTCAGTATTCCGAGGTGGTTGGGTACAAAAGCTTCCATTGAAATCCATGGGTTCAGCGATGCCAGTGAGCAAGCATATGCAGCGGTCGTGTATGTCGTTAGACAAATAGAAAGAAATAAAGTAAACTTCGTTATCATAGCCGCAAAGAGTCGTGTTACTCCGTTAAAACAAAAAAGTCTGCCGCGATTGGAGCTGATGGGTGCAGTGATGCTGAAACAGTTGATAAAGTTGGTTGAGAATTCTCTGCGTGTAGAAATCGATAAACGAGTTCTATGAATCGACTCGAAGATTGTCTTAGAATGGCTGTCTGCACAACCTCGAAAATACGCAACATTCATTAGCAGCCGAACAAGCGAAATACTCGATGTCTACCGAATAAGTTGATGACGTTTTGTTCCAACAATTGAGAGTCCAGCAGATACTGCAACCCGAGGGACAACATTACAAATATTAAGGGACATTCAATTGTCCCTTAGATATCTCAAACTGAAGAGAAATGGCGTGTGCAGTACAAAGTCGTTGAACAACTGAAGAATCTAGACCAACTACCAAAACTGCATTGTCCAAAACAGGGAAGTCATTTATTGAACAATTCATTGAATATAATTCAAACTCAAGAGTTCAAGGAAATACCACCAGAAATGAAATTATAACCGTGGAACAAGCCATGCAAGAAAACGAATTTTATGAAGACAAAAAAGCAATCATGGAGCAATCTCCACTTCCAAAACAAAGCAAACTCTGAAGTTTAATTCTATTTTTAGATGAAAATGGCATGCTATAAGTTGGGGGAAGAATCCAAAAGTCAATGGCACCGTTTCAAGTCAAACATCCAATTATTTTGCAAGGACATTCTCATCTTGCCGAATGCATAGTACGAGACACACACACATCCTATAACAGCATGCGGAAATAAGCTTATTAACCAGCATCGTTAGATGGACGCACTGGGTAATCAAGGCGAAAAATATATCCAAGAAGATAGTCAATCAATGTATCTAATGCATCAGACAAAAACCCTGGGGCTCAAGCGCAGATAATGAACACCCTTCCAGAAGAGCGAATTAATTATTCTCGACCATTCCATAACGTCGGAATTGACTGTTGCCGATCCTTCAAAATACAATTAACAAGACGAAGGGGACAAGTACTAATCAAGCCGTATGTGTGTTTGTTTGTCTAAGTACCAAGGCAGTTCACCTGCAAACTGGTTTATGTCAGACGATACACAACGACAATGGGAACAATTTTATAGATGCAAATAAGTACCTTGAGGAATTGTATCAATTTCTTAGGAAGAAAGAATAAAGCGAGGTGGCATCTTTCCTTCTAAAACACAAAATACATTGGAAGTTCATCCCTCCAGGATCTCCTCATATGGGCGTCAAAAGTACATCTGAAGTGAGTTATGGGCGAAACCATTTTGACAATGGAAGAATTCACAACCTTACTTACTAAAATTGAAGCTATTTCAAATTCTAGGCCAATAGCTGCAAGTACAATAGTTCAAGACTTTGACAGCACTACTCCAGCTCATTTTCTAATTAAGCGCACACACACCGATCCAGCCGAAGAAAATCTACTTGAGGGTAAAATATATCCAAATGCTAGATAGCAGTTCATGGCTGATGGCATCGCGACTACTTGACCACACTACAGCCACGAAAAAAATGGAAAGATGAAGCTGAAAATTTAAAAGTTGGTAATATTGTATTGGTTTCTGAACATTATCTACCATAAACTTGTTGGCTTCATAGTAGAATAATCGATACACATTCAGAAAGTGACGATAAAGTAAGAATTTTCAATTTCCAATAAATAAGGATGGTAATTTCACAAAAAATTGTTAGTCGCCCAATTCATAAAATCTGTAAGCTGCCTATTCACCCATCATAGATTGAATCTGGTGATTCAAGGGCGGCTGTAATGGAGATGTCTAGCTTAAAAACAACCAAAATATTAAAATGTATTATATTTAGTTAATAATGTTAACGTGTCTGTATGTATCTTGAATACTCCAAATTATGTGAATGTATATCCTAATTGTTAATTTATCCAAAAGAAACAACTGAATTGTATTTCCTTTGTATAACTTCGATGCAGTGGCGTAACTACAAATTTTGGGTACCCGCAACATTTTTTTGGGCCCCTAAAAATGCTTCTTCTTACCTATGAACAAGTAAAGCTTTTAGTCAAAAACTTATTTCTTCCCATCGTCTAGTCTCGCGTTAATTAATTGTATCTGATTTTGAAAGTAGATGACACAAAGCATTTCGCGACTCAATGCTCTGACGATTTCTAAGTATATCGATAAAGCATCACAAATTTCAAATATAATTTGAAAAATATCAAGCGAAATAATCTCCAAAATGTCGAATTTTCAAAGTATCTTTAATATTCTTGAAAGTTCTCAAATATTGAATTATCCGTAAGTTTTGTTAAAACATTGTATAAGCTAAAAATTATGAACTTTTAATTTTATAAGCTTTCAATTTTCAAAGTTTTTTTAACCCAATCATTTTACGCAGAAATATGATTTTACGAAAGGTGACGGAATTTTGGCTAAAATTTAGAATATTTGTTCTCAAAGTTAATCATCAATCATCAAAAGCTTTTAGTTTTAAGAGGTTTTCAAACCAAACCTTTTAACTCTAAAATTTGATATTATGAAGGAAGTTGGTATTTAGGATAAATTTAGAATATTTCTTTTCAATGAGCTTTAAGCTTGATAATTAAATTATACGTTTCCGGTGTGAACTTAACTTTTTCATAATTTCAGGTTTTTATTAAAATGTTTTATGAGAAAAAATTATGTTTTGCAAAAAAGGTCAAGAAGCAGAAAAGCTTTCTAAACCAAACCATTTTACCCAGAAATTCGATTTTACAAAGGGTAGCGGAATTTTGGGACAATTTAGTATATTTGTTCTCAATGTAAATTATCAAGAGCTTTTAGAAAAACCAAATCATTTTACTGAGAAATTTGGTATTATAATATAAGGTTTCGTTTATCGAAGCTTTTTGAATCAAATCATTTCACTCCGAACTTTGGTATTAAAATGGGCGACGAAATTTTGGGATAAATTTGGAATATTTGTTAACAATAAGCTTTAGGCTTGATAATTAATTTATACTATGTATTTGGATTTAAGCTTAACATTTCTGAGCGTTTTAATAATTTCTGGTTTTTGTTACAATGTTTTATGCGCAATATATGTATATTTGCCAAAAACTTCCAAGAGCTTTGGTTTCAAGAGGTTTCACTGATCGAACCTTTTTAAACATTTTATCCCAAAATTCAACATTTTATCCCAAATAACGAAATTTTGGGATAAAGTTAGAATGTCTGTTTAAAATGAGCTTTAAGCTTGACAATTAATTCATACTTTCTGGTTGTACTTTTAGGAGCTTTCACGTATCGAAGCTTTTTAACCCAAATCATTTACTTTTCATTTTGAAATTTGATATTTTCAAGGAAGGTGGGTCAATAAGCTCGATAAACTTTAAGTTTGATAATTAATTCCTACCTTTTGGGGTTTGAACCTAACATTTTTAACTTTTTAATATTTTCGGATTTTCAATCAAATGTGTGATGAACAAAAGTTGGACTTTTACTTATCGAAGCTTTTTAAGCAAGCCATTACTTCGCAATTCGATATTGCAAGGGATGACGGAATTTTGGGTAGGATTTAAACTATTAAGAACTTTTAGTTTTAAGAGCTTTTCAAATCAAACCATTTGACTTTTAAATTTGATATTATAAAGGACGGTGATATTTTGTGGTTAATTTAGAGTATTTGTTTTGACAATAGAATTTCTACATGATTTACGCTCATAAAATGTTTTATGAGCAAAATCATGTATTTGGAGGAAACGTCAAAACTTTTAGTTTTAAGAGCTTTCACTTATTGAAGGTTTTCATTCAAATTATTTTATTTAGAAATTTGATATTACAAAGGGTATTTTCTGTAAAAATTTCAGAATATTTGTTTTCAATGTAAATATGCTTCACCCTAAATAGGTTTCACTATACAACGTAAATAACCTGGACATTCTTCAATAATTTCGAATAACCTACAGGAAATTGGAGAAATATCCAAATTTTGGCATAATCTCACAAGAACTTTTAAATATCAGCATTTAGATTTATTTGTGTAATTCTGCAAGTTTTTATAACTCAAAGTTAACCGCAGAACATTGCCTTACAAAATTCGAATAAATTCGGAAATCTTTAAAAATCTCGAATAATTCTAGAAATGTCAAAAAACTTAAGAAATCTAAAATAAAAATTCGAATAATTTCTATGTTCTGTGAATCTCGATTGATCTCAAACAATTTCATTAATACCGAAAAATCTGGATATTAATGAATAATATCGGAAAGATTGTAAAAATTTAAATTCGTGTATATATGAAATTATTTGTGAAGTAACTTTATGTTACTAATACTACCATGCAAGTTAAGGATAAGCTCAACAAAGCGAAATGCAATAGGTAAGTGTAGAACCGTCGGATCTTATCGGGTAATTTTTAAATATCAAACAATCGTATTCTTCGACCAAAGTCACATTTCTAAAAGTGCTACTTTGGTCATTTTCAAAAGTATCGATTCAATTTACCAAATACATTCTACTAAAATCCAAATATACTCGAATAATCTGACTTTTTCGTAACACCGAATCACCAATTAAACCTGAGACTAAAAATGAGACCTGACCATACATAACCCAATAAAAAACACTATCACTAGTTGCAAAATTAAGTTGGCACTTGCATTTTCATTATATTTAAAATATTTTTTCAAAATAAACCTTTAAATTTCATTTTTATATACCTTTACTGGTAATAGAAAGATCCGCTAAATGAGAAATTATAAGCAGGTTACTATCCTTTTTTCAAAAGAAATTGTATTTATTGGTAAATCAAATTCAACCTCTTTCAATCAAAACTTGATTTGTAAAAGGTTGAATTTGTTTGGCTAAAGGCTCAATTTCATTTGTAAAAGGTTGAATTTTGATAAATGGAAAAGTGGTTAACTTGGAGTTACGCAAAACATATAATACAAATAAATCAATCCAGCAAACACAAAAATCGTTGTCGTTTGTTGTCGGAAGCTTTTATTTTAAACAAATTTACGTAATTTTCTTCTACATCTAAATATCGGTCAGAACCTCAAGGGATTTTGATTTCTATGGAGTCAGAACCGAGAAGAAATGATTGACCCTGTCTTAAGATAATATTTAATAGCAACAGTGGGCCCAGTCGTGGGCCCCAACAACCATGGGCCCCGCCGCGGCTGCGGGTACCTAGTTACGCCACTGCTTAGATGTATTTTTAATGTTAAGTTTTATAGTATTTTTGACAGTCGATGAGTCAAAACAATGATGGCAATCACTTAAACTTACACAATTCAATAGGAACGAGTGTATTCATTAGAACTTAATTATGAAAGTAAATAGTATAAAATTGTAGTACAATAGGGTTCTTTATTAACTAAATTTTTTAAATGAACAAATTATAAAATAAAAAACTACTGCATTAAATATCAAGATCAAGACAATAAATAAATCCCTATTTACCGAAGAATATTTAGTTCAATATTGTACTGACCGCAGCCTGAATTTTTTTCTTCAGATGTTCAGTTATTAAGTGCCACAAATGCATTTTAATAAATTTAAGGTTAGTGCCGTCACAATACAAAATAGCAGACCTAACTCCAAATAGATTAAAATGCGTTTGTAACACTTAAATACTGAGGTGACGATATGTCTAAAGAAAATTTTTAATCTGGCCATATAAGCATACAAGAGAATCACCGATGAAAAAAAAACTTTAATAAAGTTTTTTTCTTTTTTACTGTTGGCCAGCTTTTTGGCAATCGGTCCCACTGTGAGCCGCTTCGGTTAATAAATAAATAATAACACCATTCCCTTAGGGTTGAGACAATCTCGATCAGCCTTACTTTTAGTAGCACGAATTGTCACCTTGGTAAGTCTCGGTTTTATTTATTTTTTAGGTTCTTTACTAAACTTCTGTCGTTTTCAGACAACTCTTCTGATTGGTCAAACATATCTATTAACTCGATCCATTATTAAATGTTTAGAAGCTATTGGAGCTACTAAAATGTTAGATTCAATATTCAAGGTATTCACCGTTCAAAGTTAGGTATTTCCTTCACCTACCTAGACTTGGATAGAAATTTCTTATTATTGAATATTAATTTAAATATTCTCCATAAAATTGGTCGACTTTAACAGAATTAACTACACCAAAATGAATTAGTTATATTTGTCTTAGTACGCTGCATAATTGCTAAATGGCTTTTTATTTTTTTAAATAAACGAGTCATTCGTTTATAGTTCAACTTACCATAAAACTTGACTGGCTAAAAAATATTATTTATTATCGCTTTCTTGATTAAGCAATAAAAATTACAGGCAGTCTAATCCAGATCCATATTATGTCGTGAAATACAATATAAAAACCTGTTCTACCATATTCTCATTTCAAGCTATACCATAAGATTATATCGTTTATTAAAAATCTTTTATGTTATTAACGTTAATTTAATATACCGAAAGTGCCCAGGTTATTAAATGCAAATCATCCTCATTTTATGTATCACAAATTAAATACGAATGAACTCTAGAGTACCAAAATTATCCTCAAAAAAAAATCCCAATTATCATTATACCAGCGTAGTACACGCATTAAAATAAATACTAAACACCTTTTTCGATCGCAATTTGATATATAAGAACATGAAAAATAATTAATGGAAACACTGTGATTCAGCGTAAAATAAACAAGTAGTTATCACTATTGTTATTACATAACTATCATTAAAAAAAAAAAAAAACTTAAACTAAAAATTTACTAAAAATATTCTTACTTTAATTTTTAGTTTTTATAATTAACAGAGACCCTATTGGTTGCTTAATCAACATGAACGAGAACGTTAACAAAAATAATGAAGAATTTAAATTGGATTTCTTCTAAAAAAAAATTATCTTAATTTTTAATGTTGGTTTCTCCTTGTGTCTTAAATTATCGTGATTTATTTTTGTTGTTTGAACATACACATTTTTTTTTCTTGTTATTCTGGAACATAACTCAAGACAGCTCTAAAATTTCTTCTTTCATTTTTGTGTTTCAAAGTAATTAGTTAAAATATCGTCTAATTAATATTTAGTATTTTGTCTGTGTGTAAAGTGAAAAAAAAAAAAAATTTAGATGGGTATGAACGCATATAAGCGTATACATTCGTCTGCTAGTGCCGAAAATCATTTTTGTGTACTATACACTTGAGTTTCATTTGACAATTTATGTACTAATTAAAATGATGTATTTGTGACGTTTTAGTATTTATGAATATACGGCTTGATTATGTGTATTGCAAGGAAACATATCATCACGTCCTTGGCATCTACATAAATAGTACAGTTAAATGTAATTGTTACATAATTTTATGTTTATGTACAGAACATCCAAATAACCTCTCCTGTATATAATTTCGTTTCGAATCACTCTTGGAAATGTAGAAACTAATAATCTTACATATAAATTCATACAAAATAAAATACAAATTTAGCTCATCATCGCTCATTTCGAATCTCTAACCATATAGCTATGTATACAACATTGAATCAGTTACATTGCTATATACAAAATTTAAAAAAAAAAAAAATGTTCATGTTTTTCTTAAAATCAACTCGATCTTCATCATCTCTTATTTTCTTCACGCTGTTCATTTAATTTTTAATTTTTGTTTTCGTTCATTTTTTTTTCTTATAATATTGTATAATGTATGTTATATGTGTGGGATGAATGATAAGACAAATTATTGTTGTTTTGTTAAATTACATACAAGCATAAGATGTTGTTTCAATTGAATTGGTAATGTAATGGGTAATCAATCTATATGCGTATTGTAAAGATATTATATACTCCGAAGCAACCATGTTAACATTTTTATTTTTTTACTGAGAATGTTAACAGATGATTTTAATGCCAAATGATATTTGACTGAACTTTCATCAACAAAAATTTAAAGATAAATTCGATTATTCCGCAAAACAGCTTCAACAATTGTCAATAAATAAATCAAGATAGCTATGTGTGGTATTCAATTATTCATTTAGCATTCAGCGGGATTTCTGGACTAAGCTCACCCATTATGTTCCACTTCGCTTTAGGAATAATTAACCGTTCAAACAGACTTCGTTTCTAAATCATAATAAAATTTTATAATGTCCTAAATTTCCTTGATGGTAATATTATATAATATTCGTTAATTGTGAGTGGGCATGAACTAATTCCTGGTGGAATATTTATTTCAAAGGCATAAAATTACGAAATATCTTGCTTCCAATACCAATACAAATTTTGGCACCAATCAACAATTCAATTTCAATCATTGCGAATTTTAACTTACCACAATAAATCTTCAATTAACAATCGGGCTCCAATATGTAACCGAGCTACAGCTAGGGATCCGCAAAAAGTATCGATACTTTGATTGCGATACCAAGTACTTTTGTACTCGATACTTTTTGTAACGATACACAACTGGTGTCGATAATTTTTGATAAAAAATCGTACAGACTGCTGCATATTTATGGACTACATGAATTAAAAAAAGGCTGAAATAAAAATGGTCATCAAGAAATGTTCATTAATGAAATAAAAAAAGCCTTAAAAGAATATGTTGTGGATGAGCTAAACCGCAGGTTTGGTGAAATCGAGAACAACCTACCTTAGCTGGTGCCCGTGCTATTTCATCCATTAGAAAAATAATGGAAGCCTCTAATATCACATCATCGTCGTCTGAATCAAATGATGAAGGAGATCGGCCAGAAGAGCCCTCAACCTCAAACGATTTTTGGAGCCATCACAAAAAATTAGCTCACGGCCGTCGTAGAACGCGTTCTGGCCAAGATGGAGACAAAGATGGGCTGAGTATATATTGTTGAAGTTTGTAGTACACTAATTGGGTTACTTTCAAGTGATTATCAAAAATAAAACTAATTGACTGTACTTTAAATTATAAATTTATTTTACTATTAGTTGATTAAAATTTATTTAGAATTTATTGATTTAAAATATCTTTTCTAATGTCGATCGTACAAAATTTGGAAACGGACTGCCGATTAAAACAAATGCATCGACCATCGTTCAGCGATTCTTCAACCTTATGCCATACACACACACCTATACAATATAATTTGTACAACAAAATACATTACAGTAATTTAACTTATATGTATAAATATTACACGACAATATACAATACATGTATATAGTTATAGGTTTCACAATTTAACAAACATAAAAAAAACTTTATTTATTTAACTTTTTATTAATTATTACTTTCCATAACAGAGTTTGATTAAAAACTAAAAACTTAAAATCTAAAATTTAACTTTACGGAATGTGGAATGTTGTTATGTATAATCTGTTCATTCAGTCCTTTATATGACCATAACTCCTCCCGTGGGGTGAAGAAAGGGCGTCCGCGTCCTTAATTTTGATGCCGGCTTTTGTTAATAGGTCCGAATATGATGTTGCTGTCTGAGCTTTCTGAACTTCGGAGTTTCGGCTTTTCGATTTTTCAATTTTGATTGACGTAGAGTGTCTTTGCATGACAATATAACTGAATAATACCAATATGCCGATTGATGAGAGGGATACGCCTCCAGATAATGTCCACATCCAGTTCTGATGATTAACTTGTCTTAGGTGTATATTCTTAATTTGATTTCTGTTTTGGATGTTTTATTTGTTGATTCGATGAACACTTCGATGATAAGCATTTCTACTAATTGACGGCTTGCCTGAATATTATAGAAGGCCCCTTGTATTTCTTCGATTTCACTCCTAATCTCGAAGGATTGGAATTTTTGATTTTTGAAGATTATAGTACAATTCCAGAAGGTCAAAAGGAAGTTTCCCGTTAACACTCTGTCGGAGGGTCCGCAGTTTGAGGACAATGTTTCGTTTTTTGCATTGTTGATTAAAAGTTTGCCATCTGAGATGAATTGCATCTTTGTGTCAGGTTCACTTGTCACATTGCAGTGACTTTTGGTCCCCAACACCAGTGGTTTAATACAGTCGTCGTTGAATTCTAGTATGTCTGAATGTTTTTGTACGAAATTATTGTACTTCGTACTTGTAAACAGTTGTTGGTTGCGTTTGATGAGATACTGTGGATGGTCCTTTATGATCGTATTATTGATGATCAACGGTAATACCAGTATCGCAGTTGAATTCTCTTCTTCCAATTTTGGTACTTGAAGTATGTAAAGTAGAGTTTCTTCGTTTACCGCTATTTTAGGGGTGACAAAATCCAGAGCTTCATCCGGCAAGGTGATGTTAATACCCTGATTAACCATTAGGTTCTTTATTTGGATGATCTCATTCAGTGAAAGAATTTTGCTGCTCGGCAGTTCCACCTTCGTTCTTATTATTGCATCCTGGATGTCTTGCAAAATTGTATTTATGCTGTCTATGTTTACTATTGTGGCCAGCATTTCTATTTCTGTTAATACTATTCGGTTGGCCATTGTATTATTTTTTAACGCTTCATTTACTGTATCTGTAATTGTTTGAATTCTTCTGTCGATTTGTTTATTTACTTGGAATTGTTGGTTGTTTGCGTCAATTAGCTGGTTCATCGAACTGTTAAAGATACGTAAATCCTCGGCATCTGGGTTTCCCGCTACCCATTTCCATACCGTTTCCAACGTGTCCCACCTTTTATGTCTGTTAGTTCAGGTAGGTTTGATTTGACGGAGATTGTTGTATAGTTTCTTAAATTTATTTCTTATTATTCTATTAAGTTCTAACTTATCATACAATTTATCTGTAATAATTTTACTAATTGATTCTACAGCTATTTCTATACTGGTGAGATTTATAGGATGTATGATTTTAACATTTCCTATTTGTATTTTACATTGGTTTGTTTTAATTAATAATATGGGGTCTTCATGTAAATTTTTGATCTCTAATTTTTGAGCATTACTAATATAAAATATAATTGTGAAAATCACTAAATATGGTTTTTTAAACGTTATTTTCTGTAAAAAATAAAAAAAATAGTTACAATTATTTATTTAAGTCTTTTAATTTTATTAACATTTCTCTTAATATTTCTCAATGTTCTAAGAGTTTTACCATTTACATCTTTTATCTTAATTTCGACCCCCCTAGGTTGTGTTTTCGTCCTAATATTTGGTTTAATGTAAACTAATTGGTCCTCCCTTAAATTTGGGGGTTCCTCTTTATTATTATTCTGATGTTTCATCTTATTTATTGTCTTTTCTAAGTTAACCTTTACTTGATTAAAAATAGCATTTGCTTGATCTTGTATTTCTTTCGGGTTCATTAGGCAGTTTTGATTGAAAATAACTTCGTTCGGTGTGAAACCGGTTGAAGAATGTACTGAATTGTTGTACAATGCTACTGAAATTTCAATTGCATTTGGAATACTTGAATTTGGGAATTTGTCTCGATTGGTATTAAAAATTTCTATTATTGTTGAATGTGTCTTTTCAACTTGGCCATTCGATTCTGAAGATGATACATATTCCAATTTGATATTCAATTTGCTTAAATATTCCTTAAATTGCAACGACTGGAAGGTTGTCTCATGATCTGAGAGAATAACTTTGGGAATCCCGAATTGGGTGAAATACTTCGTTAAGGCATTGGTTGTGTCTATCATTTGTAGATGTTTAGAAAATGCGTCTATTATAGACAAGAAGTTTTTTCTGTTGATGTTAAAGATGTCAATATGCACTCGTTATAATGGCCTTTCAGTGCTTGGTCGTGGGGAAATTTTGATATTATATGGTTTCCGATCATATTTGTGTGCGTTGCAAATACTACACGCGTTGATATGTCTTTTAATTATATTGATCATTCCAGGGAAAAAGTAGGATCGTCTTAATTGACTTTCCACCTCCCTTGTTCCGCGGTGCGCTCTCTCGTGTTCTTTGACTACAATTGTATTCTGACGCCCTTCATTGGTTACGTCTTCGACCATTTTTGTGGTGAAAACAAAATGGCCTTTTTCAGAAAAATTTTCTCGAAATGATTCTTGAATAGTTTGGTAAAGCTTTTCTGGTGCCAGGATTGCTGTCTGTTTCCCATTATGAAATTTCTTGAGGAAGTTAGTAATTTCTTCTTTTTGAAAAGATTCCTTTGAAATTATGATTCGTTTAAACTTAGGGAATATATCCTCCAGAATTATCGTATCTAAATTCGAGGTCTTGAAAATTAGTTGATTCCTATAATAGTTTATAGGACGATCGGAAAAATGGATATAGTAGTCATCGGACGTATCCGCAGAGTGGATAGTCTCTAAGTCACTATCATTGTCGGAGCGGTTTCCTGTTCTTCTTTGAGATTCACTTGAATTGTTACCCATATTCTCGTTGAAATTTAGTTCGTTATTTTCTGTTGGCATCCTGCTGAGGGCATCTGCCACTACATTTGCTCTTCCTTCTTTGTAGATTACATCGTAATCATAATTCTCTAATTCGAGTCTCCACCTCAAAATTTTTGAATTCTTTTCCGATGATTTTATAAAGGTCAAGGGTTTATGGTCCGTTATTAACGTAAATTTGTTACCGTACAGGTATGGTTGAAATTTTTTTACGGACCATATTATGGCCAATGCTTCTTTTTCATTAGTCGCATAATTTATTTCTGTAGAGTTAAGGGTGCGTGAAGCGAAAGCAATAGGTCTTTCAACATTACTTTGAATCTGAGATAGGACTGCACCCAGAGCGAAAGCTGATGCGTCCGTTGTTAAAATGAACTGTTTGGTGAAATCCGGGTACGCTAATATCTGATCAGTAGCCAGGATTCTTTTCAGCGTCTCAAAGGCTTTTATGTACTCGATGTCCTTAATATTGATGTTTGTGTCTTTTTTTAGGTATTTGGACATAGGCTTTATTATTTTAGAATAATCCTTAATGAACCTTCTATAATAGCCTGCGAGTCCTAAGAATTGTTTGATTTCTTTGGGATTTTTAGGTAGCGGCCAGTCCAAAATTTTTTGTATTTTGTCTGTATTTGGCTTCACGCCTTCCTGTGTTATTATGTGTCCGAGAAACTCGGTTTCCCGTTTTAGAAATTCACATTTATCTAGTTGAATTTTCAGATTGAAATGTGACAGTCTCGTGAGTACCTTATTAAGATTCTGTATGTGGTTATCCAAGTTATGTCCCACTATAATTATGTCATCTAAATATACGTGACATATATCTCCAATTAGATCTTGTAAGACATTGTTCATGGCACGTTGGAAAGTAGCAGGGCCGTTTTTTAGGCCGAAAGGCATTCTGTTGAACTCGAAATGACCTTTTCCAGTTGAGAATGCCGTTTTCTCCTGCGACTTTTCGTCCATTGGGATCTGGTGGAAACCGGATTGTAAATCTAAGGTTGAAAAGTACACTGATTTTCCCAAGTTATCCAGGATTTCCTCTATTTGCGGAATCGGATACTTGTCATCTACCGTTTTTTCATTCAACTTACGGTAATCAATTACGACTCGGACTTTCCTTTTTCCGGAGGCATCCGATTTTTTTGGGACAACCCAAATTGGGGAGGAATAAGGACTTTTAGAGTGGCGGATTATGCCGCTTTCTAACATTTCCTGTATTTGCTCTTCAACATCTGTTTTGAAGTGATGTGGATAGCGATTTGTTTTGGTGAATACAGGATTTTCGTCCTTTGTGACAATATGATGTTTGATTATTGTTGTTGATGACAGCTTTTCTTTCTGTCTCAACAGGACTGTTTGATTTTTGAAGATCGTTTCTACCAGAGTTTTCTTTTCTTTCTCGTTTAAATGTTGTGTTCGGATCAAGTTTTCTATAGTTGTTCTGTTTATGATTTCCTTTTCATATGGAATTGGTTTCAAGGTTTCTAAATTATTTATTTTAATTTTTAATTTGGGTAGATTATCAGGTGGAATCGGGCTATTTGTTAAGACTTTCATTGTAGTCTTAAAATTATCGGCCTTGTATAAACCTGGTTGAATTAACATGTCGTCGTTCAATTTTTTGAATTCCGACATCAGCCAGTCGCCGTTTTTTTCCGTGTTACACGTTACAATATGGTTATAGAAATTTTGCGCTGGGTAGTAGCGAAGAAATTTGAATGTTTGGTTCTTTAGAGATATCGTATTTGACTTATAGTTGATTATAGCATCCATTTTTGCTAATGATTGGGATCCTAAAATCCCATAAAAGAATTTGTGAAAATTTAATTCATAATAGGTTTGGTCTGGTAGGTTATGTCCTAGAAAGTTTATTTTACCTTTCCTCTTGAGTTGGTGGACTCCTAGAATATTTTTGACCATTGTTTGCTTTAATTGTGTGAGATTGTTTTGGATAATGCCTGGTTTGATAACATTTTTGTTAGCACCAGTGTCTATTAACAATGTTATTGTCTGATGTGAATCGTTACAATAACACTGCAAGTAAGGAAAGAAATTTAACCTTCCATATCCGAACTCAGGTCTACCTGAAAATTTTCTGGGTTCGCTTGATCGCTCTCTTCTGAATATTCGTCGTTTAAATCACCCTTGTCTTCCTCGGTTCTATCTGAAACTTCGTGATTATTTATCACTCTTCTATTAAAAGAATTTCTTGATCTAAACGAAGGATCCACCTCCATTGGTGTTGGTGCTTCCTTTACCGAATAACATGGTTTGTTATTGTGATTTATGGGATTAAATTCTTTAGATCTTTGTGGTTTTTGTGGTACGCTATTAAATTTATATTGCGTATTTTGTACGGTATTTACTGTTTTTCGAGAATTGTTTGATATTTGCTCATTTGAGCTAAATTTACACAAAAATGCGTAAGCTTCTTCCACATCTCGTGGTCTAGCCGCTTGCGCGTACCCGAAGTAAGGTTTTCGGAGGCCTGCTATGAAGGCGGCTAATGCGTCTTCTTCAATAAATGCGCTTATTGCTGGCCATGATCGGTTGTAAACCACATTTTGCCTTGCTTGCGTTTTGATATTCTGTACAATTTCCTTAGTTATCTTAAAGTAAGCATGTACAGACATATTATCGCCCTGTTTTGTAGCCCAGAGCTG
Source organism: Tipula vernalis (assembly GCA_958295665.1). Classification (NCBI taxonomy): domain Eukaryota; kingdom Metazoa; phylum Arthropoda; class Insecta; order Diptera; family Tipulidae; genus Tipula; species Tipula vernalis. The sequence continues at coordinate 139,529,226 of OY282560.1, forward strand.
CGCTTTATAATACGACAGTTCCTGTCTCTCGCCTAGCGCTTCTGTAAGTATTTCCTTGATTTCAGGAAACGTTTGGGGATTTCCAGCCAGGCACAATATGTCCTTGGCTTTCCCTTCAATTTTATTGCTAACACATTGCAAGTATAATGAAAATTGTGCTTCCGTCACCAACGGGGAAAACACTTTTAAAGTGTCCTCGGCTGTTTGAAGCCAAGCGGAAAGTTGTTTCTTATTTCCATCATATTTTGGGATGGATTTAATAGGATCAGGTATGCGAAATATATCCGTTTCAATTTTATTCTCTCGAACTTCAACCTTTGGTTGTTCGTCGAGTTTTCGTCCTAGATATGCTAGCGCTGCCTCATGTTCAGCGGACTTTGCAGTCATTTGTTTCAGCTGCTCTAGGACAACATTTAGTTGTTCTGTGATTTGTTGTTCCATTTTAAAGGAATTTTCGTCTAAAAGGTCCGTATTTAATTGACGGTTATTATCAAACCTTTCAATCGACCTTTTCTTCATACACAGAACTAACTTTTCTTAATTATTTATTGATTTATTTCACGTGTCTAACTTGTAGTGCACGAGGAAGCGGTGTGTGGCTGTCTAGTAGTTCCACATGTTGCTGGGATAGTAAGAATTATTTGACAAGTTTGTGTCTATCTAGTAGTTCCACACGTCTGCCAAAAAATTCACAAAACAAAATCGTAAAAAATTTTTGGAAAAGTGAAAAAATTTGGGATAGTAAGAATTATTTGACAAGTTTGTGTCTATCTAGTAGTTCCACACGTCTACCAAAAATTCACACAAAAAAAAAATCGCAAAATTTGAGGAAAAAAAAAAGAAAAAATTCTTACCGATTTTTGTTGTCGTGTTGCTGGTGCGAAGATGTAGTAAGCTAGGTGAGTCGGCGGAATCTCTACTCTTCACAGCGGTAAAAAACCTTCAGCCGGAAATGTCACTTTTTAGCACAATAAAAAAAGGTTCAAATAATTAAAATAAATTATTTCTGACGGATTCACTGTTATAATTAGTTTTTATTAACTAATTTTATGCACTGTTACACTTCACCGTTCGGCTGCGCCAGTTATAGGTTTCACAATTTAACAAACATAAAAAAAACTCTATTTATTTAACTTTTTATTAATTATTACTTTCCATAACAGAGTTTGATTAAAAACTAAAAACTTAAAATCTAAAATTTAACTTTACGATTAAAATTCTCACCGAAATGTTCTAAATCAGCAAAAGATTGGAATTTACTTATTTCTACTTATTTCTACCTAACTATACAACTCACGTTGTGTGTAGTCATCAGTTTGATTATTCTAGTTAAGTAATCCTACACCTTACACGCGCAGTATGTGGAATGTTGTTATGTATAATCTGTTGATTCAGTCCTTTATATGACCTTAACTATATATATATACATATAATATAATTAAATAGGTTAGAACTTCGCACAGGGTGTGCAGGCTCACAACACCTCTCCCCTTAAAGCGCGTACCGATAGTTCTAAAAACAAAAAATGAAATACCCTAACTTATATAATGCAAATTGTTCCAACTATACAATAAGAAAATTTAAATTTAATAAATTTTTACATAATTTAGTATCATAAGTTAATTATTTTTCAAATATTTCTACAAATTATGTAACTAAAATAAATAAATTTTTATGATCAATAATCAACGAATAACAATATTAAGACTGAATACACAAACCGAAACAGTATTTGCGATTTTAAACGAGAAAACTGTAAGTAACCTCTTGTCCGTTTACATATTTTTATATTTTTTTTTTTTAAGTCAATTTCACTGAGTAACCAATGATCCGAACCTCATGATCCGAACCTCATACATAACCAAACGATAAACAATAATATTCTATCTTTAGTTATTGAAACGTTTTAACCGATTATTGTGAACAACCAAATTTTTATTGTGATATCGAATAGTACTATTTTCAGGGAAGTTAACTTTAACAATCGTGAAGGGACCATCCCAAAGTTCGTCCAGTTTTTTCTTAGAATTTTTCGAATTTTTTAAGAGGACATTATCACCTATTTCAAGCTTGGGGTTATTGATAATGATTTTTCGACTGAATTTTATTTCGATCAAAGAAATTTCTTCCCTTGCAACCTTCCATGCTATTTGCAGTTTATTTTTAATTTCGAAGCTGTAATCATCATAACTATACATAGATTGGATCTGGGTCTTTCTTAACATAGTTTGGCAATATTGGTTTATGTCCATAGACCAATTCATATGGCATAAAACCGGTCGAGGTATGTGGTGTGGAGTTGTAGGCGAACATTGCAAATGGGATCCATTTATCCCAGTTTTGTGTATCTGTGGTATAATTTCGAAGATATTCACCGAGTGTTCGGTGTGATCGTTGTTCCAATGCACCATTCGACTTGGGTGGTACGCCGTTATATTCAATTTCCTGATGTTGAGGATTTTACAAACGTTTGCAAAAACTTTGCTCATAAAATTTGTGCCTTGATTCGTTAGAAGTGACTCACAAAACTCGACAATATCTAAAAATATTTTCTGAATAAGGAACCGATGATGTATCTGTGATTTTCCTTTCGCATTTCGTAGGCTGCTCAACTTTATTTATCTGACAATTTTTGCATTTTTTAATAAAATGTTTGATTCGAGTATACATTGCAAAAAAGTAATAGTATGATTTAATTCGGTTAAAAGTACGAAGAATACCCATGTGACCACCTAATGGACTAACATCATATTCATTAATAATTTGATTAATCTGATCTTTGTCCGTCAAATAAATAATCTTGGAAGTATTATCAGATTTATTTGAATTTTCTGGTTCAATTTTTGTCACAGTAGAATTACTAGATCCGTCTGGTATGAAGCCATCATTAGTTGATGGGTTCGCCTGTACCAACGAACTGTCCGGATTTGTAGAATTTTCAATTTTCGTTTTAGACCTCGTTATAACCTTGACTTCAGAATTCGGTATGGCGACTCGACTGAGACCATCGGCGTTAGCATTGGACTTTCGCGATTTGTACTCAATTCTCGCATAATAATCATCCATCAAAAGTCTCCATCGAGTTATTCGTAGGAACTGTGCTTTAGGTACTGGTAGGATTTGTGCTTTTCCCTAGCCAAACGTATGGTTTATGGTCTGTTCGGATTATAAAACTTCGGCCGTATATGTAAGGTCGAAATCTTTCCACAGCTTAAATAATCGCGAGCATCTCCTTCTCCACTGTTGAGTAGTTTCGCTCGGCGTTATTGAAAACGCGACTAGCGTATCCAATCGGCAAATCATTATTTTCTTTTCCATGTGATAATACTGCTCCTAATGAAATGTCACTGGCATCTGTCGTAATAATAAATACCTTGGAGAAGTCTGGATACTCCAAAATCGAAGGATTAATTAGATGTTCTTTTAAAATACGAAAAGATTCGTCACAAAATGCATCCCAAATAAACGAAATTTTTTTTCTAGTTAATGCAATTAAAGGTTCTGCGAGTTTAGAAAAATTATTTATAAACCTTCTATAATATCCGCACAAGCCAAGAAATACCCTTACGTCTTTAACGGTTTTAGGAATAGGAAAGTATTTGATAGCATTAGTTTTTGACTCGTCAGGCTTTATGCCTTCTGGGGTAATGATATGTCCGGGATATACTATCTCGCGGCGTAAAAAGTTACATTTTTCAAGATTTAATTTGAGACTATATTGTCGAAATCTGTTGAACATATCAATTATTTTTTTATTATGATCATCTAGATCATATCCGTACACAAAAATATCATCCATGTACACAAAACATCGTAGCCCAGTAAGTCTTGACAGAACATTGTTCTTAAGTCGTTGAAATGTACATGGTGCACCTTTTACACCAAATGGCATGCGATTAAAGTGAAAATGTCCTGCGTCTGTACTAAACGCGGTTTTACATTTATCTGCTGGATTCATTGGCGCTTGATGATATCCATCAGCAAGATCTAACGTCGAAAAATAATTAGCTTTCCCCACTGGTCTAATATATCGACTATATTAGGCAGTGGGTACATTTCGCTTAATGTGATCTCGTTAAGACGACGAAAATCCACGACAACTCTAAATTTCTTATGGCCATCCGCTAATGATTTCTTAGGAACCGCACAAGAAGAGGAGAATTCCATCCACTTTTACTGTGTACAATTGTTCCATCTTTCAGCATCTTATCGATTTGCTTGTTAATTTCTTCTTTTGCAGAAAATGGTAGGCGATAAGGCTTGACATTGATTACGTTTGTATTAGCTAATAAAGGAGTTGAATGTTCGCAAGCGCTGGTGATTGATAAACTTTCACCAGGAAGGTAGAAAATATCGTTAAATTCACGACATATTTTCAAGATTAAAGATTTTTCTTCAAAATTTAGATTTTCTACTTTGATTGACTTTTCGATAACGTTAAGGCGATCATTGACATAAATTTCGGTTTTCGGATTAGATAATACATCAAACTTAGTAATATTTTCAACTTCAAAATCAAAATTAGAAACTTTAATTGGATAATTATTTGCATTCATTAGACAAATTTGGGCTTTAGAATCAGAAATTCTTGTGATAGTATTTCCAATAAACAATTCAGGCTGGATTTCTTTAGATTTAATTAGTAATTCCGACCCTTCTGTAAAATTAACAATTTTACTCACAACTCTTTCAATTCTAGCTGGAATTTCTATTTTATTATCATCGGACGACAATCAATTTACAGAAACTGGCGAATTTGATGGTTTTATTTCTAAAATTTGCTGATCATAATTAATTTTACATTAATATTGTTCGAAAAAATCTTTGCCTAAAATTCCTTGCCCTTCAATTGGAAAAGAATCGGCAACAATATGAAAATTATGAACCACCCAGCCAATGTGTAAACTTTCTCACTTGTTATTCCTTTGATCGAGCATTTCAATAAAGGATTACATTCAGTGTTCTCGTCTATAAAACATTTTTTATTACTGAAATGTCCGCCCCTGTATCTACCAGGAATTTGGCGCTCTTAGCTTTCAATATATCAACACTTAAATTGACGTATATATTAGAATCCGAATTTGGCTCATTGAAAGTATTTATTGAATATAGAGTGGCAAAATTTTGATCGATTAACTTTGAATGAGTATCACAATTTTCTGAAGATGACATTGTGACTTGTGTTGAACACGGTGCTTTTAAAGATCGCTCACTCGAAACGGCGTGTTCGGTTTCGACTCGAGTGAGTTGGAGTTTTCCGAGTTTGAATTCTGTTCATTTGGTGATGAGTTATCCGAAGGTTTTCTTCGCGCTTCATTAAATATGCGTTTTCTACAATCTCTAATATAATGGCCGAATTTTTTGCAGTAATTACATGTTACTTTAACTGTGTTAAGTGATTTATCAGCCATATTAGAATTTTGAAATGACCTATTTTTAAATACATTATAACTAGAATTTTGAAATGAATTATTCGATTTCGAACTATCGGATGAATTGATATTTGAAAACTTATTTGGTAACTTATTTCGACAAAGTTGACAACGAATAATTTTATATTGGCTTGTGTCATTTGCAGAATTGTGAAGCATTTCTTCTTCTATTGCTTTATTCATACAATCGATATAATTACTAAAACGACACGCCTTTACAATCAATTTAATAGGTTCCGTCAAACCTTCTTGAAATGATCGCAGAACTGTTGATGCGTTTAATGCCTTGATTTCTTTTGTGCAACCGACCCATTTACGTAGAGAACATGCGTTATTTAAATCGCTTAACACCTGATCAACACGGTTTGAATATGTCCTCACGTCCTTATTTTTCCTTTGTTGAATTTTAACAAGTTATGTTTGTAATTGTTCAACAGAAGGCTGTTCGCCGAATTGTTTTTTTAAAGCTGTTTCGAAATCGACGTAGCTTGTAAATGTTTGCGAACTCGTGTAATTATACGCTTTGGCTTTAAATTTAGTTACAGCTAATCTAATAGCAAAAGATTTGTGTTCTTCATCCTTACCAGCGTCGTGACAAAGTTTAACATTTGGGAAAAATCGATTTAATTCCGACGAGTTACCATCGAATTCGGGAATTATTTTTGAGCATTTGATCGAGAGTAAATGACATTGTTAATATACTATTGTCATAAAAATGTTTAGTATCAAGAAAATTTTTAAAATCACCCGAAATATTCGATGATAAATTATCCTCGTCTTGATTATCGGACGAACTATTATTACTAGAATTATCTAAAAAGCCTATTGACTTATTTTGTGTTGAGGAGGAACTTTCATTTAGAGAACTATTGTTACTAGAAATTGTAATAATTGAAAATTCACTTGACTCAAGAGTAGGGATAGTATGATTTGATTTTTCAAAATAACCTGATTGTTTACAAGAGTTATCGGTACTTATTAATTGTGTTTCACTATTACCCGTAGATACCGGATTTAAATTATCGTTCGGTAATGAAATTGGATCACTACTTACATTTATCTCGATTTTGTCAAAATTCTTCACAACTTTCCTTGTTCTCAATGACAAAATAGATGCCTCTGTGTCTGCGTCTTCACCCTTATTATCATCCGTCAAATTACTTGTATTCATAAATAACTAAAAATAAATATTTTGCAAAGAGAAACAATATTCGAATCTGGCAAAAAATTCAAATAATTGGAACAATACTAACCTAACTATAAATACTTTTAGGATGAAAAAATATTGCGAAAATTTTCGGTGTATGAAATTAAATTTTCTTCGAATTGATTTACAATGTGCAAACACAAGATGATTAGATGACCTTCAGGTGACTCGTTTTGTTGAAAATAATAATCCGTACAATCCGTTGATCATGACTTCAAAATTGGTTGATACTCGTCCCCGTTATTCAAAATTGATTATTCGATATAGACAATTAAATCGAAGAGTCTCGAAAATCAGAAGCATGTTGCTGGAATAGCATTTTACTTAGAGCTTCCAAATATAGAAACAACGGATGGAAATTCAACAAAAACTCGACAAATTCAAGTAGTCGACACGACAAATATAAAAAAAAATTTCATTTTTGTGTGAATTTTATTCTGGTATCGTAAACAACGCCAAAATACTTGTAGGTTTCTTTAAATATTTAACTAAGCAACCAATAAACAACAATTGTTCGATATACTGTATAACTTTTCCGTTACTCAAATAAATAACACAGTGAGAAGAAATTGAAAACGTTTTCCCTCACTTGTACAGCCTTGTCAAGATGTACCTGATAATACCCGGTACCTCCGTACTATCAGAAACATTGTTTTCTAAAGCTGGAACGATTTTAACACAAACCCGAAACGGACAGGATGGACAAACTTCTCTTTTTGTCTTAATGTAATGATGAATATTGAGGCTTTCGAAAATAAAATTACTAATTATTATTTGTTTTGTGTTTCTTTTGTGTAGTAAACACATGCTGCTAATCCTTCCAGCTTCCCACACTTTGTTGAAATGCAACGAGCTTGGCTTAATAAATTTAAATGTACATAATTTGATCTGTTTGTAAGAAATAAGAGAAAGTATGACCTTTTAAAAATTGAAACAGTTCTTGTGAATGGTTGCGAGCTCCGATGAAATTGGTTCCATTATCGAAAATCTCTTTGGATACTAGCTCAAGATGCATAGCCTTGGAAGAGATACTCAAATAAATAAACAAATGTAAGCCTTATGTATTTTCTTACCTCTTCTTCGCTTCGGTCCCGTAAGATCCAATATTTTGTACGAAAGTTGCACCATCATTAATGTTGGTCCGGTATGTAGGTAACCTGAGTGACAATCTCGGATAATTAATTCGGTTCGATCGACTATGGCGTTCAATATCAATGGATGCTTGATGTTATAGATTTGATTTTATATTGAGAAATCGAAACACGGGAATAGGGCCGAAAGGCCGAATGTCGAAAGGCCGAATGTTGGAAGGCCGAATGTGTCGAAAAGCCGATTGCCAAAATGCTGAAAAGGTCGAAATGCTGAATATCGAAAAGCCAAATGGGTTGAAAGGCAGTTTGTGTGGAAATCGATTTTAATTTTTCATCTTTTTATGAATAAAAATTTTCAAAATTTATAATTTTATGAAAACCAAAATTTATATTTTTATCAAAATTTTTGTATGAACATTTTTAATATCAAATCGCCTTAAATCAGGGTTTCGGACCGAACCCAAACCCGAACCCAACATTTTGCGGGTTCGATTCAACCGGGTTCTGGGTTGACAAATAAAAAATCGCATGTCAAAAATATTATTTATCGTAACCCAACAATTTAAACAGCTGGGCTAACTTTGAACCAAGCGTATAACGGGAGTTTACTGTTTATGAATCCTTCTCACTTGCCCACAAGGAGAAAACTACTATCGAACAGTGGGAAAACCATAAAATTGAAATTCCACTTTTGTACGAAGCTGCAAAAGTTGTGTTAGCGATTCCTGCAACGCTAGTCAGTGTGGAATGGGCATCTCTGGCTTTAAGGTTTATTTAAGCACCACACTGGGTACACCTTTAAGAATATTAATTAAGAGATATCTTATTGATCAAACTAAACGAAATGTTTTTATCAAAATAAATAAATGTCGTCATCTCAGTATTTAAGTGATACAAACAAATTTTTGTAATTTTGGAGTTAGAACTGCCATTTTACGTAAAAATGTAGAGTGGATTGTGAAATCAGTTTCCAACGTAGTTATTATACCACTTCGTCAGTCCAGTATTTAAGTAACACAAATGGATTTTATTCAATTTTCATTTAGGACCGTCACATTACATAGTGGCAGACCGTTTGTAACACTTAAATAATGAGGTGACGATATACTATATAGATTTTTTTTATATACCTGTGAAGTTTAATTTTTTTACTAACCCGAACCTGAACCCGAACCCAATGATTTTCTTTCTTTGAACCTGAACCCGAACCCGAACTCAAAATTTTTCGGGTTCGAATCCCTGCCTTAAATATTAAAATCTTCTTACGTTTTTTTGTCCTTTAATTAAAAATTAATTAATTATAATAAAAAAAGGAAAATAAATAAATTTTTTTTCCGACAAAACTTGATCACATTGATATGCTATAAACACTGGATTAATTAGCACGTCTAATTTTACAGAATTTACCTCTATTGTTAAAGGTGTGCCTCTGCATTTAATTGCTATTTCTGAGACGTGGCTTAAAGAGAGACACTTTGATATTCAGGTAAATTTAAATGGCTATAACATCATTCGGAAGGATCGAATTGATGACCACAATAGACGTGGCGGAGGAGTAGCCCTTTATATTAAAAAAATCTTGAGCTGCAAATTAATCAAAAAAAGTATTCTTGACTCTTCGTTTGATTTCATCTTCATTGAAATGTGTAATCCCCTAAATGAGAAAGTTTTAGTTGGTGTTGTTTATCGTCCTCCGTGTATTAAATTTGTAAATAGACTGAGGAAGTTTTTGACAGGCTCAGCCGGCAAATATAGCGATATTCTTATTCTAGGTGATTTCAATCTGGATGTCAATTCGAATAAAAAGTTTGTCCGGACATTCAGGGATTTTCTTTTTCAATGGACCTAGAAATTGCATCATATTGCCCTACTAACGTTGTGGATAGAAGTATGACTTGTCTTGATCTGTTGCTATTGAATAATCAAACTAAATTGAATTTTTTTTCTCAAATTTAAGTTCCCGGACTATTTACAACCCATGATATGATTTTTGGCTCGTATAATTTTGATAATAATATTTATGACAATGACGCCTTTAGATATTGCCGATCATTGCATAACGTAGGTCAAAATGCTTTGCTTATTGCAGCAAATTCGCTTGATTAGGGAGTAATTTCTCTCATCCCGGATGTTAATAATCAATTGGAGCATTTCAATGCACTAGTGTCTCAACTTCTCGATGAGTTGAGCACCCATAAGAAAAATTTGTTTGGAGCCACCGTGCAAGTCCTTCTCATTAAATCACTCTATACTGTACCATCGGAATATTAGGGATTTTCTTCATGTAACTTGGAGAACAAATAAAAATCCTACTTCATTTAGTCATTATAAGAAGTACAGGAATAAGGTGAAAGGGATGATTAAAACAGCGAAGCTGTAGTATTTTAAAAGTAATATTTTTAATTTGGACCTACCCAATAGGATTTTATGGTGGAATTTCCAAAAATATGGTCTTTCAAAAACCAAACGAACTGCCGCGTCGGATTTTTCAGTTACCGAGTTCTCAAATCATTTTGCAAAATGCTCCCAGGTAGCTGTGCAAAATCAATTTATATGAATTCTGCTATTTCGTCAACTGATAATCAATGTTTTTATTTTAGGAACGTTTCCATTATGAAAGTATGTAATGCAATTGATGATATTCAATCTGAAGCACAAGGTTCTGATGGTATAGGTTTCATTCGACTTTTAATACCGTCAATAAGCACTGTTTTAACAAACACAATTAACACTGCATTGACTAAATCTGTTTTTTCGACGGGGTGGAAGATTGCACATATAACCCCTATCGGGAAGGTACCTAAGCCTGAAACTATACAAGACTTTCGACCAATCAGTATACTTCCTTGCTTATCTAAGGTAATTGAAAAAAATTAGGAAGTTTCAGATGATGAATCATATTTCTAGTTGTGTCTTAATTGATGATCTACAGTTCGGGTTTCGAGAAAGACATAGTACAATTACTGCATTACTCAAAATTATAGATGATTTGAGTTCAACTGTTGCAGAACGTAAAGTGCCTTTGCTTGTGCTTCTAGATTTTTCTAAAGCTTTTGACAGTGTTAACCATGGCAATACGAATATTGAGATTGTGGATACGGTTAGGAACTTGGGGTTATTAATGAATAACAAACTTTGTTGGGATGATCATGTAACCCAATTATGTGGTAGAATATGTATATGCTACGTTAAGGACGCTATGGCCCCATGAAAGCTATACGCCGCAGGACGCTAAGCTGAAATTAATTCGATCATTAATTATTCCGCATTTAACCTACTGTGCCCCTATTTATTCTGGTTGCTCTAAGTCCTCGTTCAGAAAATTAAATATCGCTTTTAATTCTTGTGCTCGGTATATATACAACAAAAAGAGAGCTGAGTCAATTTCATGGTATACTCGTTTAATATTGGGGTGTGATTTATATCATTATTTAGAAATCCCACGTATCTCTTCAATTTGATTAAATTTTTTAGAGCGACTCGTACATCTAGTATCAGTCTTCCTACAAATTGCAAAACTAAAGCACGTAAGTCATCTTTTTTTTGGGCGGTGTATTATACTTTGGAACTCATTAAATCCTAATTTACAATCTAAGAAAAGTCTAATTAATTTTAAAAACGATTGCTTCACATATTTCTCATCTCTAAGTTGATACTTGTTGCATTTTGGAATACTGGTTCATATTGTTTTGTAATAATTTTGTTCGGGTAGATGCAACCAGATTTATGATTTATGATTTATAAATTTTGTAAATTTGGTTTGTAAATGTATATATTTATTTAGTACTATAACATAAGTTTCTTAGACAGCAAATGCTCTATTTGGTTTACCTTTTTGAAATTTTATTTAATTCTATTGTTCGTCATATGAAATTATTTATTGTTCTAATTTTAATCAAGATTGTGTAATTGAATATTTGAATTGAGTATGCGTAAGAAGATTTTCTTGTATTTTAAGGCTTTCCCCTTAATAAGGCTAAGCCATACTCGTATATAATTAATATTATTTCGTATAATCACAAAACACCAACAGTTTTCACTTACTTAAAAATAAAAAAACCAAAATTTTATTTTTGAATTTATTTACTTTTATTTATTTAAAATTACAACTAGTTTCGATCTTGTAAAGATCATCTACAGGTAATTTTTTGCAATTGAAATTAATATTATTAATATTATACTCGTATAATATTAATAATAAATAAATAAAAAAATAAAAATATTTTCAAGTTATTCAAATCATTTTACATTCAGAAATAAATTCAATGGTATTAAATATTGATTTCAATCAATTAAGTGAAAGAAAATGTAATGAAAATTCGGGCTTTCGACCCAATCGGCGTTTCCACACGTTCGGCCATTCGACCCATTCAGTCTTTCGATATTCGGCCTTTCGACCCATTCGGCCTTTAGACATTCGGCCTTTGAACATTTTCGGCCATTAGACATTCAGCCTTTCAACACATTCGGCCGTACGATATTCGGCCTTTCGACATTTGGCTTTCGACATTTGGCTTTCGACATTCGGCCGTCTGACTCATTCTGCCTTTCGGCGTTCAGCGTTTTGACATTCGGCCTTCGGACATTCGACCTTTCAACATCGAAAGGAAACGCGTAGGCTTGTATTCGGACAATTTTATTATAACTGGATATTCGTTTTATTAGGTTGTCTTTAACATTAGAATGTTAAATTGTATGTTTAATATTTGAAAACGCAGTTCTTCGGTGGTGTTTGTGTTTGTATCCCATTATTTTTTTTGGCTATTCACATTGATCTCCGAGCCACTCTGGACCTTTCCACCATAAATTTGGATTCCATAGTTGGTCTGGTTCTATTCACCTAGATGCGCAGTCAGCAAGGTTATGCTGGGAGTCTACGTGTCTCCATTGGGATCTATACATCGTGCTCAGTATTTCGTAAGTTCGATTTCTGACGAAAGTGTTCCATTTTGTTGAATGCGCAGAAAGCCAGTCTAGGACAATTGTGGGGTCAGCCTATGTCTATTTTCAATTCTCCTTTGATTTTTGCTAGCAATCTTGATAGATGCGTTGCACCACACATTTCCAACTGCGCAATTGAAATCTATTTTACTGGTGCTACTTTGGTTTTACATGACAGCAACAAACCAAATTTCGGAATGGCCGATTTCTTTTTTAATTTCAGCATAGACGACCGCCGAATATACATGCTTAGAAATATCTGAGAATATATCTGTCTATTTCGATTACCTTTATTTTTGATAAGGTTTTGCGTATACTAAGCCACTCTGCGGATAAGTAAAGAGGTAGTGGGTCATCCCAATTTGGGTTTTCCATCCACAGTGTTTTAAGAAAATATTTTTATTTTGATGGTCAGTGGGGCCAGCCATCCAAAAGGATCAGACAATAGACTTACGCTACTAAGTTTATTAAAATTGGAAGCAATCTATTTGCGGATTCCAATACAGCCCTAGAACTTTAACGTAAGTGGATGGTTCTATTTCAAACACGTCGATTAACTCGATTGGTTTTTGATTGGTCAATACATCTTTGTCATTAGTTACCCATTTTCTAAAGTTGAATCCGGAAGTTGACAATATGGCATTTATTTTATCTCTTATAGCTTTGCTGCTTCCTCTCATTTCGTATGATTGAGTTTTACGAATTCTACCATAAACTTCTTTGTCCTTGCTAAATCTTCTTTTCTTTGCGAACATCCGTTGGATATCTGCTCTATAGGAATCGCCTAAACATGGCGGAGAAAGTACCGGTATTGAAGGTCTAAGTTGTGTCCAGGGTTGCCCAATGTAACCGTTAATGATTGTGTTGACTGTGTTCTCTCAGTTCTTTAGGCCGCGATCCAGCCTAATACTGTTATTGTCATGATTAATTGACTTCATGTAATAATTTTTCCTTCTAAAAGTAATTCGAGGAATCTATCGGCACCAATAATATTGTTAATTTCTACTTTTTTGTGGAAATATGGGTTAGCTAAATCTGGTGAGACTGTCAGTAAAATTGATTCTATTTTGTATAGCGGCTATAGCGAGTTTAACTGAAACCTCTGAGCACAGTTCTCTGTTATGAACGAGTAAAACTATATTTACAATGAAGAAAATGTGCTTTGGATATCTAAACCAATATGGCTTTTCATGGAAGGTTTAGCCGAAAACAGGGAACGTGTAATAGCACCACCTTTGAATGATTCAAGCGCATCAATTCGTTTAGTGAGTTATGGTTGGTAACTCGTAACCTGCATAAGCTTAGGGCCAAAAACTATTAGTTTTCTCATCTAGTTTGCTGACCAGCACCTTACCCTAATGCTTTAAGTTCTTTAAGAACATTTAAGACATTTAAGTTATTTGGTGTTTTCATAAATGCTTGAATAGTATGTTTCTTGGGATAATATTGGCTTCATAATTTTTGTAGAGCTTCGATATAACTGGCATCTTTTATGCTAAAGCGTTTAAGTAAACCAGCAGCTACAAGTCATAGGGTACCTTTTTGGAACTCTAGTATTTGCGAAGGTGTTAATTGAATGTTACCATATGAATTGTCGAACAGAACAAGTCATAATACGACTGCGACTCTGTGCGTTCTCCAGAAAACATGGGTATTGTGATTTTGGGCAAGTTTACTTCCATGTGGGTTCCATTAAGAGAAGTATTTGCTATCGTATTGTTTAATGAGCTTAATGGCTCTATCATGCCGAGTTTACGACCATTTTCTGAAGAAAAATTTTCAACAGGCAACCAATCGACGTAGTCTATTTTGTAAACAAATTTCCCCCTCCGAACATAATTCTTTTGTTTTCCATTTAAAATATATTGAATCTGCTGAAAATTTTTCTTCAGAAAATGGTCGTAAACTCGCACTCATGGTAGTAGTTCTTTTCAAACTACTTCAAACTGCTTAATAGTAGTTTTCTTCAAACTCTTCATCCAGTTCTTCCTTATTGTCAAGCACAATAATTTTGTCCTTTATACTTATAAATTCAGTGCGGGAGCATCCGACGTTGGAAAATCTAACCTTTATATCCCCTACGTTGGTTGTTATTTTATTATTTATTATACTTAAACAACTTTATACGCCATCTACCCTTAGTGAAGTATGTCCATTTGGGTACCATATTTGGCCCAGATTGAGAATTTATTTAATATCAGACTTTATACGCCTTTTACTCTTATTAATGTATGTCCAATTGGGTACGGCCTTTGGGCCAGATTGAGAATTTTTTTAATATTAGGCTTTATACGAACTTACTTCCTAAGTCACTTATATTCTAAATTTTTCAAAGTTGTAATATTTCTGAGATAAAGGGAGTTGCCCTCTACCTTTAGTGATGTACCTGGATACGATCTTTGGGTCACATTGAGAATTTTTTTATTATCCGACTTTGTAAACCCTCTATCATTAGTGAAGTATGTGCACTTCAATACGATCTTTGGGCCATATTGAGAATTTTTTTGATATTCGGCTTTATACGAATTTACATACAGGGAAGCAAAATGTCAGCCTAAGTCATTTATCTTTTAGATTTTTGAAAGTGTTATTTTTGTCGTTGTGTTATTGTTGTTTGAAGGATGCCTTTATCATTGTTTTAGGATAGAGGGGAATTTCGGCTGTCTGTAAAACTTGTGTCCACTTATTTTCGATCGGGCTAGATTGAGTCATTTTTATATATCACATTTCGAATGAGCTTTGATTTTTTTAAATTGTTAATTTGGATAATTTTAATTAAGACTTAAGTTTATTTAGTAGTTTTTTTGTAAATTTAAATTACGTAAGTAAAATAATTTTTTATAATATGCTAAAACAAATATTTTCAGAATTCCATTATGCTAAAATATTTTTATAAATTAGTATATTTAAATTGGCGATTAAGCATGAAAAACTTGTTGGTAAATCATAAAATTATTTTTAACATTTAAGTCAATCATCCGAACGTAATATTTCACAAGCAATGACTCCTAAAATGTTTACTGCATTCAATTTAATTGTGAAATCTGATCTACATGCCCCAATAACAACACATTGTGCAATAGCATATACATAAAATATCTAAAATATTGTCTAAATTAATCTAACAGATCACACAACGATTCTAATTCATGACACTGTCAATTTCGCATTTTGTAATATTGCAAATTTTTTTTGTTTTTATCTCAATTCGAGATAAATACATACATTTGTCGTTTGCCTTCGCACTAATCTCACATATTCCAAAGTTTTTTTTTTTTTTTTTTAAATTTAATATTAAAAATAAATGTAAAATAATAAAAAAAAAAATCAAGTCTAATCAAATCTTGTAACCTAAAAAAATAAAAATAATACAATAAAAAAATGTCATAATAAATTTTTTTTTTTTTTTGTTCATATTTCCAGCTGCAAATCTAAATAACAAATTAAATTATTTATATTCCAGCATCGAAAACATTTTTTTTTTTTTTAATTCTAATTTTCATCACCCAACAGATGGTTTATTTTTTCAGTTCACTGTATTCATTCCTCTCTCCAGTATGTAAAGCGCTGGTAAATTATTTGTTTTCAAATCCACTTGTTATTCTAATACATACTATACAAATTTACTATAAAAATTTTCTCATCTAAGATATGATGATGTTCTCCCCCACTTTAACATGATGTGTATTTTAATAGTATTACTGTAGTAAATAGTAAAAAAAATAAATTTTTATAATCATAACAATAATTAATATTATTTATTTTTAGTATATTTTTAATAAAAATTTTTTGTTTTGTTTATCTTAGAAATTTTTGGTTTCTTCTTCTTTTAGATACATACTCTATATACTTACGAACGATAATAATTATAAAGATGTGAATGATTAATTGTTGATAGAGAGTATTTTATTGATGGGATTACGTATTAAATACCATTTTAAATTATTAAGGTATATAAAACAATATTATTTTTTCATCTTTTCGACGACTTGAAATAGGAAGTTGAAAATATATGTATGTATATGCAGAAGAATTATTGCAGATGATTTATATGCTGCATTGAATTAGTATTTTGTAATTTATTATGGATATTTCGATTAGGAATACGTCAACCTAACTTAGATTTTGTTAAATCTTGTAAAATTGTTTTTGTCGATGTTATTTCTAGCGAATAATTAATCATTATTCGGCTAACTTAATTGACTTAAGCTGTCTTGTTTCATAAAACATATTCAATGTAAATTTTATTTTTATAAAGAAATATTAACTTCTTCAATTAAATAGTTATAGTTGAAGGAAATCGGCGGCAGTAAAATATTTAATCCTCACATTACAATGTTCATGTAAAAAAAAAATATAATTAAGTTGCATTGATCTTGTATTTGGGAACAAACCGAAATTTCATAAAAGAAGCAAGAGATGAAATACTGTGGTATCTATCACGTTTAACGAGCATAATTTGATCCAGGATCTTACTCCTTAATTTTTTTTTTTAAATAACGAAATACAGGTAACCCTCTTATAACACGATTGATTCGTTCCGTGTTTTATGGAGGCCGTGTTAAACGAAACTTACAATTAATACAACTCAGACGATTGTGTTCCGTGTTATACTGAATCCGTGTTCAAAGAGTACCATATTATATCGAGGGCGTGCTAAGCAAAACTTTGAAGTAATACAACCGCGGTGAATATATTCCGTGTTATATTAAAATCGTGTTCTAAAAGTACCGTGTTATACTGAGTAGCCGCCATGGTTTGTAATACTTTACCTTTGAAGCAATATAAATCAGCGGAATGTGTTATAGGATATAAAGATATTGCCATTATTTCGTAAGACAACACAAATGCATTCATTTCATTTTAAATAATAAATTTAAACATAATTAAATTATTCGAACTTGATTAGAAAAAGTTTATGGAGTATGTAATATTATTATAAGAAAAAAAATGGAGGTTTTGTCAACACACGACTTTCATAGTAATTTTTGGAAACATTTTGTATTAAGTAGTTTTTTGTAAAGCTTATACTTTTTAAGATATTTGCAAAATACATTTTCTAGACCGAGTGGCCACTTCCGGTTAGCTGATTTGGAGTAAAATTCACTGGGACCTCCCAATTTATCAAAAAAGCTTAAATCTGAAGTTTCAGCTCGATTGGTTAAACCATCTGGGCACTAGAGAGAACACAGACTGACAGACTGACACCATTTCGAAACCCACTTTTTTGGACTCGGGAGACCTCAAAACAGATAAATCTCTAAAAATCTCAAGGTCCAAAATTTTCATGATTACTATACTTTATATTTTACTGGAGTAAAAGAAAGTAGCAATACTAAGTAAACAAAACTATAAAATTTCAGTAAAAAACATTAAAGTAAAAAATTCAAATTCAACCATTATCAATGACTTTTTATGATTTCACTCATCACTATCGTCTAAAAGCCGGGTGGCTCTAACATTTTTCTTTTGAATTGGTGGAAAATCTTCTTTACTAGGTTCACCATTAGTATTAGATTGTCCTACTGAACTAGCTGTAGACATCAAAGTGGAGTTACTTTGTAGTTCTTTCAAAATTCCGCGATAAGGAGCAAAGCAGTTTTCCAGTTCCAGTTTAACTTTTCCACCACGCACCACTGAATCGTCGTTTTCGATGAAATTATGGGAATATTATGGGTCGTTATTTATTATTTACGAATAAAGGAATGCTTTTTCTATTTTAAAATATGTTTATACTTTTTTGCTTTATACAAGAGACTGACTTTATCTTTTTTGTACAGTTGATTAACAAAGTAAAAAAAAACCTTTTGAAAAAAGTATTTCGCGATGAACCAAACGGAAGTTGAATATATCGACGTCTTCGGTTTGCAGGATAACTCCACAATACTTCGCCCTTAGTGGAAACGTGCGGGTATGTAAACTTTCCTACCCGTCTTTGTAGTTTTCACTGGAGCTGATCTGATGCATTTGTTGTAGTGGTCGACGATGTAGTACCTGATTGAGTTTTTAACGTATCTGGTTCTGTTCCTGTCATCGGTGTTGTTGTTTGTTCCGCGTTATGTGGAATAAATGCTGCTTTCAAACGATTAACCGAAATTTTTTGTGTTGAATTGCAATTTTTAATCACAAAATACTTGTCAAAACGTTTGATTATTTCATATGGTCCTGTATATGGGGATTGTAATGGTGGACGTACGCTGTCATTCCTCACAAATACGTGTGTGCAACTTTTTAAATTTTTTTGCATGAAAATTTTTTGTGTTATCGTGATGAGCGGTTGTCGTAGGTCGCATAGTGGAAATAAATCTTCGAAACGTTTTTACGAATTCAGATTCACTTTATTTGTCCTTGGTTGAGTTAAAGTATTCTGCAGGGATGCAAAGCGTTTGCCCAAAAACAAGTTCTGCCGGTGATGCTTTGATGTCGTCTTTGTACACAACTCGTAATCCTAATAGGATCAGTGGCATTAGATTGGTCCAATCATTGTTTTGATGACACTTGATTGAAGTTTTTAACGTTATGTGCCACCGTTCGACAATCCCGTTCGCTTGAGGATGATATGGCGTAGTTTTCAAATGTTTAACGCCCAGTGTTTGATTAATTTCTCTGAATGTTTGTGACTCAAATTGACGTCCCAAATCGGATGAAATCTTAATGGGAACCCCAAAATACTGTATCCAGCCCGAGATAAGGTGTCTTGCAACTTTTTCGGCTGTGATATCCTCCATTTGAATTTATTTATTTATTTATTTATTCTAAAAATCAACGGGATAAAAATCCTTTTTTGATTACAATAATTATAATTATAAATAGTTTTATAATTTAGCTTTGATTTGCTTTTTAAAAGTACATTTAGAAATATTAAAATCAAACACATCAAAATTATGATTAAATTGTCGACAAATAGATGGGATCGGAGCATTATATGCATAGTTCGATTTAAAAGTCGGCAAATATATAAAATCCCTGACCCGAGTAGGTTTACAGGGCACATGAATATCAATCTTTGCAAGTAGTTCCGGACAGTCAATAGAATTGTTCAGCAAATCAGCGATGACTGTTGAAGCAGCACATCTACGTCTTACAAGCAATGAGTCCAAATTAGCAATTTTACAACGGTCGTTATAGGATGGCAAATTCTTTTTATTCAGCCACATTAGAAGGTCCGGATCAAACGGCCAATTCAATTTATGAAGATAGTCAATACTAAATTTCTTCTGTACCCGTTCAATTCTATCGATATAAATATGGTAAGCAGGATCCCAAATACTCGACGCATATTCCAAATTAGATCGAACAATGGAACAATACAAAGTTTTAATTGATTGTGGATTACGAAAATCTTTTGTGATACGACGAATAAAGCCAAGTAGAGAGTTAGAATTAGCCACTATTAAATTGATATGGTCTCGGAAATTCAATTGATGGTCCAAGATAGCACCCAAATCTTTAAATGTCATAACTTGTTCAAGCTGGTGATTACCAATAAGATAATGATGATGAATAACTGTTTTTTTCCTGGAGAAGCTCATAATCTTGCACTTTTCCAAATTCAAGTTCAATTTATTCACAATTAACCAATTATACAGCAAATCAAGATCACTCTGCATTTCATTACATTGCTGCGGGCTACATACAGTTTTTGATATTTTCAAATCATCAGCATATAACTCACAGTCACAGTACTGGAACAAAGAAGCAACTTCATTGATGAAAACGTTAAACAACACTGGTCCTGTGTGTGAGCCCTGAGGTACTCCAGAATGAACTTCAATCATCTTAGACGTAAACCCGTTAATTTGCACTACCTGCTTCCGATCACGCAGATACGATCCAATCCAATCCAAAAACAATTTACTCACTCCAAATCCATCCAGTTTGTCAAGAAGTAGCTCAAACTGAGGCGAGTCGAATGCTTTCGCAAAATCTGTGAAAACCACATCCAGCTGACATTTGGAGTCAAAAGCGCTAAACACTTTAGATGTTAGACTTAAGAGATTTGTAGTGGTAGACCGATGTCTTACGAATCCATGTTGTTGAAGTGCTAATGAAGATTTAACATTAAAATACAAATAATCAGAAACAATAAGCTCAAATAATTTTGGAATCGATGATAATATTGATATGCCTCGATAATTTGTAATGTTACTCCGTTTTCCGGATTTAAAAATGGGAATTATAAATGACTTCTTCCATATCAACGGAAATACACCACTCTTCAAAGACGCATTAAATATCAGAGATAATGGTAATGATAGCGAGCTATTAAGGTCTTTAAGTATTGTTGCAGGTATATTATCAAAACCACATCCCGATTTCATCTTGGATATACCAAGGCTGACATCTTTTTCTGAAATATAAGGTATTCCAATTAAATTTTGATGCTGCGGAATACGAGGTCCTAAGGAAATATCAATAGCATTATCATTGTATTTTTTATAGACTGATTGGAAAAATTCTGCAAATAATTCACATATGTCCTCAGCATTACAGGCAGTTACATCATTTAACGACATCATTTGGGGATAACCGGAACATTTTCTTTTGACATCAACAAAAGGCCAAAATAGTTTTGGGTTTGAAATTAAATTATCTTCCAGCCGTGAAATATAGTTCCGATACGCTCGGTGTTGTTCCTTATCAAATTCCCGGCGTAGTTGTCGGAAAGAATTAAGACAATCCAAGTTATCACTCAAACCTTTGGCTAATGTATGTGCCTTATTTTTTTTGTTTCTTAAATTGACCAAATTGTTGTTAAACCATGGAGGATGGTTATTTTTACGTTTATAGCATTTAGGTACATGTTTGTCGACAGCCTCAAGTACAATCAAATAAAATGAGTCGACCAAAGCGTTAACATCACTCAATTTAGAATTAAAAGTTTCATCCCAGTCCACCATTTCAAAAAACTCCTGCAGACCGGCAATATTGGCCTTATTAAAATTGTAATTTAACTTTGGCTGTGCATTGTTGATGAATTTACAAAACAGCTCCTGGCAGTCAAAATTGATATCCAATCCATTGTGATGAGATCTATCAGGAACAAAAGACTCCAACGACTTAGTAACCAATCCACAATTAGGATCATTCAGTAAAACTAGATCCAAAATTCTACCATTCAAGTTAGCAACTTTGCAAATTTGATGTAAATTTAAAGACAACATGGTATCAATAAAAATTTGTTCCACATCACTCGTAACATTGGATGGAAAAACAGAAGCAGTATTATCATCATCAGTACAACAACATAAACCCGGAAGATTGAAGTCACCCAATACACATATGATGTCATGTATGCTACACTCAGATACAAAATAATAAATATTTGCACAGTGTAATCTATAAACCTCAACAGGGCTCAGAGGTGGGACATATGCAGCATATAAATACATTGATTTTACTGTCCAAGATAATTTCACAGCAACATATTCCACAGTATTATTCGGACATACTACATCATAATTTATAATTGAATTATGCACAGCTACAAGAACTCCACCACCATCAGATTTATCACTTGTTAGGCTGGAACTGTCACATCTGTATGTAACATAATTACCATCAAAGAATTCCGAACTTAAAACACCTGGTCTCAACCATGTCTCAGATAAAACATATATCGGATAACAAGACGACGATAGAAATAATGAAAAATGCGTTGATTTTGTGCGCATACCACCAACATTCTGATAATAGATTGAGATTGGCGGTAGGCCATCAAATGAATCGATCAACGATGGTCAAACAATACCTGTTCCCAGCTGAAGGTGGCGTGGATCCTATTATGTCGATGTTAAAATGCTCGAATCTGGAATTTGGCTGTACGTAGTTCGATATCGCTGATTTGTTGTGGCGAGTAGTTTTCGAAAGTTGACACTGAACACATGTCCTCACGTATACCTGGCAATCCTTATTTATCGCCGGCCAAACGAATCGATCACAAATCAATTTTTGGGTACCACGAACCCCTGGGTGGGTTAATTCGTGTAATTTTTTGATGATTTTTCGGCGATATTCCATCGAGACGAATGGGCGAATACGATTTTGTGAAGAATCACAATAAATTTGTATATTTGTATCCGGCATGGTGAAGCGACTTTTTTGCAAGGATATCTTCTTTGAATTCCCGTCCAGTATTGATTTTAATTCTGCTGCCAATTTCTCGAAATTGACTTCGCCCGTTAAATTTATCACGTTAATTCTTGACAGTAAATCAGCCACATTGTTATCCGAACCGATAATATGACGAATGTCAGTCGAAAATTGACTGATGTAGTCGAGTTGCCTAATTTGCCTCGGCGTTAGTGGTTCTTTCTTTTGTCGGAATGCGAATGTAAGCGGTTTGTGATCAGTATAGATACAAAATTTTCTTCCTTCCAACATGTGACGGAAATATTTCACAGCCTGATAAATGGCAGTCAACTCTCTATCTTAGGTGTGTCACATTTGTTTAGTTTCTGATAATTTTTTTGAATAGAAACCCAAAGGCTGGAGCTCACTTCCGTTTACAGATTGGTTTAAACATGCGCCAACGGCATGGTTTGACGCATCCGTAAATAAAAGTAGGTCTATGTTGCTTACCGGGGGCGCCAATAAGGTTGAATTAATTAGGTCATTTTTATATAGTTGAAAAGCTGTAACTGCTTCTTCCGACCGCTCAATTGGTGTTTGATCATTTTTTTTTTGTTTCCAATAATAAACTTTTGAAGCGTTGATTGATTTTTTACTGCATTTGTTGTAAACCTTCGGTAAAAATTTACCATGGTCAGAAAACGTTTTAACCCAGCCGCGGTTGTTGGCCGTTCGAATTTTTTTATTGCTTCAATCTTTTCTGGTAGGGGTTTTAAACCATTTGCTGTGATTAAGTGCCCAAAAAAATTAACTTCGGCTATTTCAAATATACTGATACTTAATTAACAATATATAATAGCAATACTTAGTCGAGGGCTTAAAATTTAAAGATTAGTGGCACACAGTACACCAAAGTTAATCAGAAAACAATTGAACAGCTAACGGAATGACATAAAACACTCTGATTCACAAATCACAAAGTGTTTTAAGTACAGTTCATTTATATTATGTTTCACTCAGATTTTATGAGTAAAATATTATATATTGTATAATTTATAATGAAATGTCCATAAATTGTATAAATCACATTTTTATAAATCACTTTAAGTTAATTAATCAATTCATATAGTATAATTAAAAAATTATTTAGAAAAATTGTAACTTTAAAACTCACAGTATGGTAAAAAAAAAAAATGTTATTTGGATATCATCTGAAAAATCGATTTGCACCCAAGCATCATACTGCATTAGATAAAATGATGGAAAATGTTATAAACCGTGATCGTATGAACACTGATGGTCGAGTGATATGCATAAAAATTCAGGTGAACAAAAACCTCGGTGAATTTGATGAATTGGTGGGTAGAAAAGAATGGCTGGCCGAACTGTAATTGTGCTGTTTTTTAAAGAAACTTTCCACCACTTTTTGCAGTAATAATTTCACAGGTCTGTGCACAGCTGTAACAAAATACATGTTGTGATAATTTTGACTATTGGCCAAACGTTTTTCAGGCGCTCACCTTATAAAAAGAGAATCATGTTTATTTTTTTTTGCACCGACGATCGTAAAAGAAGTGATCGATTTGCACAGACCTACGAAGCAAACGTCTACAAGAAAATTGCAGTGGATATCAAAAAATTGTGTTCTGCGACAAAAGTCGAATTTGGTGTGTAATTAACTAATTAATATTGGTGTCAAAAGGTTGTATTGACAATATTTTTACTGGTGGTGTTGTGTCCAAATTGTGTGCAAATTTTACTTATCCTTGTAAAAATTTGTACATAATTTGATTTTCAGCCAGTGGTTCTTTTTGGCGGCAATACGAGTAGATCTGAGATATACAAAATCAAATTGTTGATCACTTCGAGCCCGAAAGCTAATGTTTTTTTTTTGTTTTCAGAATTTTTCTTTATAAACAAATCAAAACCGAAACCAAAAAAATTGAGAGGACCGTAATGGTATGGCAGATGAAGCAGATATTGATTTAAATAAAGCATTCTGTTTTTTTTTTTTTTTATGTAGGCAAATATTCCAGTATTTAGCGACTTGCTTGCTTCTGAATTAATTAATTGAAATTCAAATGAAAATATCACGAAGT
The DNA here is from genome assembly GCA_958295665.1 of Tipula vernalis. Taxonomy (NCBI): domain Eukaryota; kingdom Metazoa; phylum Arthropoda; class Insecta; order Diptera; family Tipulidae; genus Tipula; species Tipula vernalis. The sequence goes on from OY282560.1 coordinate 139,554,067, forward strand.
TAAAATTTTAATCTGATGACGAAACTTCGTGCACAGCATGTGATATTGCCTCAATGGAATCAATAACGGTAGAATCACTATTGCTGGAGAATGCAACAGAAGTTCTGGATTTAAGTGAATTTTAAAATTTTTAAAAACAAATCTTCTTTTAATACTGTATAAAATAGAGCAGCTTTGTTTTCGGTTGTAAGCGAGAAGCGACTAAACCATCCAGGCGCGCACACAGATAAAATTTTAGGGAAGGGTCCAAATTACTTAAACATTCTAGTCAAAGAAAATTTAAAGTGTAAATAAAAATTTATTAATAGACCTTAATATACATATAGGTATTAGTTGAATTGTCACAATCATGCCATTATGTCCTTATATGTATGTATAATGCAAAAAAAAAAATATAAATAAATAAAACTAAAATAATAAAAAGTATCATCAGTATAAAAAGAAAAACTTAACGAAAAGGAAACTAGCAAATTAGATAATACTACAGTTCAATTCAATATTAATTGAAAATTAATTTATCTGGTTTAAATATCAAAATCTAGATGCCTTGGACTTAAAGCAAATCCCCTTATAAAGTCTTCAGGAGATATTTCATTGTCATGGATATTTAGTAAAACTAATCCATTGAGCCTATCGTTATCCATCGTGTTTCTCAAATATGATTTGATTCTTCTCAGTGTTGAGAAAGACCACTCATTGGTGCAGGTTGTAACTGGCAAAACACATAATATTTTGAGTAATCTATTAATATGAGGATAGAAGTCGTCGTCGCATATACAGTAGGCTTCAATTGCGGATAATCTCTCTAAATCTTTAATTTTTCTCTTCCAAAGTTTTAATTCTACAAGCAACGTTTCATTGTTTTCTTCAAACTTTGACTCGGACGAACAAAATGTGCAAATCTTCAAGAAATCGTCATCGGTGGATGTACCCTCGTCATTATTGGTGAGGTAAGCAAATTTTAACAAAATACCATTATGCTTATCTAGCCTCTCCTTGATTTCCATTATGAGATTATTTAACAATGGTAAAAATATTACGCTTCTATAATACTCTTCAGGTGTTGAAGCTGGTATATTATTATGGTATCGCGATTGCTGTGAAACTCTAGGTATTTTAATGACATCATTGTGTGTGGCATCTAAAAAGCTCGGATGCGTTTTTGAAAAATACCTTTGAACATGGACTCTGCATCTTCTTTATATTGTTCCAATATTTTAATAACAGAATCTGCATACATCATGCCCTTTTTCAAATCTATATTAATCGATTGTAAATATTCACTTAATTTTTTCGTTACCGAAAATAATTTAGACATTGTCGGCAAAGATATAATGAAATCAGTTTTGCACACATTTGAACAAGTTTTTGTTTCCTTGAATCAGGACAAGGTTCTGGAATTTTTAATTTTAATACATCTTGCCGTTTTGGGGTATGAAAAAAATCATATACAATTTGGTAATAACTCCAATACAATTTCGTATTTCTGGAATATTACAAGAATGAGAAATCGCCAAATTTAAGCTATGTGAGCTGCAATATACGTACAAGGCTAAAGGATATTCCTTCTGAATGCGAGCTTGCACACCTTGAAATGGTCCACTCATAGATCGTGCCCCATCGTAACCTTGTCCTCTCAAAAACTTTAAGTTTATCCCGAATGATTTCAGAGTCTCCACTAAATGAGATGATAAATTAAGTCCTGTTGTATTAACTATCGGAACGTACTGCAGAAATAATTTTTTTATACAATTGTTTTCTAAAAATCGCACTACCAAAGAAAATTGTTCAATGCCAGCAATATCCGTTGTTTCGTCTGCCAGTATACTAAAACATTCGGAATCATTTACACATTTAGCACGATATCTCCGGAATTTATGGACAACCTTATCAACTAGATTGATGGGAACGGCCTTATTGTTATTTATTTGCTCTAAATTTGAGGATACCTCAATACTTTTCCTGTGATATTGTGTCTTGTCGTGATTATTAAAATACTCAACAGCATGTTTCCAATTATTAAAGGGCTTTGTTTTGCTAGTTTACCTGCGCTTTCTGTTTTGTGTTTCCCAACCTCATCATTAGAAAATAAGACATAGTATTTACAAAAAGCTCCATCAATTTGCCTGAATAGCACAACCAGCCCCATTTGTCTAACCATTGTTTCTAAAATTTCAGGTTCTTCTTACCTATTTTACTTGAGGGAAACAAATATTTGCAATCCGGAACCCAAAGATTATTTAAATTTAGGGTAACGCAATATCGGTTTGAATATCATTTACCACTAACAGATTTTCGCTAGTAATTATATAGTGTTATTCGTTTTATTTGAATTTATATTTGACGATTGTGTACAAAACGGGGAATTTACATTTTGAGCAGTTGTGTTTGCACTTTCCGTTGTATTATTCGATGACGAAGAAACAAAATAAGAAACCAATTTAGTTTGCCGTTTTTTGTTGTTTTCATTCATTATTCTGTTTGGATCTTAGTTTTACTGTAATTTTAAATTTCAATGCGTTTAATTAGCCTTATTTTAATTTTTTTAGTTCACACGAAATACACATTTACTTTACTCACAAGGAAAATAATATGACAATGACAACAAAATGAACATTGCAACAATTTCCTGTACGCCCTGAATGACTGCGTTTGTATGACGATCTATGAAATTTGTTTATTGAGTTGGTAAACCATTTTTGTGAGTTGAATTATTTTTGAATTAAGTTTAATCTTAAAAAAAAAAATATTTTAATGTTTTAGTTGAAAGCAAACAATTTTATTAGTAGGATTTCATATTCAAGTAACATATCAATTTATCTTATAAAATTAAGGTTTAGGGATGGATCCGGACCCGCGAACCCTCCTTATGTGTACGCGCCTGAAACCATCAATGAACTGTAACATTTAACAGACCACTATAGTTATCTAGTATTTATGACTATGTATGAATCTCTTGCGTGCAGGCACCATTATAGTTTATCATATTTTAGCGTTACAACTGCCTGATATCGAAACATTTGCGTGGACAGACTCTATGATAACTTTGGATTGGGTCAGAGGAAAACCAAATAAGTTTAAAACGTTTGTTGCGAACAGGATTGTCGAAATTCAGTCTATATTATTTCCACGACAATGGAATTATGTAAAATCAGAAGACAACCCGGCAGATTGCGCATCACGAGGCCTAAATGCTTTCACATTCTAAGCATATACAGGACACCCCGCCACATCCACAGATCGAAGAAGCCACAGGAGAGAAGATCAAAATATCAACACTACTTGGCACGATCAACGAAGAAAATGGTATATTATGCGCTATAGATCGCTGTTTATCACTCACTAAGGCAGTAAGGATCAACGCATATGTTCTTAGATTTGCAAAAAGAACAACTAAATCTTTACCGAGATACTTGACAACTAAGGAACTAAATGATAGCCAAATGTTAGCAATGAAACTAACGCAACTAGAACCTCAAATTGAATCTCAGCTTCGATCACTTGATCCAAAAATAGATGGGAATGGGTTACTGCGAGTAGGCGGCAGACTGTCTAACCCTCAACATCAAATAATAGTGCCTTATAAGAGTCACTTAAAATGGCTCCTATAGATTATGCACATAAGATGACCTTACACGGAGGAAAGACGCTACACTGGCATTTATTCGGTAAAGGTACTGGATTATTAAAGGTCCATTAGCAGCAAAAACTTACATCAATAGATGTATAATCTGCCACAAATAACGCGCGAAAACCTTAAATCAAATGATGTGAGATCTTCCAATATCTAGAGTAACCCCGACACGGCCTTTTACTCATACTGGGGCAGATTATGCTGGGCCTTTCCAACTACGGTGTTCACCAGGTCGAGGTCGTAAAATCTATAAAGGTTACTTAGCAGTATTCATTTGCTTTGTAGTAAAAGCTATTCACATAGAAGTAAGCGATTTGTCATCAGGAGGTTATAACCGAGTTAAAATTTGCTAGGTTTTTTTTATGTTTAAATCAATATTTCTGGATTCATTAAAATTTGTTTACTATTGAATTGATTTTAGTTTGGATTGGTATGGAATTATCTTTATAAATTTGAATATGTAGTAAATAGTCAGTTCTCAATGTCAAAAATTTCATATTTCCTTTGTCTGTCCGGGTAACTAAAATTCCTGGATTATTCCTTAAAAATGTTTTTTGGTTGTTTAACCTTCCCTAAAATGAGAATTTCGAATGGCGATAACTTTTTTATATTTGCTCCATATTTATGAATTGTTATTATATTTATGAAATGGTTCAAGATATCAATTTTATCAATAATTTTGAAATTTTTGACCGAATTACCGATAGTTGGTGGACAGAATAATTAAAATTAGTATTATTTTTGAAGGGAAGATCGATATTTGTCACACTAACTAACCATTTACAAACAATGTTAACTAGACTATTGGAAAATTCATTCAAACTATTTAATACAATATTTTCAAATTTGGCCATTTGTCTTACCATGATTAATTGAAATTGAATTTATATTATTCAATACATCGACGGAGGAAATTCAAATATTGTTTTGTGTATCTGTTAAATGTATCTGTTTTGAGGTCCCTTGAATCCGAAAAAGTGGGTTTCGAAGTCTGTATCCCCTCTACAGACCAGATAGTTTAACCAAACCAACTGAAACTTGGCAAATCAGCCAACCGGAAGTCACAACTTCCGTAAATTTATTTTATTAATACCTCAAAAAGTATTAAGTTTGTTTTATTTTTATTTTTTTGTTTTCGCAAAACGATGGTGGAATTTCGACTACCAATGAAACTTTTAAATTAATGAAAGTTATAGAAAGCAAATTTTTTCTTTAGAAAATACGACCAAGGAATACGCAGTACGTACCTACACGACATTTAAAAGATATGTGTTTTGTAAACAAATAGGCGCTTCAAAATAGGAATGGTGAGGTAGGAAGGAAGTTGCACAATTTAGGAACCTTGACGTTTTCAGTATCACTATTATTTGTCCACTAAAGGCACAGATCCAACTAGGTGACGTATCCAATAACGCTTCTTAAAATTTGAAATCTTAATCATATTTCACTTCATGGCAAATCGATCATCTGCGACAGTTCTTGGTAATGGTAATGGTATTGAAGTAGGGGTATTGAATGAACTTGTTTCTATTGTGTTGGATAATGAAGGGTCTTTCTTTCATACCACAACAGAAATATAAGAGAAATCAACGGCAACGTAAACGTCTACCAAACATAACAAAACAACGCTTAATGTCCCTTTGAAGTTGTAATATAGGCTTCTACTGTTTTTTCGGTACTTGCATCACAATATGTTTAGCGTCTAATGCAGTCAGCAGTACGCAAATATTCCATCTTTTTTCAACCCCCTCATACGTTTAGCCATTGTTCTTCAGTATCTGGAACTGGCTATAAGAAACAATAGAAGTACATCTAAAATAACATTAATACATAAAATAAAATGATTAAGTATTTTACTTACATATTTTGTAGGATCGTAATGGTATGGCAGATAAAGCAAATATTGATTAAATAAAGCATTCATTTTTTTTTTTTTTTTTTTTTTTTTTTTTTTAATAAATCATAGGCAAATATTCCAGTATTTAGCGCGACTTGCTTACTTCTGAATTAACTAATTGAAATTCAAATGAAAATATCACGAAGTTGAAATTTGAAGCTGACGACCAATCTTCGTGCACAGTATGTAATAGAATCACTATTGCTGGAGAATACAACAGAAGTTCTGGATTTAAGCGAATTTTAAAATTTCTCAAAACAAATCTTCTTTTAATACTGTATAAAGTAGAGCAGCCTTGTTTTCGGTTGTAAGCGACTAAACTCATCAATTAACTGTAACATTTAACAGACCACTTTAGTTATCTAGTATTTATGACTATGTATGAATCTCTTGCGTGCAGGCACCATTACAATTCATCATATTTTATTCCAGTTATAAATAAAATTTGACAAGTTTCTAAGTAATTTAGATATTTTCACAGATTGAGTAAACACAATTTTAATAACTTAGCTAATTCCGAGAATTTCTAAAAAAATTAGTTACCACACACACTCCAATATAAAAAAAAATCATGATTTAAAATGCGAGTTATATGATTTTATTAATCGCTAGGCAAGTGAATATCGTCACTTAGCTTCTATAAAATAAACAACTTATTTATTATTTATTTTTATAAAACCAATAATCATTAAAGAGCCAAATAAATTAAAACTGGCATTGAAATCGCCTGAAAAGTAATCTCAGATATATGATTATAATATTAAATGGTAAATAATAAAAACTTTTGTATGGGGTGTCCCATTTTTTTGCAGCTGTCATTTGTGAACAGTAATGTTTAGTGATTGAGACATAGAATGGATCTTAAAGCAACCACAAGTGAATTGTGATTTTTCGAAGAAAATCATCTTCTCCGATGTGGCGCATTTCGAACTTGATGGCTATGCCAACAAACAGAATTTTCGCATTTGGGAAGCTTACAATCCAATAATGATTTTTCAATATTCCATGCATCCCTCACGAACCACTGTTTGGTGCGCATTGGATTTTTTCTTTGAGTTTTTTTTGAAAAAAAAAAAAGGCGTATGCCAGGAACCCAAGAACAATGCATAAATTGAAAGAAGAGATTCGACGCGCCGTTCATGAAATTGAGCCGACACTACGCCAAAATGTCACAGAAAAATTTTTGTCAGAATGACCAACGAACGCCGTCAACCACGGAGCGGCCATTTCCATGTCTACAGAACTTTTCAAATAAACACTGGGTATACCCTTGATAATTGCTATTACTTCAAATGCGAGTAAATAATTATTCAAAATAGAAAAAACTCAAAAACCATACAAAATTGATATATTAATATTACTTTAACCCTTGACCACATCAGCTCACACGACATCAATATTAAAATAATTATTTCGAAAAATCACTTATATGTATGTATAATTAAGCCAACATAATATAACACATATGTGAGCGACTCAAGACTAGGACATTGTTTTGGGAAAAATATAACCGCCTTTTAAAAATGATACATGAAGTATTTTTATTTCACTATAAGCTATATATAACACTAAAAAATGTTGATGGATGGGGGGCAGCACATGACTTTCCAATTATTATTCGTACATCATATAATAAAAACGGTAGAGAATTCACACCCGAAGAATAACCATTTTCTCGGGACAGTAGATAAACAAAGCAAACGGAATTTGGCGCGACAACAATACTTTCCTTATTATGTAATTGGAAAATCATAATAAATTATCGAAAAATATTTCTTAATTAAATACAAAAGATTTTTTTTTTTTTTTATAAAACTCGCGAGACACTTTAAATTTTATTTGACATAATTTTCAATTTCTATATTTATGTAATATGCCTCGCTGGTTTTATTTTACATAGACATATGTACGTATTATATAATTATTAACTCTAAAGCAGCAACAGAAAAGTACTTTAAATTTTTTTAATTCTATTTAAAACAAATTTATGGGTATTTACCAAATTTATGGGTATTTGTGTTCACCAAAAAACCCTAAAATCTTAAATAATATCCATCAACAATTATTTTTATTAATTTTATTTATGTTTAAAATAAGAAATATCAATTCAAGATTTCGTTTTTTATTTTGTTTTCTTATTTATTTATTTGATGTGATCTTTGGACTTATTTTTTATTTTTTTATTTTCTTAAGTTGGTCGTTTTATTTATATTTCATCTATATACACATACTCGTAGTTATTGATTAGAGTGCGGTTTCGATGATGATGATGATGATGATGATGATGAAGATGATATTTTAGATTAGATGAAATAAGAATATAATTTCGTTGTAATCGTTAAAAGATGCAGGTTTCTGACCTCTTTCCAGAAAACAAAAATAGAATTGAATCTATACAAATCAAAAATTTGATAAAGGAACATTGTTGATCGTAGCTTAGAGGCACCGATAAATTCTAAATGTTTTATTAAATTGAACATATTTGGAAGATCTGCTTCTTTGTGATTGGGCAACGCCGTTTATTTTTAAAATTATGAAAAAAATGTATAACAGTAATATCTGTTTAGACAACGTCTGGCAACGGTGAATACATTAATATTGCATCCAACTGCGAAGTCAACTTTCCCAGTAATACTAATTTCTTGTCTTTTGCGATTTCACACTTTTCACAATGCTTACCTTAAGAAAACATAAAAATAGTTTATCAATGATTTCGGTTCTTTAACTGCAGGATTGTCAAGGTCGTGATTGGGATTCCCTAAATTAACAATTATCAATAAAAAATTTTTAATAATTCATGGATTATCTCTAGGCATGCTTATTCAAGAAACAATAGTATTTTTGTCCGGTAAATTTTTTTTAATTGCATATCGAGCAACGAATGCGCCCTCGAAATTACAAAAAGCAGTTTTGGTTAGGACGAAAACGACCATGGTTCATGGATTGAGGGTTAAAATATTTTATTTATCGGTTTAAATTGAAAATAGTAAAGTACCTACGGTACTTTCGGTCAAGAACCAGAGGATTTAAACGGAAACAAAGTATTGTTAATAATTTTGGAATTAAATCAAACTAAATCCAATTTTTCGTTACGATTTTCAGTGAGTAAAGTGCCTTAAGAAGAAATTTTGGAAATATAAACGTGAAAAATTGTTTGCGGAAAGATCTGCCCTTAGCAAATGCAATAAACAAGATTGGTGAAATGGTACTTTTTCCTAATAATCGACATTTGAAGGAATAATCATCATTTCAGCATTGAAACTATGGACACATTTAAATTTACTTTACGGATCAACAAAGAAATATCGGGATTACCATTTTTAACATTACCTTTGAAGCAACAAATTAATTTTGTTTAAATTAATATGTCTAGAGGTACCTTCAAATCCAGCTCCATCGGGAACAGCGGAACCTGAAATTACCTCAAGAGAGACGACCTCAAAATGGATCGTTTTAAACTAGGAAATACATTTTATTTATCCTTTAAAAAAGATTTAATTCCCAATCCTAGGATTGCAGCTGATTCAGTATCATTCATATATACAAAAATATACTAAGATGGTAATTCTTTGACAACAGTTGTTAGCTGTTTGTCAAATATTTTAAATTATTACGTGGATCGTAATTTTTCGGCAATAAACACCGGCAGATTTTAAAATTAAAACCAAAAGTAGATATAGATTCAAATTTAGTTGTAATTTTGACAAAAAAATTGTGTAATAATATAAAATTAAAACAGTAATTCAAATTTGGACTTAGATAACTTTGTAGAGGCTTTACAGTTTGTCCTTGGTTTTAATGAGTTTAGTTTTAACGGAAGATTAGCTATACCAAATACCGAACTGATTCAATTCTTAATGATTTCAACAGCTTTATTCCGTGAATAAAATTTTCTTGTTAAATTAAAAAAGACAATCGTTTAGCCTTTTTAGAAGTATTTGGAAATTTCTGTACCTATTGATATCACTAGTGTGAAGTTTATGACAAATTGACAAAAAACCTCACAACAGCAAAAAAGTGTAAAAGCAAGTACATATTACACTTTCTACACAATCTATAGGAAGATGGCTTCATATACTTTGTCATTTTTTAACAAAATTGTGTAGCTTACACTTGCTACAGTAAAACTTCCATAAGTCGAACTTCTATTAGTCGAATTATTCCATAAATCGGATTTTTTTGTGGCAGGAGCCACAATTTGTATTGGGAAGGAATTTCTATATCTCGAATTTTCTTTAACTACTCGAACAAATTATTTTGGCAACTGGTGATTCGACTTATAGAAGTTTCACTGAATTCGAAAAAAATTTAATTTTATATTCAAAAATTTTGGAAACTAAATAAATGTGGTGAGTTGTATTAAAGCTCGAAGGTAAAATACTAAATAGTTACACCCAGAAGTATGTTTTAAAATTATAATAAAAATTAAGTTTTGTTAATTTTCATAAGGCATTAAAATTCAATACTGTAAATATTTTCGCTCATTAGAAAAGTAAATAGAAACATTTATTAACCAATGACATGTTCCCTGGATCTGAGTATGCCATCACGTTGGTGAGCATTTAGTGGATAATATAAAGTAATCGCCATATTAACGCGACCCTCAACAAACCGGTGGTCGATTTTACAATAAAACATACACTAAAATTATGTGTAGTGTATTTTCGAAGGCCAATAACAGGCCATCGTAGAGATTGTTCCCTGGATCTGAGTATGCTATCACAATTGTATACATTTAGTGGATTATATAAAGTAATCACCATATTAACGCGGCCCCCAACAAGCCGGTGGTCGATTTTACAATAAGACATACACTAAAATTATGTGTAGTGTATTTTCGAAGGCCAATAACAGGCCATCGTAGAGATTGTTCCCTGGATCTGAGTATGCCATCACATTGGTATACATTTACTGGATAATATAAAGTAATTGTTGTTAATTATTTATGGTGCAAAGCTGGACAAATATATTTACGGAAATCTGCAGGGTCTGATGTTCATCGAATTGCTTCGGTCAACGATATTTTTCGGATTAAAAACATTCACAAGAAAATTGAAGGCAAGACATCTGATTGAACTATCTGGGAACCTGGAAATTTATAGATTGTTAAGTATTGTGATTTATTTACTTGTACTAGCTCAGTTTTTATTTTTTCTTGTGTTTTTATTTTATTTTATTTTATTTTATTTTATGTTGATTTCATCGCCACTATCAATTGCTTTGTCTATTTACATTTCCTTAACAGATTTAATTAGTCAAATTTTTTTGTGTTTAATTTCTTTTACGTTGGCACTATTGAATATTAATACTATGAATGTAAAGCACGATGTAAGTTATTTTTGGTCGTTTTACTCGTTTTTTGTTTTTTCTAATATTTTAAATTTTTACGTAAACATATCTTTTCTTATCATTAAGCGAATTTTAAATTCAACGCGATATTTTATGATTATTGCTCTATATTATATTTTTGCTCAATTTATTTTTATCATTGTTTGTAAGTTATTTTTGATTTGCATTTTTTGTGAGTAGTAAATATAGCATACTGCACCAAAATATTAGAAGTTTAAGAGCAAATTTTGATATGTTTAGTACGTTTGTAGCCAGTCTGAATACTCTACCTGATTTGATTTTTGTTTCTGAAATTTGGATTTATTCGAACGAAACAACAGAATTCAATTTGCCTAATTACAGCTTTAAAGCTTTCTGTAACGATAATTACCGCGCCGGTGGAGTTGGGGTGTTTATACATAAAAATCTAACAGTTATATCATGCTGTACTTGTAATTGGATTTCAGCTGATGTTCTTAGATTAGACATTCAACTAGGTAAAAATTTTTGGATTTTTTTGTGTTTTTACCGTTTTTGTAATAGCGATCTTAATGATTTTTGCAATGATTTAGATAATTTGCTGGGTACTATTAACAATAATAACATAGTGATCTTAGGTGATATTAATATAAATCTATTGAATAACGTAAGCTGTTTCAACTACCAAGCAATGCTTGCATCATATGGATTCCTCAGTGTATCTAACAATCCAACTAGGAATCTATCATGTTTAGACCATGTTTTTGTTAAATCCAGTAGTACATATACTTTTAGTATTGATAATTTACCAATACATTTTTCCGATCATAATTTAATTACTCTCAATATTTGGGTAGAATCGAATAGACCTGTGATATGTTATAGTGGAAAGAGTTCAAAAGTTAATTATGACAAACTTAGAGATCGTCTTCTAGTTGAAAACTGGGATCTTGTTTACCATGAAAAAAATTGTAATACAGCATTCGATATTTTCTTAAATAAATTAATTTCCCATATTGAACTTTCCAAAGAAATAATTACTTATCGCATTAGCAAGAAGTTAAAGCCCTGGATGAATTATTATCTTTTGTGTAAAATTAATAAACTTAAAAAAATTTCTAAAAAATTTAGAAGGTATCCAAATAACACTCGGTTAGAAAATTATGTAAGAAAACTCTCTAAGCATGTAAATATGACTGTTAAACGGGTCAAAAGAGTATATTACAAAGATAAATTTGGTTTAATAGGGAATAATCCTAAGCTTATGTGGAAGGAAATTGATGATATTTTGGGTAGAAATACGTCCCAAAACAAAAACCAAATAACACAAATTTATGAATATCAATCAAACGTTCTTCTTACTGATGATCAGAATATATGTAATGAATTTAATAAATTTTTTATAACTGTTTCATCCTATATGACTTCCAATATTTTTCCTAATAGTACTAACAGTGGAGAGCAAAAACAATTTATTTTTGGAAACCGTGATAGTTACTGTACTTCTTGTTATTTCGATGAAATTAATTCTTTGGAGATTATTTCTGAAATTCAGAAGTTAAAAAACAAACATTCTAAAGGATTTGATGGAGTAGATAATATCATTGTTAAAAATTGTGCCTGGTATTTGGTTGATGTATTAAAATTTGTATTTAATTTAAGTCTAAAGAGCGGAATTTTTCCAGGCGCCTTAAAAATAGCTGTTGTTATTCCAGTTTTTAAAAAGGGTGATGCTCTGCAATTAAACAATTACCGACCGATCTCACTATTGAGTACTTTTTCAAAATTATTTGAGAAATTAATTAAACGACGATTAGTCTCTTACCTTGGTAAAATAAAATTTTTTAGTGATCACCAATTTGGATTCATAGAAGGAAAATCTACGGAAGAAGCTCTTTTAAATTTTCTGAGCAATATTTATTTAGCAATCAACAACTCTCAGAAATGCTCAGCAGTATTTGTGGACATTTCAAAAGCATTTGATACTGTTAACCATGACATACTCATAATGAAATTGTCAAGTATTGGTGTTAGAGGCAAATTATTAGATTGGTTTATAAGTTACCTTCGTAAGCGTAGTCAAATTGTAAAAATTAATAAAGTGAATAGTCCTCCAGGTCTTCTAAAATGTGGTGTTCCTCAGGGCTCAGTTTTGGGACCCTTATTGTTTTTAATTTATTTCAATTCTATCTTTGAAATTAATCTTAGAGGGTGTGCTACAGCGTTTGCAGATGATTTGGCTTTGACATATGCGTCTAATGATTACGTTGATATTCAACGGTTTATCAATTTTGATTTATGCACTCTAAGTAAATGGTTTTTTTATCACCGACTTGTTGCTAGTGAAAAATCTAGAATTATGCATTTTAGACGGCCCGACATAACAGTTGATCAAAACTTTTTCAAGTATCACGTATACCCGTGTGATAAGAATCCATGTTTTGGGCAATGTTTTGATTTGCCCTGCATAAATGAGTTTAAATACTTAGGTGTAACAATTGACTCGCAGCTAAATTGGACCTCCCACCTAACTAATATCAGGAAAATTGTTGTTACTGCAGTGAATAAATTTTATAATCTTCGACCTTTGTGCCCTTCTTTTATTTTAAGAAGGTTATATCATGCTCTTGTTGAATCTATCTTAATGTATGGTATAACTAGTTGGGGTGGTATTTACTTTGCTAATATTGCAGATCTTTTTGTAGCGCAAAAAAGAATTATCAAATTAATTTATGCTTGTCCAAGGAATACACCCACTATTCCGCTTTTTCGCGAGTTAAACTTGTTGCCTCTAAGGTATTTGTATGTTTTTAAAGTATTGAAAATGTTTTTTGTTCGTAGCAATAGTTATCATAGTCGAATATACCACGTGTATAATATGAGAAATCCAAACAATTTTGTCGGTCTTCGTTGTAATAGTGAAAGGTTTAGAAGATTTTATTTATATATGGCGCCTTTTTGGTTCCATCTTTTACCTAAAAATGTGAAAATGCTTCCATCTGCGCAGAAGCATAAATTTAACAGGGAAATTCGGACTTGGTTACTTGACATCGATGATATCGAGCAATATTTTTAGTATAAATGTTAAATTACATTATGTTCTAATGTGCCGTCGTGTAGTTAAATATATCTATTTTAATAACTGAGCTTGTATTTTGTTGAAGATTATTGTTAATTATGTAAACAAAGAATATTATATAAATTTTAATTAAAATTTGTTTTAAATTGCTCCACTACAGACATAATGTCTATAGGAGCTGTACTTTATTTCATATTTTATAATGTTGTTTCAATTAGATTTTAATTTTGTATTTATTTTATTGAAATAAAGATAGTAATAATAATAATAATAATAATAATAATTGCCATATTAACGCGACCCTCAAAAAACCGGTGGTCGATTTTACAATAAGACATACACTAAAATTATGTGTAGTGTATTTTCAAAGGCCAATAACAGGCCATCGTAGAGATTGTTCCCTGGATCTGAGTATGCCATGATAATTGTATACAGTTAGTGAATTATATAAAGTAATCGCCATATTAACGCGACCCGCAACAAACCGGTGGTCGATTTTACAATAAGACATACACTAAAATTATGTGTAGTGTATTTTCGAAGGCCAATAACAGGCCATTGTAGAGATTGTTCCCTGGATCTGAGTATGCCATCACAATTGTGTACAGTTAGTGGATTATATAAAGTAATCGCCATATTAACGCGACCCGCAACAAACCGGTGGTCGATTTTACAATAAGACATACACTAAAATTATGTGTAGTGTATTTTTGAAGGCCAATAACAGGTCATCGTAGAGATTGTTCCCTGTATCTGAGTATGCCATCACATTGGTATACATTTAGTGGATAATATAAAGTAATCGCCATATTAACGCGACCCTCAACAAACCAATGGTCGATTTTACGTCGATTTTTGTTATTGGCCTTCGAAAATACACTACACATAATTTTAGTGAATGTTTGTTGAGGGTCGCGTTAATATGGCGATTACTTTATATTATCCAGTAAATGTATACCAATGTGATGGCATACTCAGATCCAGGGAACAATCTCTATGATGGCCTGTTATTGGCCTTCATAAATACACTACACATAATTTTAGTATATGTCTTATTGTAAAATCGACCACCAGTTTTTGAGGGTCGCGTTAATATGGCGATTACTTTATATTATCCACTAAATGTATACCAATGTGATGGCATACTCAGATCCAGGGAACAATCTCTACAATGGCCTGTTATTGTTTTCGAAAATACACTACACATAATTTTAGTGTATGTCTTATTGTAAAATCGACCACCGGTTTGTTGAGGATCGCGTTAATATGGCGATTACTTTATATTATCCACTAAATGCTCACCAACGTGATGGCATACTCAGATCCAGGGAACATGTCATTGGTTAATAAATGTTTCTATTTACTTTTCTAATGAGCGAAAATATTTACAGTATTGAATTTTAATGCCTTATGAAAATTAACAAAACCCTAATTTTTATTATAATTTTAAAACATACTTCTGGGTAACTTTTTAGTATTTTACCTTCGAGCTTTAACACAACTCACCACATTTATTTAGTTTCCAAAATTTTTGAATATAAAATTAAATTTTTTTCCAATTAGTATGTGTAGCTACACAATTTTGTCAAAAAAAGACAAAATATATGAAGCCATCTCCTTATAGATTGTGTAGAAAGTGTAATTCTTACTTTTACACTTTTTTTGCTGTTGTAAGGTTTTTTGTAAATTTGTCATAAACTTCACGCTAACATTCATATCACAAATCCATCTTCTTACAAAAACATACAGTATTTTTTTTAGTTGAAAAGGTCTTAAAATTATGAGATGAAAATTTTTACCCAGCCAATTTTTCAAAATTAACAAATGTATTGATTGGAAATGGTTATGCCAAAAATGTATTTTCCGGATCCCTAACAAAAGCTATTGAAAAAAATGAAAAACCCTCGACAAATTTTCATGTCAATTCCATACGTATGTATATTAAAATCCTTTTTGAAAAAATTAAATTTGCGGTCATAAATTTGATATAAAAATTGTTGGTAGACCTAACAAATGTCTAGATAAGGTTTGATTTACAAAATAAAAACCCAACATTTCTTTAGAGTTCCAATCAAATTTGGTGTTTAAATTAAAATGTTCTGGTGCGATGGTGGATATGTAGGTCGGACAAAACAATTTAAAAAATTCATTAAATGACTATAACAACATTCATCTAAATTAATTTTCACTGAATTACAATTGACGATTGGGCTCTGTCGGACAAGAAAAAGCTGTGCACCCAGATTTAAAAAAAAAAAAGTCACAGTTAGATTTGATCATTCACTCAAATATTACATGAAATTGATGACTATCAAAGCTATCTAGATTTTTATAAAGGGTGCAAAGCTTTATTTTTGGGCGAAAGGTATCGTATTTCTAACTTTTTTAATCGTCAATAGTTAAAGTATAAAGTATTTTAATCTCAAATCCTGTTTCTTTATCAATATTATTAATTCTAGTATTAATAATAACTAATTATAATAAACACAAATAAAAAGCCTAATAATCCCTTCTTCATTCAATTTACCCATTACTGGTTGGAAATTTTGGTAACAAGTTATACAACTATGGCGGCAAAGAAATTCTTCGAGAAAATGAGAGCAAAATACGGAAACGATATGGTCAAATCCATGAAGGAGCTCTTCAAACTTAATGTTAAATTGGCAAAAGCGTTAATTAAAAATAAATGATTTTATCATAAGTAGGCACCAGGGCCCTATTGCACCAACTACTTATCACTTATTACTTATCAACTTATCATAATTTTTGATAATTTTCTGTTGTACCAAATTGAAATTTGATAAGTATTTAATTGAGTTATAATAAGTGATAAGCACTCACTTATCAAAATTAAGTTGCACCAATTTGCGAAATGATAAATGATAAGTAATATTTTGATTAGCGATAAGTTTGGAGTTTTTGATAATTTTTTCGTAGTGCTGTTGCACCAAAAGTTTTAACTTATCAATAATCGACTATTTTAATTATAACTTATCCAAAATATCAATAAGAAAAATTTCACTACTCAAAAAAAATTGATAAGAGCTACAAGTTGTTGTGGTATGACGGAAGTCTGTTAAAAACGTTTTTTTTTTGCTGTTATTGGTAAGATGAGAACTTTTGTTAAATTTTAAAAGAGTACAAATGATAATGACAATACATAATAACTTTAATAACTTTAATTTCAAAATTTATACCGCTATTTTATTGTATTCTAATAAGTTATAATATTAAGTCAAAGTAAGAACAATTTCATTCTGTTCGATTTATCATAGAGGTAAGACAGTTGTTTTTCGATATTTTAAAATTAATATAAAACTATCAAATATATGTATTATAGTATATCAACATTAGTGAACAAAAACTGAAATTTAATAAACGAAAAAATAATTTTTATAAATAAATGCGTCGGTTCGAAAGATTATTCGAGGATGAAAACGAAAGAAGAAATCGTGTAGTGAAAGCCAGAACCAAATATCCTCTGAACTCGCGAGTAATAAAATATTTTCGTTTGTCACATGAACAAATTGAGCACGTATTATTAAAAATCGGAGCAAATTTGCACCATGGAGCCAACCGAAACTGCGCATTGAGTCCTCTATAGCAGCTACTAACAACACTGAATTGATTAGGAATATCCAGGATAGAAATTTTTTGAGTTGGGTGGTTACCCCTAGGTAGCTGGTTGCTTCGATGGAACAATGATTAATATAGATGCACCTACGGTCAATGAAGAACACTTTGCGAATCGACATGGAAAACATTCACTGAATGCAATGATGGTGTGTGGCCCAGACCGCAGCTTTTATGCCGTAAATTCAAATTGGCCAGGTAGTGTCCATGAATTCAGAGTATTGCCATATACAAGGCTATTTAGTAAGTTTGAGTCTTGTTTTGGCCAGTTCCCCGGTGCTGTGATTTTGGGTGACAGTGCTTTCACTTAAACATTGGCTTATCCCACCAATGCGAAGAAATCCGGATGATATAATAGAGCAAAGATTTAATCGTGCTCATAAGTGGACGAGACGAATAGTGGAAAATCATTTTGGTTTGTATATGAAGATTACAATTTTTGTATAATGTAGTTAAATTCAATTTATTTGTTAATAGGGATTCCCTTAATTCATTTGTTATTAAAATAAATTGTTAACGTTTAAGTACTGTTGAAAAATTATTTACAGTTAGAAAAGAGAATTTATTTTAAAAGCAACAAAAGAAAAGTTTTACAATTGATTCTAAACACTAAAATAAGAACTCTCAATTGAGAAAGGTTTCTCTTCATGTATTATTATATACTTGTACATGCAAAATTATTGTTGCTATTAAATTACAGAATAACAATTTTTTTATTGTTTTGCTATAAACATAGGTACAAAACAATTGCACACATAACATTGTTTTTAACATACAAAATGTGCGGAAAGCATATTATTTGGCAAACACTATCACATTTATAGTATTTTTGTATAGATCATTAAAACTTATCATAAAAATTTGATAATTCGTCAATTGATAAGTTATAGACAATCTGATGTGCAACGCTTATCACTTATCATTATCAAAATTTGATAAATTTTCAAATTGATAAGTGAGTGAGATTTTGTTATTTTTGGTGAAACACTTATCACTTATCATTATCAAAAAAACTAACTTATGATAAGTTGATATGTAATAAGTGATAAGTAGTTGGTGCAATAGGGCCCAGTTATTATTAACACTAAAACAAATAAACAGCCTAATAATCCCTTCTTCATAAATATAATTGTTTCCAAAATATTTTTTGCAAAAAAAAGCTTTAAATCAAACAAATTATAGTATTTATTTTATTTAATTGGTAACCTGCACAATTTAACTAAGACTTGAACAACTTAACTTTTTTATGGTCAACGCTCATTTAGGATAACGTCTCGCTACGTTTACCTTTTCACAATGAACAACCGAATCGAATGGAACATTTTTTTAAATTCTCATCAGTTCTCTTTGCCATGTTTTATACTATGGAGTATTGAGCTTATTTGACTTGTTATGCTTGCTTACTTGCACTTTAGAATTCTCTAAACTTTTTATTTTCGATGCAACTTAAAAGTAAACTAAAAAAACTCGTCTTTTTTTAGAGATGGTGTTTCCGACTCATTTATTTTTTACCTTAATTCATTAGATAGCGCCCGAATTAGTGGAGATATCACGGAGTAATGTATATAGAATGACCATCGGGACGCTGCTTTCGACGTGCGTTTTGTCCGATCCGGAGTAAGGATGTTTTGTGTTCCGCTACCGTTGTTTGTGCAAAAGTTATAAGCGACTAGTTTATAACATTTCTTTTTTACATCGCTTCTGAGCGATTGTAAGACGAGTTTTACCGTAGCTTTTGGTTTACGTTTATTAAATTTAATCAACTACAAAAACATTCAGATAGAATTACTATATATCGTTATTGCGCTACAGGACTAGGAAAGATCAACCACTCCACACTGATCTTTATCCATCAAAATCAATAAATAAGGGTAGCACAAAATGACGTACATCAATCCATTATGTCTCTGTAACATTGCAAGGGGCATTTACCGGTAGTTGCAGAGTCAGCTCTATATTCAAAATCATTAAGTTATGCCGAGTTAACAACAAATCGCACTTATATTTTAACTTATTTTATAGAATAGAAAATGAAATGCTTTGTGGATGATTCTGATTTTGTATTGTTTCTGTTTTATACTTATGTATTCTCGAAAGGCCCTATATTAGCCAATTTTCGTGTTTCTCACTTTCTCACATAATGTTTTGATCTGAATAAACGTCACCAATTTTCAGAAAAGAAATTTTGAATGTTGTGGAGAATCTGAACGGAGTAATTTTAAATTCTTAAGGATTTTTAACAGTATGGAGCGGTCTTCAAATTTAATAAAAGCTGTGACATCTTTGGAGGACCCTAGCCAAAATAACGGAAAATGTTTGTAAAATATAAATGGTTGGTTTGGTGATCTATTACGGATGCTTTTTGGGAAAAGCGTCGTTCGAAGAGTCGGATAGACCGACCCAAATTTTTTTTATTGCTTATGAATTGAAAATAAATTTTTCTAAAAATGTTGTATAACTACATCTCTTGACACATTAGTCATAAGTGTTTTTTGTACGATCGTAACATAACATATAATGTTTAAACAAAATTACAAACACACGAGTTGACCTAAATTTTTGTACAAAATCGACCCAATTTCAGCAAAATTGAATTCTCTGCATGTGGGCATCAATATAATAATGTGACAATAAGAGCAACATTGCTGTTATTTTATTCCTAGTTTATTAGTTTAATTTTTTTGCCACATAACCGAATGTTTACAAACCTGGGAATCTGCGTTGCTCCAGCTATTTCGGGCTAGATAGAATACACCTAGCAGTAAAATATTTTTTTGAAGTTTGACTTTAACTCGTTATTGTTTATCTTTTAAAAATTACGTGTTACATTTCAAGGAGATAGATCTGTTTTTTTGTGATGTATAATGTGACAGGTATCAGGTAAATTGATGCGCGTATTTTTAAAAAATATCCATGAGAATAAAACATTTGTGAAAACATCGCAAATATAATTCGCACATAATAATGATATGTACGAGTTTATAATCCCATACAAAAAAATTATTTCGACGAATTTTTTTTTTGCATTTATATTATTAAACTACCACTGGATTAAACTGTTTATAAATACGCATATAATAAAAATCATCGAACACATTGAATTGAAGGGTGAATGATTTTTATATATATTTTGCAACAAAAAAAAATGTTGCTGGTTTTTGGTTGTTCGGTGTGCGTGGGAAAGGTTTTTTTATTTTTTTTTTGATATTTCGTGAACATTTATTTCCGATAATATATTAAAGTAAAAATATTAACCCTCCTATACGCTCTTATAATATATTATTTATTTTATGTATGAACTTCTGTTTTTTTTTTTTGTTATATTTTATTTATGAATGTTGAAAATACAACAAGATCAAAAAAAAAATAAAAATTAGCGAGCGAAAATTATTTATAATTTTGCGACCTCAAACTTAAATGACTTGTGAAATGTTTTTGTGCATACATACCGAAAACAAGCGGTACATGATATATTCGATTTTATAATTCCAAATTGTACTTGAGGATGATTTAAGTAATCCCATTTTTATTGGTTTTTCTTGTTTTATGTGACGCTTTTATTTGTTTCGAAATTGTTGACAAAACAGTTTTATAATCATAAATTTTCTAAAATTAAACAAAAAAATTTATTAAATTTATTATAAAGGTTGTTTTTAAATAATATTGATATAGTGTTATAGCCTAGAGTTAGGAATGTATATAATTGTAAAGGCAATGCAATTTTTCATACACGGTTTAACAGATTTTATAAGTTTGGCATTTTCGAGATTAACAAATTTCGATACCATTGGTCATCCTCATCATAAACAGCGCTTCATAAGTTGTACCGAGCAGATTAAGTATAAAGGTCAATGATTAAAATTTCCCTACATTATTTGGTTTTGGACAATTTATAAATTAGTTAAACTAAGTGCAAGTATTTTGGTGAAAATAGTTTTTTAAATTTCGTGGAGCAAAAAAAGGGGTTAACCCATTTCTAAAAGCAAAACTTGGTGTCGCTTTAGAAATGCAAACAACCAATAGAGGATCCGAATCACTTGGTATTTTCATACAGATTTGCATTCTAGACATGTTTTAAAAGATTAATTAGCATGTATACACAGGCACCAAGATCCGGAGTTCCGTGCTTACACCAAAATGTTTCCATATCTCACCTTGAAATATTTGACCGATATTGTCTCTTTTAGATCCGTTATATTCTATTAGAAGGGCTCACCTCTTGTAATTTGGGTAAATGAAATGGGATTTACGTTACTGTTCCCTTATTCTGTTACGTGCCTCCACGAACGGCCAACACGTTCTTATCGGAAAAGCAATCAGTGGAAAGTAACCGGTAACATTATTTCTCCTTCTAACACTTCGCCAATTTGTCATAATAATTTATAGTCACAAGCATGATGCACTTTATGGTATCCAAATAATAAAAAGTGTGGGGAATGTTTTACAGTTTCGTGGCTACTATCGGCGGTTCTGATAAACGTTTTGCTTCATCTAAAAATTGAAGAGAGTTTTTACCCAACACGTTTACCGATGCTTCACTGTCGAGAAGACCCTTGATAATTTTAGACACAATGATTACTTCGGTATAAGGCCGCGGATCGTCTTTTGATAAACTTTGTATTACTGCCGATACACAAAAATTGCCGGCGCCTGCCTTGAAAGTACCTATTCGTTCTACTGGCGTTTAAATTAATATTGCTTAAAATATATTTAGTATTTTGGTCGAGGGGAATTACTTGATTTATTTGGGACCATCCCCTTGTAGGTTTCCGTTTTTTGTTCCCGAGTGTGACTCCCACGAAATCCCCACACTCGAGCGACTGTTTTTCGCTGCATATAAAAAACAGATTTGGTATATATGGCCTGGTATCTATGGCCTATGTCCTTGCAATACTAGCACACCGAAAGTCACTGGTTGTACAAATTAGAATTCCCTGGATTCACACGAAATGCCTCTATTTCTGCATCGCCTTCATTTGTGTGTTAGATTGGAAACTGGTATTCGCATAATCTTGTTTGCCTTGCTAACTGTTGGTTTACATAAATGTTTGTTCCGTCTATTTCATTGATTTCCCGATGTCGTTTTGGAGTCGTATCAGGAAAACGTCGCGGATCGTAGCCTGTTCCTTCTCACATCTTCTCGTGGTTCTGGCATATTTGTCTTAATTCTTCTACTGACTTAATCGTATTGTGGAATGGCAACGTTACATTTTTTAACGCTGGAATCATATTTTGGCGTAACCTATAGACCAGCCCCTCTTCCATCAAGCGATTTTAAAGACGAGAATTTAATTTTTGAATACACAAAATTTGCAATTTGATCAATTTGAATCAGGATGATTTTGTTTATAGATCCAGTACCAGTCTTCTGCAGTCTTACTCAGGAAATAATGCACAACCCTCGGCAATAAATCTTGTGGAAAACCATCATTTAATGCATTTTGCTCCAACCGATAGAGAAAATCATGAATTAGATGGTTTCGCTACTGTTGTGAGGCCGAGCGGTAGTCGTCACTATTTTTGGTGATCGGAGGATATACGGATATATTAAATTAAATAGATTTAGTTTATAAATTTTATTATAAATTTATTAATTTTATTATTGGATTAATTATAAATATTATTGACATACTGACAACTGCTTTATCTTTTTCAACTTTATTACTTTTTATTATTATCAGTAATGGACCGGTTACAAATAAAATAGATTTATGTATTTTATGTATTTCCAATACTAATTATAATAATAAGATGGGAAAATTATGTAAATGAGTGCATTCCATCACACCTCCCTCAATAAAACTAAAGTTATTCTAAGAATAAGCGTTTGAGAGGATTTTAAGAAACATAATTTTCTCATATGTTTACATAAATATTAAATATGTATATGTACATAATTTTTAAATTAATTTACAATGTTCTTAATTTAAAATATTTTTATACTATTTATGAATAATTAATTCATTAAGTAATTACTTTAGTAAGGAACTATGAATATCAAATTTTAGAAAATTACATAATATTTCAATTTTTATTTTTTTTTTTTTAGGTAATTTCAAATCTTAATGTAAGTTCAAAAATTTATTTTACTTTCTTAAGTGGATTTTTTTTTTTAGTTGTCATTATTAAATTGTTTAAGACGATTATTATGAACGCATCTTTTACGACGCTTGATTATGATGGTTGTATTTTCTGGTGATACGATTTTATCTACGGTGTAAGGCCCAGCCATAAAGGTGAAGTTTTATTTAATCTTTTTTCATTTTTTAACAAAACCTGATCTCCGACTTTGAACGACACGATACGTGAATGGCGAACATAATACTCTTTTGATTGATTCTTGTACTTTATGAGATTATTTCTCGCTATTTGACACGAACTTTGCATTTTGAACCTTAAATCTGTGACATAATCTTCATAATTGTAAATCGGATTCATGTCATGCATTAATGAAGACGGAATATTTCTTTTTCTAGCCAACAATAACTCATATGGCATAAAACCTGTAGTTGTATGTGGTGTTACATTATAAGAGAATGTTGCGTAGGGTAACCACTCACCCCAACTATTTGGATCATGTTGAGTAAAATTACGTAAATATTCTCCAATAGATTTATGTGTGCGTTCAAGGGTGGATGGTAAGCCGTTGAGTTGAATTTCTTAATTTGAAACAATTTGCATAAGTTGGTAAAAACATCGGACATAAAATTGGATCCTTGATCAGATAATATTGAATATGGCGCTCCGAATGTACATATAAATTGTTCATCAAATGCTTTTGCTACTGTGGTTGATTCCTGATTTTGAATTGGTATTGCAAATAAAAATTTTGTCAAATCATCCTGCAGAGTGAGTATGTATTTATTACCGGTGGAACTTGGCACGAGTGGGCCAACTATGTCAAGAAACAATTTTTCGAATGCAGTTGATGATGTGGTGGTAATTCGCAATGGTATTTTATTCAATGGACCGTGTTTATTCATTTGGCAACGATTACAATTCTTTATGAACCGTTCTATTCTTGAAAACATTCGTGGAAAATAATAACAATTTTTTATACGTTTATATGTCCTTAGTATTCCTTGATATACCTTGTGGTGTATTATGGTATTCTTCAATTACACGATTAATTTGATCTTCATCATTTAAAATTTCAATGTTATTTTGAACTGGAAGAAAGGATTGTCCGGAATCGGAAATATTATTATTAGTTGCTGTAGAAATATTTGGATTAGGTTCTAATTGATCGTGTTGTTGTTGTATATTTGGATTTAAACTTTCAGTAATGTCTTCGGACTTCTGTTGTTGAAGCGATGCCTTAGACCTTGTGATAACTTCTAAATTTGATGTCATTAGAGTAGTTGATGGGATTTTTATTCTGCTGAGAGCATCTGCGTTCTGATTTAACTTTCCTGGCTTATGGTAAACTTCAAAATCATATTCACTAAGCTTGATTTTCGATCGTATTACACGTGACAATGGATCTTAAACATTCATCATCCAAATCAAAGCTTTCTGGTCTGTTTACAGCTTGATTTGCGTCCATACAAATATGGCCTGAAGTGTTGAACTGCCCATACTACGGCTAGTAGTTCCTTATCATATGTTGAATAATTTTTCTCAGCATTATTTAATACACGGCTCGCATATGCGATTGGTAAATCGACATTCCCGCGTTGTTGTGACAATACTGCGCCAATGGCTTCCTGGCTTGCATCGGTTGTAAGTATAAAATCTTCAGCGAAATTTGGGTACTGTAACACTGGTGGATTGATGATCGAGTATTTCAGTTTATGAAATGCTTCATCTACCAACACGTCCCACGTGAATTTCGCATTCTGTTTCATTAATTTAGTGAGAGCTTTTGAAAGTTCAGCAAAGTTGGCAATAAGCTTCCGGTAGTAGCCCACTAAACCTAAAAATGATTTCAGTGATTTCTGTTCTTCTGGAACTGGATATTGTACTATTGATTCGACTTTTTTAGGATCTGGATGTATACCGTCTTGACCAATGACATGTCCAAGATAGGCAATTTCCTTTTAAAGGAAATAACATTTCTGAGGATTTAATTTCAAATTTGCAATTCGAAATCTTGAATATACGTCTTTTAGTTTCTGATTGTGTTCTTGCAATGTAGCGGCATAAACTACGACATCGTCCAAGTATACTAAACAATGTATACCTTGTAACCCGGATAGCACTGTATTCATGAGCCTTTGAAACGTTGATGGAGCGTTCTTCAATCCAAACGGCATTCTTATATACTGGTAGTGTCCAAAATTAGTGCTAAAAGCTATTTTCTCTCTATCATCGTTGGCCATTGAAACTTGATGGTAGCCATTCGCTAAGTCTAACGTTGAAAAGTATTTGCTGCTGCCTAACTTGTCAAGAATCTCATTAATATTCGGTAATGGAAATAAATCACTAATTGTCGTTTGATTTAACTTACGAAAGTCAACTACTATATACGATATCGTTTGTTGTTGTTGTTAGTTAATTTTTTGGCACTACCAAAAGAGGAAAATTCCACGGAGATTGACTTGGTTCTATGATGTTTCCCTGCTACATTTCTTCTACTTGGTTTTCGATTTCCTGTTTGGCTGATTCGGGTAGGCGATATGGTTTTTGAAATATAGGTTTTGTATTTGGTTCCAGTTTAATTTCATGTTGCACTAAATCGATTACACTAAGTTCGTCACCTTCCAAATAGAAAATGTCATGATATTCACGACATAATTTGATTACTGAATCACGTTCTTCATTATTCAGATTATCGACTTGTATTTGGTCCTCTAGATTTTGCAGACGATTATGAATGGGATTGGACCAGCTGTTGAGCTGATAAATATGGAATTGATCGACATGTGCAACATCAATTGTTATATTTGAAAATTCAATTGCTTCATCACTTACGTTTACAACTCTGACAATAGATACACCATTTTTACACTTGATTATTGAGTTAGCAACTTGTTGCAAATGAACTACAATGGGTTTTTCAGAACGTGCAGGCACGATTGTTGTTAGTAAATCCAAAGTTAGTGTGAACGAGAATACTTTATTGTCGATAGGAATCTCTAATGTATGAGTGGAGAAATAAATTTTGCAACGATATGAGGTCAGAAAATCCTTGCCTAGTATTCCATGGCATTGAATTGGAAAATTTGATTTAACTGCATGAAATTTCTGTGGTATTTTAGTTTGATCACTCAATGTTATATTTGCTGCCAATGTTTCTAACGTTTTCATTTGGATGTCCGAAATTCCCTTGATATTACATTTATCGAGGACGCTACATGGCGTTGTATCACTAACACAGCCAATTTTAATTATGCTTATATCGGCTCCTGTATCGATGAGGAATGATAATGGATTTGAGTCAGATAGATCAACATTGAATACGGCATAATTACTAAAATGAACCATCTTTGAAATAAACACTTGCTGAACTACGCGGACATTTGTACTATTATTATTTTGATCAATAGGTTTTGGAAATTTGAAAGGAATTCTAGACTTGTGTGCTAAAGGGTTGGATGTAGGAATATTTTGTGGTTTCCATGTAAATGAATTTAATTCTTTAAATCTTTGGCTCAAACAGTGTGGTCGTGAAGGTTCTGCCCGAGCCCCGAAGAGTTTTCCGGCTGGCTGGATTGATTATCACTTGTAATTGGTAAACTTTGAACTTGTTGTTGATTTCGGTTTAACCATCTGGAATCGGTTCACTCAAAAAAATATTGAATAACCTAAGCTTGTTTAATTCGGCTTGGTTATCACAATAGTGGTTTTAGTTGTCATAATACTGGTTTTGGTTAATTTGGTTATAAATTGCGATGGTTAATTTTAATTTTGCATGTTTCATATTACTAAATTAGCTTAGTTGTTTTTTTTAAATAGTAAAATAACCACGCATAGTTCAATTTAACCTATTGATACTAGCCAATTGAACTACATACTTTGTTATCGATGAAAATTTGTAAATGTGCCGTATTGCTGGCTATACATGCATAGATTAAATTTACTTATGAGTAAGTTTAATATTAATAAAATAACATTGCACTGATTAGAGTAAAATATGCTAAAGTAAATTCAACTGAAGATTTTGTTATCCCATCCCATATATACAAAGCAGAATAATTCGAAATTTTTTTTCAACCATTTTTTATATGAAACATATTTTGTAACATCGAAAGTAGAGTGGTACAAGAAATGGCGAGTAGTCATACATTTCCAGCGTATTACATTAATTTTTATACAAAATCAATTTTCTTCTTAATTGTTAAGAAATTTAAACAAACAATCGACCGTCTTAAATAAAAAATATGAAATAAATCGCCCTTAGCGGCCGCCAGTGGTATGTGCTATTTCCCGCAGACAACCGAGGATGTAGTGGCAACCGCAATACCAAAATGAAAATGAATCCCAGTAGCCATCCTTATGGTATACTATATATCCATCATATAAATCAATTTATTGAATATGATATATTTTGTGAGATCTTACAAGATCTATATAATAACAGAGTCAATCTATACTCCGTAGTCAATTCGACTTATAGACCATAGCTTTAGAGTGATCACAAATATAATAAAAAAGTTACAATGTTACCTCACTTGGAGCGCCAAATTCTACTCGCAGTAAAAATACAAAATTTGTGGTTTTAGTAACCTTGAAAGATTATAAAAATGTTTGATTTATTGTTTTCTAGTTGTTTTCGTTTTGTTTCTATTGCGATAGTAAAAACAAAAAAAAAATTAAAGAGATACAAAAACTTTGTTTCCTTAGAATATCAAAAAATCTTTCACAGATCCGATGCTATCCAAACCTATTTTATTTTTTGGTAACAAGGCAACTCAAAAGTGTATTGTATATTCTTAATGATCAATAAAGGGTGAAGATTATTGGAAGTATTATTGCATCAAAAACTTTGAAATGTCCTGGATTTATTTTAATGAGTAGAATTCGAATTTCTCTCTCTTGGTGTAAATGGTTTTCAAACAGATACCTGAAGGTTTCACGAGACGACTTACTTACACTTGCAATGTTAAGTGTTCACCCAATAGATTAATACATCATAAAAAGAATAATAAATTATTTATTAATTTTTTTCAACATATACCTTAATGGACATAATTCATGTTTTTAAAGAACATAACTTAATTCGTTATATAAATGATTACCGTACGGGCCAATATACCACCGAAATATAATATATTTAGCCTGTGATACATATTTTAGCGTATCTACATAAATGCATTTGTGCACGTAGAGTCAGTCACCAAGGGCAACGCCATCGGTATATAGAACATATAATTATGTTGTGATTTATAATTATGTTGTGATTTTAGAACAATCGATTATGAAAGTTCTATAGAATAAAATAGTTAAACTACGCTCCATAGTCAATTTAACTTATGCATCTTACTTAATTCAACTAGGCACGTAGTTAAATTCAAACGTGCCTTTTTGTCAACTCAACTACGAATGAGTTTAATATTACGATGCAATAAAATTGTAGTGGTTAAAGTAAAATATGCCAAAGTAAATTTAATACATGTTTTGTTCGGGTTGTAAATTTAAAAATGTATTGTTTTCATACTAGAATAATATATATAGTCAAACTACGCTTCGTGTATAATTCAACTTATTCATATAAGTCAACTCAACTAGGCTTATGTTAATTCTACTAATTTGTTAGTTCAATTCTGACTTAATAGAAAGAGACGAAATTATATTTTAAATTTTGATTTTTCGAAACGATACGAAAACCTATTGAAATTACATCATTCGTCTTTGAATTGTGCGTGGTGTAGTTACGTGAAAATAAATTCAATAATTTAATAAGTGGCCATTTAAAATAATTTTTGAAAGAGTGAATTGTTTTGTGAATCGTGAATTTATAAATTGTGAGAATAATAATAAATATTATTAAAGTTCTATTTTACAACATTTTTAGCGGTAAGCGTTTTGCGATTTCAATTTTTGTTGTAGATTTATTTTTAACTAGAACAATTTTAAATTTACACGTGGTTGTAAATCTAACCTCTAATTTCTTGTAATTTAATTGTGATGCAATATAATGTATATTTATAAAAATTAAATCGCAAACCCGCATGCATGTGTTTAAATATTTTAATGTAGGCAAACAAATAAATACAGTTGCTCATCTCAAATGTATAAGACATCACACCACTTACCCGAAATATTTTCGGAAAATGTATTAGGTGACAAAATGGAAAACGAGCCCCATTTAATTACTTGGCAAAGACAACAGAATTGTTTTTTGGAGCCCGTTGATACCTGTAGTCTGCATCATGATGTAACACAACAAGCAGCCCAATTATCAAATAATGTAGCAGACCAATCTAACTTAACGGTAAATAACAATAAGACTAAATTAAATAAGATTAAATTAAATTTTGATTAATTTTTAATTATTAAAATAGTAAGTTGATTTACTTATATATATATATATATATATATATATATATATATATATATATATATATATGATATATATATATATATATATATATATATATATATATATATATATATATATATATATATATATATATATATATATATATATTTAAAGTACAATTACATTTCCATATATTTTCATTTATTGCATTTAGTACAAGTGATTTTGAATAGAAACGAGGCAGGTAAATCTATTTTAAATAATTATAAAAAAAATAATAGACTGAACGATGATGAGGGTACCGAAACACCAAATAGTTGATTACTATTTGAATCAAGCAAATGTCATCATTGGGGTGGACCGGTGCAGAAAAATTACAAACGACGGAGTTACATGTATTTATAATTCACTCTATGAGTGACACAATTTATTTTGATTTTTTATTACAGACTACATACTTCCTTCCCAGAGGACATATAACCCCAAAAAGTAATTTATTCGATCGGTTCCAGAATCAGAAGAAAAAAGCAGCCAGATTAATAAAAAAATCATCATTATTGGAAAAAAGTAAGGAATAAATTTGTTTTTATTTAATTACATATAATCAAAGTAAATTTACTTACTAAATTTTTATATATATTTCTTACACTAATTACGCTAGATCTTAATCAAAGCTCAACATCTGTCAACTTATCACTAAATAATATAGATATAGATACCTACAACAGCTCGTAGAGTAAATTGAAACATATGCGGATACCGTGGGAAGCAGTACTAGCATTGTGGAAACAAACAGCAGAACAAAGGATTCTTGAAAACATTAGTACCTCTGAAGCAAAAAAGACTACGATATTCGAACAATGGCCCTTGTTTAAACATTGTCAAGCTCCGGAATTGGTAAGTTACAGTAGTAAATAGAATTATGTTTTTTTGAAATAATATTCTTCTTTAAGATCTCATATGATTTTTCAGATTAGATATCCCGAACACAACACAATACATGAAAAACTGGGACAAAAGGTAACAATTACACCGAATTTTTTTGTAATTCTCGACGACACAAAATTTAAATTTAGCAGTTTTTTGGAAGGGAAAATTTTTAATATATTCGAACTTGAATATCCGAGTGGAGCGAATAATCCGTGGATGTTTATCCAAATGTCTTTTTTATGAAATTAAAACCAAGTATGAAGAACCGATTCCTGCTGTAATCACACTATGCAACGATTTAGAAATAATAACAACGATATAAAGACTACAAATTAGAAGCTCATCTCATAGCTACACTATTTTGCAATGCTAAGCCAATAGCTATGATTTAAATGCAACCAAAGACATCTTTCCGTGTTAGTAATTTAAATAATAGATTCGATTGGTTATATAATTATATATTTTATACTAATATTTAAGGTAATATTTTTTGTTATAATTTTGTGATTCAGCCTATCAATTACAATTTTTGTTCTAAGTATTTTTACTATCGAATTGTCACGCATACATATACTTATATAATATTTATATAATATTACGTTTATATAATATACGTTTATATAATATTTATAATATTACACAATAAAAATAAGAAAACTTTAGTAGAATTTAGTAATTATAAGTTGAAATCAATTTTGTAGTTTATTAAATTGCGCACAAATTAAGGCAACAGTTAATAAAATGTTTTTTTTTAAATTTTCTAAATGGAATTAGTATATTAATTTTTATTTATAAAACTTTTTCTAGTTACCTAACATGCCAATCTAATTCATCGACCAAAGGTACTTGTCACTGACTTTTGTATAAAAATCCTTACTTATTGTAATTTTTGAAATATTTTTTGTCTACTTGCATACCTTTTCCTATTCTTACTTAATTATTACGTAGTAAATAATTGGGCATTGTTGTGCGGAAAGTTTTTCTAGTGAAAATTTGTAGCAAACTATTCTACTGAAAAAAAAAAATGAAGTAGGTTATCAAAAATGACCTCCAAAATGTTATCAAAAGTAAGTACAATCAATTTAAAAAATTGTTCTAAAATACGAAATTAATCCTAATTTATTTCGTTATATGAACTACCGCTAAACTATAGTTAAAGTAACTTAGCTGCATACTTAATATAACCGCGATGTTAATTCAATTATCCAAATAGAATGTTTGAATAATTGACTTATTATCTTGGTTATATTAAACTATATTTTTGGGTTCAATTAACATAGCAATTAGTTATGTTAATCATTGGGAGGGTTATTGTAACAAAATAAATCTGGTTAAGATTGACTACAAGCTTGGTTATACCAATATTAGCACTGGATTAATTTAACGGGTAGCAGTTTACACAATTAACTCAAAATCTAGGTTATATTAAGTATGTCGCTAAGTTACTTTAACTACAGTGTAGGGTTGAATTAACAAAGCAATTAGTATAAAATTGATCAAATTAAACCTTGGCAAGGGTTATTGTAACAAAATAAATCTTGTTAGGATTAACTACATGCTTGGTTATACCAAGCAATCAATGGATTAATTTAACTTAGCAGTTGTCTGAATAATTGACTAGTCACCTTGGTTATATTAAATACGCAACTCAGTTAATTTAACTTAGCATTGCACTAAAATGTATAGTTAAAATTAACCTGACGTGTATGTTAAAAAAATAACAAATAAACAAGCAATTTTAGTTTTATTAAACAGGCGCTTTGTTGGACGAGAAACAATACCTATTTTTAGTTAATTTAACCATAGTTTTTGTTTACAATTACCTAGATTTTTCTTTCAGTGTTTGTTGCTTACGAAAACAATTTTGAAGGATGTGTCCAGACATACGACAATAAGCACACACGGTTTTGGTAGTCTGGTTTGGATAATTGCGATTATTATTATTTGAACTGCCACTGGGATTAAAAAAACATTTTGTAGATGTATGTCCTAATTTATTGCACTTAAAACATTTGATTGGATTATTGTTTACATTATAAGGTTTTGAATTTGTTTCCTCTGCTAAATAAGTAACTAACAATGGCTTAGATTCGACACTATTCACTAATCCTCTAACTAGAAACTCTATCTCAGCCTCTGCGGCTGTTAAACTGTTTAAATAATTAATGGATCCATTTATTTGTGAAATTTAACTATAATCAACGTTCGGAAGACAAATAGAAAAATGCCAAAAAAACCGACAAAACTTATCTATTTGCTCAAATAAAAAATGCTTAGAGAAATCCAAAATAACGTCGTCCAGTGCCTACTCTCTAACAGAGCCACTCCCCGTTTAACTGAAACCCAACTCAAGCTTATAAATGGAACTTCAGTGACTAAATACAATAACACGTGGTGCATAAAGTATCTCTAACCATCATTAGGAACACAAGAATTTATCACTTCTCACCAGACCAGAAATTAAAACACACAATTCTAAAAATTCACTAAATATAAATAACCACAGAAAGAAAATATCAATTCCACCTGTAAAGTATACCTGAGCAGAGATCAACAATAAATCATCATAAGGAAATCACAACCTCGTCATGTATCTAACTCATAACGAAATAAATGGAAATCCTCGTATACTCAAACTATAAAAGTAAAAAGAACAAATTGAACTTTAAACTTAAATGAACAGACTCAAATTTAAAAAGCAACTGGCAGCTAGCCGCTAGTTTTTGCCGGTAAAAAAAATAGAAATTTATGATTTAAGAATGTATAACAAAAAAAATTCAAAAAATTAAACTTATGCTGTGGGTCAAATTTTGAAGCTTTCGCTATTTCCTCATAGATGCTTGGTGAAAAGACACTTTACAAGGTTACTTTTCGACGACATACAGTTTAAAATAAGTAGTAAGTAATGGAACGTATATCAATGTATCAATTGAAACTTATACCAGTGACCCTAAGCTCGCTGCACTGGTCAGTCAATATAGAAACATAGAAAGACGGAATTTTATTGAAAATTTGAAACATTTAAAAGTTTTATGTTGGGCGAATATACAGCATATTTTATTAAGTGAATGAGCTGACAGTTTTAAGTGTTTGCGGATATAAGCATTATCATCAACAAATATATGCTTGTAAATTTCAGTTTTGTTATGGTTTCGTGTTATATACAAATAACATAAAAATCTTACTGCATATATGTATAAAGGGTTTTCAAATTTGAGGTATCTTTTTAAATATTCCGCCATTTTATTTTTTGTATTAAACCTGTACCACGTCTTATTTGGCAGATGACAAGTACAAACATTTCGGTTAGTTAAAATGGATCACTACACGAGTGAACAACATGGTCGTTGAAGTAAAAATATGCCAGCTGTTAGAACTAGTGTTGCTGAAGAGCCAAGGACATCAATACGTCGTCGTTCACAGCAATTAAGCCTCAAACCAACAACTTTTGTGGAGTCAATTGGAAGATGTTGATGTGCAGAATATTTGGTTTCAACAGGATGGTACAACATGCCACACACCAATGCAACCAGTCAATCTTTTGAAAGAGAAGTTTAATAATTGAATAATTTCTCGAAGAACATACGTGAATTGGCCACCAAGATCATGCGATTTAACGCCACTAAACTTCTTGTTATACGACTCGGTTTATTTTTTATTAGACGTCATTTATTTAAACGAAACATTGAAAAGTTTAGTTGGCAAGTATTGCATGAATTACTGGACCTTACAAAACTTTAGTTTGAAAAGTCCTCTGAGGCACACAGCATAAGCGGTTTTGAAGAAGCAGAAAAAAAAATATACCTTCAGATCCCTGTTTCGGCGCCATTTTGTTACGTGCCTTTATGAACAGCATTATTGGGAAAGCAATCAATGGAGCCATGTTTACCGGGAGGCACAACAAAAACTAAACGTGTTGAAAATTAGCATAACAAAAATTTAAGATCACACGAGATAACTGGACTAACACATCACCAACAACAACAGAAAGTAATTAATTCAAAATTTAGTTCTTAAAACATTTTTATTAGGACATTTAGAAATCCAAATGAAAGATATACATACTCGTATGTTTCAAAATAAATTTACAGAATCAGACAATTTTTCTTTAAAACTAAGTAGTACTAAAAAAATGAAAGTGTGTATGATTCGCAAGACACTACCAACAATGAATAGTAGTTCTATAAAAATATACTCATCCGAAAAGTATCCAAGGGTACCCGTGGTTCTTTATGGCTGATTGCTGGAAATTAAAATTGTTTGCTATACTACCACACTGCTTCCTCACACTACCAATTAAACGTTATACACTATAACTGATTCGGTTTCAATTACAAATTTTTTTTTTCTTTTTTGTTTCATTTAATTACAAACCAAAAACTTTACGAATTATGTATTCAATAAATTAGTGTAAACTCAAATCCAGACTAACAAAACTATTAATAAGACCACTATCTATACGGGATATATATTAGGACTTTATTTATATAGGCCATTGCAGAAAAACCCGATTCGCATAAATACGTTGAAAAAAATAGCAATAGTATATGTTGAGCCATACTTGAGAAGACTGGATATTCGGTGCAAACAGAAATCCAAAATTCGGTAAAACTTTGATTTCTAAATTCTATCGCTAATTGGCGGTCACTCGAAATATATTCTTCTTCAACGGATAATGAAAAATATTCATCAATCTTACTTGTTCAAGAGCCGACAGATGATTTATTATTGTGGTTTAAATTATTTGTAGCTCCGATGTTAGATTTTTCAACCAAATTGCATGTGCATGGAAATATATCGATATTTCACTGTGCAATATTAGCTTTCCAAAAAGATAATTTTTTTATGAAATGCCAAAATTTTATCACTGGCTACTAAAATGTTATCACTACCGTTTACCCTTGCAAACTTGAATTCAGCTGATATATTTTTTTCGAAAATATTCGTTGAATATGCCAGTATACATGCTGGATATTTTCATACAGTTCAGCTAGTTGCAGATTTTCTTCAATTAAAACTTTGGCAAAGCTTGGTAAAAAGCCGACTGTTTAATGCGCGTCTTTTAATAAATTTGGTAACTGCAACTGCTTCATTCGGCAAATTATTTTTCATAAAAGTATCGCACGTAAACAAGTAGTTGGGCAGAATTAGTTACGTCTGTAAATTCGTCAAGTTGAATCGCAAACTTAGGGCTTCTATTAATACGGCCTAACAATTATTCCATTAAGTTTTTACTTATATCAACAATACGCTTATGAATCGTATCGTTTGAAAGAGGAACCAATATAATGTGATTCGCTGCATCTTTGCCTCCGATTACTTAACATATTTTTACTACCGCAGGCTTTATTAAAGTTTCACCAATTGTACATAGGTATAACATTTACGTCGAACTTATCGTTCAATAAGCACATAGATATTTGCATTTCTAAAGCGAA
Organism: Tipula vernalis; assembly: GCA_958295665.1. Classification (NCBI taxonomy): domain Eukaryota; kingdom Metazoa; phylum Arthropoda; class Insecta; order Diptera; family Tipulidae; genus Tipula; species Tipula vernalis. Next base: position 139,590,409 of record OY282560.1, read on the forward strand.
TTCCATGCTTGGGTTTATTAAAAGATTTTCGAGGGATTTTCAAGATCCTTATCCTATTAAAATATTATATATCTCGTTTGTGCGTTCGTTGTTGGAATATGGTGCAGCAATTTGGAATCCGTTTTATGGTATCTGTTCAGCCCGAATAGAAAGTGTTCAAAAGCGCTTTTTAAGGTTCTCCCTGCGAATGTTGCCCAGAGATAGGAATCTACCCGCTTTAATACTCTCACCAACTATCGAGATAGATGTAAATTAATAAACATTGAGCCGCTCTTTATCCGCAGAATTGAAATAAGCGCGTTATTGGTTAGAGACTTGTTGGTGTCTAAAATCGACTATCCTGAGATTTTGGTGTTGTACGGTATATATACTCCGTTACGGACCCTTCGCGTTAGAGATTTCCAAATTAAGCTGCCTTATATTAGGCATAAATACGGTAAATATGAGCCCGTTTATCAATCTACTGAGTCTATCTTTACTAAGATCTTTATAAAAATCAAATAAGGGCCGTAACAAGATTAGCATGTCATAATTGCAGGACAATTTTGCGGGACAAACACTGCATAAGTATAAATTCTACATTATATGCTCAGAATTCTTCGCTGACTAAACTAAATTATTCAAAATATAAATTGTTGTTCCATTTCAATTCCTTCCCAACCCAGCCGATCAAATATGAAAGCCGAAATGCCTTATCGTGAGGCGATACATTTTAAAAGTAAAGGCGATAAATTTTAAAGTTTAAATGATTCATTTTCCATATTGGCCGCTGAAAAGCATATACTAGATGTTGTATGCATATACTAACTTTCAGTAAATTCCCCAGTAACTGTGAATGTAGTTTTAATTTTGCCGGTCGAATGATACTGTTAAAGTTAGCCGAAAGTGAAAAGTCGATAATGCAGACCATGATATAACATTCCAGCCGAAAATAAAAAATTTAGTAGTTATCAGCCGAAAGTAAATAGGATACATAGATTTAAATAAAAATTTTTGTAAATAAATTTACGTGTAAAACTTTGCTTCGTAGAAAATATCGGAAAATCAGAAGAATATACAAAATTGGAATAAAATCAGCCTCTAAAGTATATATTTGAAGCTGAATCGTTTTTTGTGATTTGTCAATAGCTATCGCAGGAAAAAATTCAGTTCAAGTTTCTCGTAGGAAATCTCGTGTTATGTCCTGGAGGTTGATTCAATTGATGTGATTACTCAATAGCTATCGCATAAGACATAACACTCTAAAAGCTGATTTTATACAAATTTTCAAATAATTTTTGGAAAATCGAATTTTTCGAGATTCCCCACGGGAAACTTGAACTGAATTTTTTTCCTGCGATAGCTATTGAGTAATCACATCAATTGAATCCATCTCCAGACATAACACTCTAGAGGCTGATTTTATACAAATTTTCTAATAATTTTTGGAAAATCGAATTTTCCGAGATTTCCCACGGGAAACTTGAAATGAATTTTTTTCCTGCGATAGCAGGACAAGTCACATCAATCCAATCCATCTCCAGACATGACACTCTAGAGGCTGATTTATTTTCGGCTGGAAACTTTCGGCTAACTTTAACAGGGTGGTCGAATGAAAACATTCCAGTGAATACTAAAGCAAAAGTAATTCCATGTTAACTCCAAGAAATCAGTTTTAAAAAAAATTGAATAACTGCACAAAGGACTTATAATCGTGAATCCTAGAATTTGAGTACCTAAAAAACATTACATATACAAAAACAACAAACAAAGATATGTAAATCGGTTAACCCTGTTAAAATAACAGCAGGATTTTGTTGCGCACCTTTTGTGTTGCGCATCATTGGTGTTGTCTGTTTGATTACTGATCATGAATGGATTTGATGCGTCATATCTTTAATATTTGGTATTAACAGTTCTGATTCATTATTGATGTACATTACCCCTCAATATTATTGATTTTTTTTTTGTTCTCCTCATCGACTAACACCGATTGTGAATTGGTTTTGGCCTTTTAGTTGTGTGAGTTGAGAAAATCGATGGGTATTGTTGTCAACTGAGAGGATAATGATTAAAATGTTAAATGTTAATTGGTATAATGTATTGTAATACATAATCATTGGTTGAAGAAAATATGAGGTGATTTGGGCCATGTGTTTTGAGGGAGAGTATTTGTCATATGTTACTTTGTGGGCCATGTAGTGGTACTTTTGGTGAGCGTGATTGCAACAATAATGAGAGTAACAATAGTAATTTATTGCCATCAAAAACGAAATTTTTGTGAGAAATGAAAAAAAAACCGGATCAATCATGTCTAGAGTATCGTTTAGTCTGGTCGCAGACTATAATACCTAAAATTGCGGTTTTTTTTTTATATTTTTATTGCTAATTAAATAAAGTAAATCATAAGTAAATTAATTAAAGAAAAGTTTAGTGCCTTTTGTTTTAGTGTCTTTTATTTAATGCCGGGTGGCTAATTAATAATATCTAAAAGTGATGTGTATATTGTGAAGCGTGTCTGTTTTTTTACCTTTAGTTTTTTACCATAGTGCACTATGGCATAAGCATTTCCTTATAAATAGGAACTTAGTTGGTGAATAAAATCGTTTAATAAACATAATGTGGTAATAAAAAATTGTCGTTTGAACACCAAAAGTGAAAAAAAAAGCAAAAAAATATTTATTAAGCGATCGGTTTAGAATCTTTCGTTGTTTTCTGTGTTGTGTAAATTTAAAAGTTGGATATCGGTTTTGGAGTGTGGTCATTGAAAAAAAAAATAAAAAATGAAAAAAAAGTTTACATAAATAAGACCAAGCCGGTATCTTCAGTGTGACGCAACCCTGCCAACCAAGCGGGTGCGTTTTGTAGTATTTTGCAGCAACCCCGTCAGTTAACACGGTGGTGTGACAGAGGGGGAACCTGCGTCGGTAGCGATAGCAGATGGGATCGTCCAGGCTAGATTCCCCAGGTAGTGTGAATTTTTTGTAAGGTTGAAAAAAAAAAAAAAAAAAAACAATAAAGATTATAAAATAAATTATTTTTATTAGATTACATAATGATAATTGTAATTCTCATAATCTAACGGAGGATTTTTTGTCCTGTTGCAATTAATTTTTTTTTTCGGTGATTCTTTATTAAAATATCTTATTTCGTGTGAGCAGGCCTTAGCTAATTAACGCGTTTTGTTTTTATTTTTTATTTTACTTTATTATATTGATTGATCTACATAACGTTTTTTCTTCAGCTGACTTATTGTTCACCTTGGCTTGTTTTAAGCAAGGTCGTATTAGTTAATTGACTCACTTATTTAGTTTTATTGCATATGGTAATTTTTGTTTTTTCGTATAATTCTGTATATAACTTTTATCTCCATTTTTGTTGTTGCTATCGATCCGGTCACGAACCATTATGAGTGAGTGAGTAGGGTGTGACTAGGTGGTCTTGATGGGTGTTCGCTTTAGGGTTCTGTCTACTGTGTAACAAAATTTACTAGGGCTGTAAAAAAAATGTGGAAATAATCCCACTTTCGTAGAAACACCATTTTGTCACCGAACTTGATGATTATCGGGTGAGAGGTTTTAGCGCAGTCATAGATAACTTGACTAAGACTCACGGTTCGGGGTGGGATTTGCTAAAACATTACCTGACCTGGATAGACTGCTTTATTTTGCTCTTGAAAACATGCTCGCATAAATTACCAAATACTCCTCACACTCACCCATCAATTCATCTCCGACCCAGTAGTGCTCAGGCTCTCATTCTATAAAAATAAAAATAAAAATCGAAATAAAACGCGACACTATCAATTTCATCTGTTTAATGATGAAAACATAAAATCAAATTTCAATAATAATTCTAGTAATAATAATGATAGTAATTTAAACAATAAGTAAAAAAAATAAAGTTTAAGATTAGAATTTACCCACCACCATTATGCGATAGTTACATAAAATTTTAAAGAAAACCCTATACCTACGCGTACTATCACTATATCCTAAGTTATACCTAATTAATATTACAAGAGATAATAATAATAATAATTATAAATTTTATAAAGTAATATAATAAGAAATATAATAGTAATAATAATATAAAAATAAAAAAAATGATTAATTTGTATGTTTTCGTATACTCAACGAATTCGGTGATGATGAGGCGAAAAGCCACTATGTTGATGAGCCCTGATGTTATAATCATCCTCATCCGTATACACAGAAAAAAAGAGTGCTATTATTAAGCAAAACTTGCTACATTTAATAATTTTTACCCCTTGATTTTCAGCTAATCAAGTCAAGCTCCTTGTTTAAATGGAAAAATGGGTCGAATAATGTAATAAATTTTGGTTTTTCTTCTTTTAAAAAATTCATTTTAAATTCAATAGAAAATAACATTTCTTAAATCTAAAATTATTTTGCTAAATTTTTGTTTATGCCAAGCAAGTGCACTTGCTTAAGCGAAGTATAATTTCTATTAAATTTTATACGTCTTCATCTAAAATCAAATTTTAATTTTATTTGAATTAAGAAATCATTTGCTTTTGCTAAGAAACTTTGATTAAATTTAAATAGGAATACTTGCTTTATTTCAGAAAGGGTAAGATTAATTTGAATATAGAACATGGATAACCTATATTCAAGCAAAAATGGTGTAAAATTAATCTTGCCCTTTCTGGCTTTCTGTTTTAAATTTAATAGAAATTTCTTAACAAAAGCAAATTATTTCTTAATTAATTTTAATTGAATCAAGAAATACCATAATTTGCGTTGATAAGAATTTTCTATTATTGCATAGAAATTGGGGCTAAGACGTATTCAATTTTATCAAAATTATTTTAACTGTAGCTTGAGATGTCGAATACTAAGGAAAGTTTTATTTTTGGGAAATATGTATTTTATTGAATGAGAATTGTGTAGTAATAAACATACATCAGTTTATTTTTTAAACAATATATTTCGTAGTTAATTAAAATTCAATTTATATAAAATAATAATCAATTTAATATCAATAGATATAATTATAATATTACTAATAATAAAACATATATTATAATAATAATCAAAATGTATAAAATTATTTTTTAAAACATTAGCTTTATAAAAGAGGACTTCAGAACAATATATATGTATATATATATATATATATATATATATATATATATATATATATATATATATATATATATATATATATATATATATATATATATATATATATATATATATATATATATATATATATATATATATATATATATATATATATATATATATATATATATATATATATATATATATATATATATATATATATATATATATATATATATATATATATATATATATATATATATATATATATATATATATATATATATATAGTTATAGGTTTCACAATTTAACAAACATAAAAAAAACTTTATTTATTTAACTTTTTATTAATTATTACTTTCCATAACAGAGTTTGATTAAAAACTAAAACTTAAAATCTAAAATTTAACATTACGATTAAAATTCTCACCGAAATGTTCTAAATCAGCAAAAGATTGGAATTTACTTATTTCTACTTATTTCTACCTAACTATACAACTCACGTTGTGTGTATAGTCATCAGTTTGATTATTCTAGTTAAGTAATCCTACACCTTACACGCGCAGTATGTGGAATGTTGTTATGTATAATCTGTTGATTCAGTCCTTTATATGACCATAACTCCTCCCGGGGGTGAAGAAAGGGCGTCCGCGTCCTTAATTTTGATGCCGGCTTTTGTTAATAGGTCCGAATATGATGTTGCTGTCTGAGCTTTCTGAACTTCGGAGTTTCGGCTTTTCGATTTTTCAATTTTGATTGACGTAGAGTGTCTTTGCATAACAATATAACTGAATAATACCAATATGCCGATTGATGAGAGGGATACGCCTCCAGATAATGTCCACATCCAGTTCTGATGGTTAACTTGTCTTAGGTGTACATTCTTCTTAATTTGATTTCTGTTTTGGATGTTTTCTTTGTTGATTACTTCGATGTTAATCATTTCTACTAATTGACGGCGTGCCTGAATATTATGGAGAGCCCCTTGTATTTCTTCGGTTTCACTCCTAATCTCGAAGGATTGGAATTTTTGATTTTTGAAGATTATAGTACAATTCCAGAAGGTCAAAAGGAAGTTTCCCGTTAACACTCTGTCGGGGGGTCCGCAGTTCTAGGACAATATTTCGTTTTTTGCATTGTTGATTAAAAGTTTGCCATCTGAGATGAATTGCATCTTTGTGTCAGGTTCACGTGTCACATTGCAGTGGCTTTTGGTCCCCAACACTAGTGGTTTAATACAGTCGTCGTTGAATTCTAGTATGTCTGAATGTTTTTGTACGAAATTGTTGTACTTCGTACTTGTAAATAGTTCTTGGTTGCGTTTGATGAGATACTGTGGATGGTCCTTTATGATCGTATTATTGATGATCAACGGTAATACCAGTATCGCAGTTGAATTCTCTTCTTCCAATTTTGGTACTTGGAGTATGTAAAGTAGAGTTTCTTCGTTTACTGCTATTTTAGGGGTGACAAAATCCAGAGCTTCATCCGGCAAGGTGATGTTAATACCCTGATTAACCATTAGGTTCTTTATTTGGATGATCTCATTCAGTGAAAGAATTTTGCTGCTTGGCAGTTCCACCTTCGTTCTTATTATTGCATCCTGGATGTCTTCCAAAATTGTATTAATGCTGTCTATGTTTACTATTGTGGCCAGCATTTCTATTTCTGTTAATACTATTCGGTTGGCCATTGTATTATTTTTTAACGCTCCATTTACTGTATCTGTAATTGTTTGAATTCTTCTGTCGATTTGTTTATTTACTTGGAATTGTTGGTTGTTTGCGTCGATTAGTTGGTTCATCGAACTGTGAAATCCTCAGCATCTGGGTTTCCCGCTACCCATTTCCATACCGTTCCCAACGTGTCCCACCTTTTATGTCTGTTAGTTCGGGTAGGTTTAATTTGACGGAGATTGTTGTATAGTTTCTTAAATTTATTTCTTATTATTCTATTAAGTTCTAACTTATCATACAATTTATCTGTAATAATTTTACTAATTGATTCTATAGCTATTTCTATACTGGTGAGATTTATAGGATGTATGATTCTAACATTTCCTATTTGTATTTTACATTGGTTTGTTTTAATTGATAATATGGGGTCTTCATGTAAATTTTTGATTTCTAATTTTTGAGCATTACTAATATAAAATAGAATTGTGAAAATCACTAAATATTGTTTTTTAAACATTATTTTATGTAAAAGTAAAAAAAAATAGTTACAATTATTTTTATTTAAATCTTTTAATTTTATTAACATTTCTCTTAATATTTCTCAATGTTCTAAAAGTTTTACCATTTACATCTTTTATCTTAATTTCGACCCCCCTAGGTTGTGTTTTCGTCCTAATATTTGGTTTAATGTAAACTAATTGGTCCTCCCTTAAATTTGGGGGTTCTTCTTTATTATTATTCTGATGTTTCATCTTATTAATTGTCTTTTCTAAGTTAACCTTTACTTGATTAAAAATAGCATTTGCTTGATCTTGTATTTCTTTCGGGTTCATTAGGCAGTTTTGATTGAAAATGACTTCGCTCGGTGTGAAACCGGTTGAAGAATGTACTGAAATATTGTACAATGCTACTGAAAGTTCAATTGCATTTGGAATACTTGAATTTGGGAATTTGTCTCGATTGGTATTAAAAATTTCTATTATTGTTGAATGTGTCTTTTAAACTTGGCCATTCGATTCTGAGGATGATACATATTCCAATTTGATATTCAATTTGCTTAAATATTCTTTAAATTGCAACGACTGGAAGGTTGTCTCATGATCTGAGAGAATAACTTTGGGAATCCCGAACTGGGTGAAATACTTCGTTAAGGCATTGGTTGTGTCTAGAAGATTCTTGGTTTCGATCGGAATCATCTGTAGATGTTTAGAAAATGCATCTATTGTTGTAAGTTTTGGATAATGTGGTCATAAGTTTTTGATGTTTTTGGTTTTTATTTTGTTGTTGATCTTATCAATTAGAATATTTTTGTATCCGTTTATGTTGGCTATGTGGTTTATGATATTAAGTTCCTCTTCGTAGTCTTTTTTGTCCATTGGTACGTTGTTTAATCTGTTTATCATCTGGTGTTAAGCTGCTATTTTATAAAATATCGAATCTTGTGCATTAATATCGGATACTTGGACATCTTCTATAACCGAAGGGTAGATTACTGTGATATGTCATTTCATATAATCGAAAAAATTAATGTCAGCTCTTATTTCCACTCAAAAAATTGAAGGCAGTCACACAGCGGAACATTTGAAAGATGTACTGTTGGATATAATTAAGAATTGGGAAATTTTAGGAAAGTTATAAGCAATAGTCACGGATAATGCTGCTCATATCGTTGCAGTTTCAAATTTATTGAAAATTAAATAAATCCCGTGTTTTGCTCACACATTAAATTTAGTTGTGAAAGACACATTATTATCGAATGAAAGCCTAAAATTAGTAATCAAACGCATGCAGGAGATAATTCCCTTTTTTAAATTAAGCACTATCGCGAGTGACAAACTGCGCAAATTGCAATATGATAAACATTTGGCGGAATATCGGCTTATCCAATCGGTTAGTACCACATGGAATTGTGAAGTAGCCATGACTAGACGATTTTTGAAACTAGACGCAGTACGTCACAATGTAATAGTCCTAAAACTTGATGCCTTAGTCTTCACCGTTTAGACTGACATCGGCAAGCAAATAATGAATGATCTGAAACAGTCAATAGTGAAACGATTTTTTCCATATGAGCAACGAACCACCGCCATAGTGGCGACCTTGGTTGATTCTCAAAATAAAAGTTTTCATCTCAGTTGCAGTCATCTTCAATCTACAACGTCTTACATGTTCAATTGCTATTGGTTTCGACAAATTACCTATTTCAAATTAAACGTTTGTTTTTTAATATTTAATGTTTCTAACGAAAAAAGCTCAACAACTTGTATATAATAATCAATTATTTTGCAAACATCATAATGGCAACTACCTTCAATTCAAACAAATCATGTATGATATCTACGGCAAAGTTTTCAAATACATGACAGAAACTAATTCTGTTTAAAGGAGAATTCTGATTTATTCGGGATACTTCAAAATAATTTGTTTTAACGTCTACATTATAATTTTGGATATTACGTGTCTCTTTTTTCGATGCCTTACAGAAGCGACAAAACGGTGCTTGAAAAGGATTTGCTAAAATCAAAAATTGAATTTATACCTAAATTATCACCAATGACCAAGCCTAAAATAAATCTCACATTAACTACTCCTCCAATCTTTGCATTCCATCTCGCTTATATCATTTATTAAATTAGCTAAGCAAGCGTCATTTCCAAAGGTTTTTAGATCCTGTGATTTTATAAATCCAGCAACAAAAATATAGTATTATCGAATTTAGAAACATAATTAAGTAGAGGGAAACTAAAATAAATTACACAAACTGATTGAGATTGACTGCCTAGAGGATTATTTATCTTGAAATTATCAGTAAATAAAAAATAAGGAATAACAGGATATGGAGCAGTTTTTTTCTGTTATAATTTTCCATTAATGAAATTTGAAATTAATTCTGGATTTTTTTTTTGTATATAGTATTTTTCATATTATCCATCATTTCGTTAAGAATACCGCAGTGTTCAAATCTTATTTTGATTTGAAACATCATATAAAGCCTCACCATTTTGCATTAGATACACCCATTGAATCATTTATTAAAAATTGAACTGATTCTTGTAATAAATTATTTTGTTTTAACCACATCTGTAACAATTGATCGGTTTTGCAATGGTTAAACCGATTGGATAGTTTTTCAACAAAGTTTACTAAATCGTTCTTGATTTCGATATAAACGATAAAGCCATATAAGCATAATTAGCTAATTTAGTTAATGTTTCACGTTACATATTATATTATGCCTATTTGTGCACTTTTAATTAATAATTATTATATTGCATACGTACAATACTTCTGAACCTGCTGTGTTAAACTATAAACTAATTTCGCGTAGAGTCGTAATTTTTTAGATTATTTTGTCAATTCAATACAAATTTCTTCAATTGTAGTAGTAGCATGGTGAAATTGTACATTGTTAACTAAATTTCTTCAAATTGACGAAAAAACTATGAAAAGGATACAAAACTGTTCAATTGTTGGTTCTTTCATTTGAAGAAATTTCGTTAAATTAACACCTTAAGTTAAATATAGTAAATTTGAAGAAGGGTAGTCCATCAATTTAATGAAATGTTAGTAAAAGTCTCATTTTTCATTGTAGGTTGATAAATGATTCTTCAAATGGACATGGTTTATAATTAAATCCACAGTTTTTCTATCAAAATCAATAAAATATTTTAAATTTTTTTGAGTCCCCTTTAGATCCATTATATTATGGGCTCATTACATCTGTAATTGGGGTAAATGGGATGGGCTTTATGTTACTGTTTCCTAAATAAACGATTTTAAGATTACCTTTGGTAAATTACGAGTTAGCCTATATTAAGCTTGGTATCGAAAATAAGCTAACCCAGTTACTATAGTCCATGCTCTAGTAATACATATATGTATTTAGTTTTTAGATACTTGGGAATTAACGGAAACTTTTCAAAACTGGTAATTGAAGAAAACTGTAATAAATTTAATTTAATTTAAAGGTTTTTCAAAACTACTTTTGCACTGCACAAAGAAGCGGACGAAATAAACGTGAATAGTTTTTAGATTTCCCTCACACTTGACTTTACATACTTTGTTTGAATTTTGTAATTTTACTTAATTTAATAATTTAAAAATCAAACAAAAAAAAACAAAAAAAAACCTTTGAATCGCTTTTATCTTAGATATTTAATTAACAAAATAAATTTATTGAAAAAATATTAATTTTTAAGTTTATGAGGCAGACGTTGTGGTGAAATGTCAAAATTAAACGAAACAAAAAAAAAAAACGGATAAAATATGAATATTGGGAAATTTGGTTTTTCTTATTTAATTTCACTTTTATACTGTGCTGTGTTATATTCATAAATTTTTAATTTGAAATGAACAGATTGATTTATTGAATTTTTTTGACAGGTATTAGAAGGGTAAACGTTTTTAATTTTTTGTTTCCCATTTTATAATTGGATTTTCAGTCTTTGAGATTTTATTGAAAAGTGATTTTTATTTATAAAGTGTAATCAAAACAAATTATTTTTATTTATTTTAATTAAAGAGCAATATTAGTATTTTTTTTCTTAAATTAATTATAATTTGACATGATGTCGAAAATATATAATAATAGCTGAAAATACTTCAAGGAATGGTTATAATAATTAATAAGGTGTTTGTGTACCTACACATATTAAACTAAAATTAACGATTTTCTCTCACGACATTTGATATTTTTAAAGTGGGGTTTATGTAATCAGTGTGTGATGCATCGACTAATATATATATCCTATATATATATATATATATATATATATATATATATATATATATATATATATATATATTATATATATATATATATATATATATATATATATATATATATATATATATATATATATATATATATATATAGTCTATATATATATATATATATATATATATATATATATATATATATATATATATATATATATATATATATAGGGTGTCCCACTGCCAAACGAGTAGGGCATGTAGCTGGATCAATATCATGAAAAAAAGTCCACTACGCATATGCCCGGAAATGGACCGTTACCCACTTCAATTGCATTTCAATATTTTTAGCATGATACACTGCCAAGATAACTCAATTGTTTTTCTATAATTTTAAAGGCACAGAGTACTTCTTTCTTCTCTGGAAGTAGGAATATCATGCATCGTATTTTCCATAAAGAAAACATTGGTGGAATTAAAAAAAATTATGCGGGAAATAACAAAAAAATTCATTAAACTCATTTTTTCTCGAAAAACTCACTCAATAATTTTTGTTTTTTATTTCAAATTTAAATTTAATAGACTATTTAATACAAAATTGCTTCCTCGTTTTTTACCTAATTATATATAGTTTTTGAGATATTAACATTTCAATGTAGTAATTAATAATTTATTGTATGAATTTCCAAGTTTTCAACTTCACAAACAATTTTCAAAATGATTTCCATTTCGTAACAAGCATAGTTGTTGCAGTCGTCTTTTAATGGCAGCAGCCATATTGAAATTTACTAAATTTTTTTTTATTTTGTTGCCGGCATTATTGATTCGATCAATCAACTGCTCCCTAGTCTGAATGTTTGTTTTGTAGACTTCTCTTTTAAGTATCTCCATACATAAAAGTCTTATGGTGTTAAATCCGGAGATCTAGCCGGCCAAGCTATAGGTCCGCTGCTAATTTATATCAAACCAATTTCGAACTTGTCTTTGATGGTGTGCAGGAGCTCTACCTTGTTGATACAAGAAAGTATTTCTCATCAAGATTGGGATTGAATCTAGCACAGTGGGAGCAGTTTCATTCAAAAATTCAAGATAGTTTTGTGAGTTCAATCTTTAAGGTAGTAAAATTGGCCCCATAAAATTATTTTCAATTATACCACACCATACATTAACACTAAAACGTCTTTGAAATAATGATTCTCGCTTAACGTGTGAGTTTTCTGGTTGCCACTCATGAAGAATGTGGAAATTTGGTATTCCATCCCTCGTAAATGTCGATTCGTCTGCCAATAAAATGAATGATAAATATGAAGGATCATGTTCCTCATTGTTTAACAATAAACGGCAGAAATTTCATCTGTTTAGTAAATCGACTGGTAATAATTCTTGCACTGGAGTGTAGTGGAATGGTTGTAGATGGTTTCTTCGAAGTACTCTCCAGACTTTATTTTTGCTAATACCAAGTTGTATCGAAAGACGTCTCGTGCTAATGGTGGGATCTCTTTGTACTGAATTCAAAACTTGTTCGTCGGTATTGACTTCATATTGAATTCGGCTAACATTTTCATATTCATAGGGGACCAATGTTCCCCGTTCTCGAAATCGTATGTGATTTCAAATATTCTATGATCTGGCACCGACCTACCTCTGGATAACGATTTTCACGTTCTGCAGCTCATCCATTTCCGTTACATAAACTATAAATAAAATAGATGTCGGCGATTTCTTCGAATGTGTAGCGTGGCATTTTATTATTTCTGATTACAAACGCGCAAAAAAATTATTTTCAAAAGATTAACAACGATTTTAGCTATACGATTACTAAGAAGTACTACACTGAAATGTTAATATCTTAAAAATTATACATGATTAGATGAAAAACGATACAGAAATTTTGTATTAAATAGTCTATTAAATTTAAATTTGAAATAAAAAACAAAAATTATTAAGTGAGTTTAATGAATTTTTTTGTTATTTCTCGCACAATTTTTTTAATTCCACCAATGTTTTCTTTATGGAAAATATCATGCATGATATTCCTATTTTCAGAGAAGAAAGAAGTACTCTGTTCCTTTAAAATTATAGAAAAACAATTGAGTTATCGTAATTTTTAGAAGAGTTATTAACATTTACATCATTCAAGGCAGTGTACCATGCTAAAAATTTTGAAATGCAATTGAAGTGGGTAACGGTCCATTTCCGGGCATATGCGTAGTGGACTTTTTTCCATGATAGTGATCCAGCTACACGCCCTACTCGTTTGGACTAGTCCCAATGGGACACCTTGTGTATATATATATATATATATATCATATATATATATATATATATCTATATATATATATATATATATATATATATATATATATATATAATATATATATATATATATATATATATATATATATATATATGTATATATATATATATATATATATATATATATATATATATATATATATATATATATATATATATATATATATATATATATATATATATATATATATATATATATAGATATATATATATATAGATATATTATATGTATATATTATATGTATATATATATATATATATATATATATATATATATATATATATATATATATATAGATACAGATATATTTATATATATATATATATATATATATATATATATATATATATATATATTTATATATATATATATATATATATATATTTATATATATATATATATATATATATATATATATATATATATATATATATATATATATATATATATATATATATATATATATATATATATATATATATATATATATATACATATATATATATATATATATATATATATATATATATATATATATATATATAAGTTTAGATTAATAATTCATTAAACTTTAAAAAAAATGTTTTTTATTTGGACTATGTCCGTTTTATTCTAAACATTTCTTAAAACTAATTATATTTTTCCAAATTACAAAATGTTCTATATTGCGAAAATGATGATTATAGAAGTTTTTGGAAAATTACAGAAATTATAATTATGTGAAAATATGTTGCGATTTTACTACACATGTTGACTGATGTTAAATACTGATGACGATGGTCATTATGTTGTCTTAACTCTTCTCCCTCTAAAAATCCTCGTCTTGTGGATTTAAAAATTCAGCTAGACTGGTTGTATCCCAAGCGGTACAGGATGTTGATTGGTCACTTCGTTGTTCTTGAACAGGGCTATTCCTTTGCGGCTCCTTGATCTTATTATAAATCCTTTAATTACTATAACTATGGTAATTATGATGATAGTGTCCGTGACATTATTTATCTGATGTTATGTTGATAACTTCTGGAGTTTCTCCCTAGATGTTCTCATTTCTTTGTTGGTGAAGATCCATCATTTTATCTCTACTGATTCGTTTTGGTATTGAACCAAATAGTTGTCTTCTAGATGTTTGACTGAATTGTTATATGTTATTGCGCCATGAAAGTTGTTTAGGAAGATAGTGTTGTCAGTTATGGGTTCTATTAATTCCTTTTCATTAAATGTAAATTCACACCCGGCATCCAATCCCTTCAGTAGTTGGGTAATATAATGGTTTTCTTTCAATTGTTGTAGTTGGCCGATGTTACAATTAATGAATGGTTTCTCTCCTGGTTTGATATTTGTCAATAATCCCATATATGTTTTGTTGGCTTATAAGGATTTCGTTGTATTTCAAATGAATTTGTTTGTTATATTTTATTGTAGATATTATTTTGATGTGATGGAATTCTTCTTTGCTGGTTTTGGGAATTGATATGACGTATAAAGTCTTTGAGTTTTTGATGATCATTGCAGTTTTGGCATATTCGATGGCTTCGATTTCGTTAGCGTAGAGTAAGGTTTCGATTTCTGTCACTAGACGACCAATTTCGTCTCTGTCTTGTCGTCGATGTACCAATATTTCGTTATGTTGACCGAGAAGCTTTTGAATCTTGTTCGTTATGGCAGTGTTTTTTCTATACTGCTTGTTGTTGTTCTCAGTTCTGACTTTTAAGGATCTCGTCCCAATCAGTTGCATCTGGGAGCCGGCGATCCACTCCCAAGCAGAACCCGTCCGGTTGATTGCTCGTTTCGCCCTCGAAGGTTGACCTTGAAGTTCTTCCAGTAGTTTTTCTGTTTCACTGATTTGGTATGTTAGTTAGGATTTCATGATGTTTGTTGAATCGATTCCTTTTAATTCCGATTTGATGTTTGCCAATATTTCCACATAATTCTGTAGGTCATTCTGATGTACGATCTTGAAGTTTTCGCTTATTATATTTCCACTTGCTTATTTTATAGACACTATTGGAGTGTCATACTTGTGTATACTCAAAGATGTCGTTACTGTCCAAAGACATGAATGAATTCTTTTCCCCGAGAGTGTGGTCACGGTGACTCTATTATCCTTCGCCACGATTTCTTTTCGAAATTTAGGTTTAGTTTTTTCCTGAATTTGCTTAACAGCTCTGTATATTGGTGCTCCAACTTCATATGTTCTTGGCACGTTCTATTTCAAGTTCTCTCTTTCTAATTGAAGCCTCTGATTATTTCTGATCCTTTGTATTACATTTTCATTTACTTTCTCCTTGAAGTTTAATAAATTTTGATAATTGACCCGTTGTGTCCGTCCAAAAAATATGTCACTTGGCATCCTTCTGGTAACAGAGTGTATTAAGTTGTTGTACCTATCGACCGATATATTGACCAATTCTTTATTCGTGAAATCCTTGTATTCATTTTGCAGACATCGGATTATTTCGATTATGGTGGAGTGAACCCTTTCTACTGTTCCATTTACTTCGCTTTTTTGTGTAGGGGTTAAGTAAATTTGAATCCCTAGTGTTCTTAGATAATCCGCAATGATAGGGCTGATGAAGCTTCTTGTTTTGTTGAAATAGTTTGACGAATTTCGAAAATTTATCAGTGCATGTTATAAACTTCTCGCCTTTCATGTCGATCAGATTGATGTGTAGAATTTCTGCAGGATACGTTGGGATTGGTGTTTCCTGGAGTTGCGGTTTATTCCTGCGTATACTTTTTTATTAAACTGGTCACCTGAGGGAAATAATACTTTTCTAGTATTTGTTCCTTTTTTTCCCTTGCATTCCGATGCGCTCTTCTGTGTTCTTCTTGTATAATGCGGTATTTATTGTCTTCATTGATTCATTTTACTATCCTCTGTGTTATCCGCAATTTGTAATTGTGCAGACGTTCTGCGTAAATTTCTTGAAGTAGCTGGATATATCCTTCCGGAACTTTGATTCCATTTACAGATATTGGGTGTAGTCTTTCTTTTAGATGTTTTATAAGTATTTCCTTTGCCTGATCTTCTGACAGGGAGATGTAATGCCTATGATAGTTCATAGGTGTGGTTCCTGATAAGCGTAAATTCCGTTTCCCTCGGATATTATTAATTGATTTTTAAAGACGTTTATTGGGGCCTCGCAATGCGGAATAAGTTGTGTGCCATCTTCTTCTACACTATGTACGGTCTCGTCGCTTGATGACGAAAGTGTGTTGACATCCAACTTCAGTCTTGATAGTGCGTCCGCTACTTTATTTGTAATTCCGGGTTTGTAGACAATCTCGAAGATGTACTATTGCTGAGAGCGAAGGTGAGTGGCTGATGGTAAGTAAGAATCCTAATTTTCTTCGCTCCATAGAAATAATTCCTTAGGTTATCTAGAGCCCAAACGATCGCTAACATTTCTTTCTCGTTTGTAGCATAATTTTCCTCGGTTTTATTGAGGGATCTAGATATATACGTTATAGGTTGGTCCTTGCCAATATTTCCTTGCGATGCTGTGGTTAGATGCGTCCGTTGTTAGTATAAGCGGTTTGTCGAAGTCCGGAAATATCAATAGGTCCGCCGATAACAGTAGTGATTTTAGATGTTGGAATGCTTTCAACTCGACGTCTGTTAAGTTTATGTCTACTTTCTTTGACTGGCTAGCTTCCATTTGTGCGTTCTCCCCCCCCCCCCCCTTGTAAGATTCGTCAAAGGTTTTGCTACTTTGCGAAGTTTTTCATGAATCGCCTATAGCATGATGTTAGTCCAAGGAAACTTTTTAATTCTTTAAGATTTTTAGGTGGTTTTCGTTTCTGCACAGCCATTACTTCTTTTTGGATCCGTTTATATTCCCTTGTTCGTTATTATATATCCTAGGAGTTCGGTTTCCTCTTTTAGAAATTAGGTCTTGTCTAAATTAACTCGAAGATTGGCTTTCCATAGTCTGCCTAGAATTTTGTGGACATTTTTCAGGTGTTCCTCTTCGTTTTCTCACCTAAATATGATAATATCATCGATGTATACATAACATATTTTACCGATGTATTCCTCAAAGACGTCCTCGATTATCCTCTGAAAAATCGCTGGCGCGTTTTTCAGTCCAAACGGTAGCCTGGTGAATTACTATTTCCCGTTCATTGTCGAGAATTCCGTCTTAGGTATATCCTTTCCATCCTATCGTTGTGAAGAATTTGGAGTTACCCAGATTTGCGATGGATAGGTGTCCGGTACCGGTCACGGTAACTGCGTTCAATCTTTTATAATCTATGACCATTCGATACTTTTTTACTCCCGATGCATCCATCGAATGTGAATTATACGGACTTTTCGATGGTCTTATAATGCCGTCATTGAGCAGTTATTTTATTTGTTGGTCCACTTCGGCCCTCATGTTGATCAGGTATGGATATGATTTTGTGTAGATCGGGTCATTGGTAGTAGTTTTGATCTCCGCCCTCACGCTCGTTTCAATGGTCGGTTGGTCTCCAATGGCTCCGAAGAATGGTAGATATTTATTCAGCATCTTTTTCAGTTTTAATTTTATTTCGTTATTCAGGTGATCATTTTTTGTCTCGATAGTATTCACTTGAATGGATGTTTTGGCTTTCAAAGGGATCCTGATGTCTGATTTTATTCCTGTCGAATAGTGCTTCCAATCTCTTTAGGGTTTCGTCTCCGATTATCCCGTCAAAGGTTTTTAGTCCTGATAGAATATAGAAATGTAGCAGAATGTCGTTGCCAACATTTTTAAAGAATTATTTTTTGTCGGATTTTGACGTCACCTTCCGCTGATCTAATGTTAAATTGTTTGTCGATTGGTTTAGCATTCCTGGCAATTCTTGATCGTATAAAGTTTTTGTTTGCCCCGGTGTCGACAAGGAATCTTAGGAACTTGTTGTTGTTTGTCTGATATTCTACGTAAGGTATGCTGGAGAGGCATTCGTTATAAAAGTTGCCTCTATATTTTCTTCCGCCTCCTCTTCCTTGTATTCTTGTTCACCATCCTGTTGTTCCATCATGTGGAATATTCTTTGTTGCTTGCGTTGGTTCAAGTGAGTATCAGGACTTCTTTCTCTTCTTGGTTTTAAGTTCATGTTATTTGGTCGATTCATGTAATTGATTTTTTTCGTGGTGCCCGACTCATCAACGGACATTGGTACTGGTGGTTTCGGTTGAACTAGCCTTGCTGGTGGTGTTACAAAATAATTTAATTTGTTGCTGGTATGGTTGTTGATACTGCATACTGTACCCCATATTTCTCTGTTGCAGCGATATTCTTGGTAGCGGTATCGGCTTCGTGTATTGTTGAACTCTATTCGCATTGATTTGGTTTACGGGAATCGTGATTGAATTGTTAAAATTTCTATTGTGTATTGGGAGATTCGTCGGTCTCTGAATAGTTAGCATTCTTGATATATCTCCAGTTAGACCTCTGTATGTATCTATCAGCACTGTCATGGTGTCTTCATTGTAGTTTTTAGTTTTAACTTTGTTGATAATGAGGGATAGTTGATGGTTTACAGTTGCGTAAAATTCGTCGATACTTTTCTTTCCCTGAGTTAGGCTGCCAAATTGATATTCGAGTGTCCTCATATCTCTTTTGTCAGCATAATGTAATGATAAACATACTTTTATCGCACTCCAATTTTTGTCGAAAATGTTATATGATAAGAGAGCTGCGTCCGCCGTTCCTCGTATTTTCTGTCTTATACTTTGTAATATGGTTCTATATACAGGTTTATCCTTCACTATCTCGTAGTCTTTTAGGATACTTTCTACACTGTATATCTATGACACATAATGTGATGGATTTCCGTCAAAGACTTGTAGTTCTTTGACGCAGTATGGTTGTTTGCTGGTGTCTTTAAGCTCCTGTTCTGTTCTGGGTGCCACGAGTGTTGTATTGTTTGGTGTGTTGTTTTCCACTTGATTTTCTATCTGGCCAATTCTTCTTTCCAATTTTTTATTTAATTCGATTTGGGCGTTGTGTGCCCCCGTCAACTGTCTTATTGTTGCCTAAATTTTTTCCATTTTTACACTTTTTGCAATTTTGTTTTTTAATAAGTTTTGAATTTCGAATGCGGTACGATATTCACACACTACCGTGGGTAAAACCGTGTAATAAAATTGGCTATGTTCTCGTGGCTATAGCTGTTATTATGTTCTCACGGTATATAATAACTTGAACTTATACACTACTCACTTTCACTTAACTCACTGTTTCGGCAATTATAGAAGGATTATGGACAATTACAGAAATTATATTTATTCGAAAATAAATGAAATTTGAATGTTAGGAATTTTACTTCTACGCAAAATGTGCAATGTTGCGATTTTATTATACATGTTGACTGTGGTTAAATACTGATGACGATGGTCATTATATGTTGTCTATTATATATAAATATATATATATAAATATATATATATATATATATATATATATATATATATATATATATATATATATATATAAATAAATATATATATATATATATATATATATATATATATATATATATATATATATATAAATATATATATATATATATATATATATATATGTATATATATATATATATATATATATATATATATATATATATATATATATATATATATATATATATATACCCAACTAGCCAAAGACGTACATATGTACACAGAAATTTTCGAACAAGGTAACATTTTGGATTCAATTAGTATACACGAAAAGTTTATGGTAACGGATGAGTGATTTTGAAATCGTAAATGTACGTATGGTCACATAAAGTTTACATTTGGTATCATACTGTTGATTAAAAAATTACGTAGATATGGTGACATTGTAACCGTACTGTACGCCTACGAAGTCTCCAGATATCATGCTTTTCGTAACTTGTAAATATACTAGCACTAAAATGTATACATTTAGTTTCAATATCGTCGCAACTGCATAGAAAATTATTACTTATGATTATTTTTATTTTAAATTATTGCTTATGGTGGTATTTTAAATAATTCGTTCCCAGAATGTATGCATTTGTTTATTTCACTCTAATATGTATACATATAGTCACATCTCTAACCAAAAACTGAATATGTCACAATGACAGTTGTTATTAGAAATTTAAAGTTTATGGAAGTGGTTTAATAAAGTAATTAACATAAAAAAATGCCAAAAACAGAAAAATACTTTAAATTTAGCAGCACTTATTATAGGAGGGTACAATACCAGATGAATTTACAGAAAAAAGAATATTTAAAGCGAATGCAGAAATTAAAAAGCCCAGCTGCATTTCAAACAAAAGAGAAAGGCGAAAATTTGAAAACTTGTTCTTCTTTTGCCTCAAATTTTTCTGTGGCAAAAGAGTTGTCCTTGCCAATTCCAGTACTGAAAAGCACCATAAAAAATATTACCTGTAATGATTTGGACGACACAATCCACAGCAACGCAGAATATAAAGTAACTAATGATGCAGATGACACTTGCAATGTATTTCTTGATGAAAATATAGGAAGTGTTGATTATGACGAATGTTCCTTTGAAGAAGAAAAAAGTCTCTCTATTGCTACAGAACTTAGGAAATGGGCACTCACTCATCATATAACACACCTAGCATTAAATGATTTATTGAGAATATTGATTATATTTGGGTTTTCATGGTTGCCACGGGATAGTCGTACTTTATTGAAAACATCGCGGTGTAATGAAGTTAGGCCAATGGGTGGTGGCAAATTTTGGTATAACGGATTGGAAAATTGCTTACAATGTGTACTATCGAACATTAAGAAGTCAATAAAAATCTCATTGATATTCAACATCGACGGATTGCCAATTTATAATAGCTCCAGGTACCAATTTTGGCCAATTTTAGCTGCAATATATGGAATGAAAGAAATGCGCCCGATGGTAATTGCCGTATATTGCGGAGAAGAAAAACCTCCATTGCAACCATATTTAAAAGAATTTGTTGAGGAAATGAAACAGATTTTAACTAATGGTATTCAAGTTAATGGTTTCA
The DNA here is from genome assembly GCA_958295665.1 of Tipula vernalis. NCBI lineage: Eukaryota > Metazoa > Arthropoda > Insecta > Diptera > Tipulidae > Tipula > Tipula vernalis. The sequence goes on from OY282560.1 coordinate 139,612,176, forward strand.
ACATACAAGTGTCCATTCGCTGCTTTATTTGTGATTCTCCAGCAAGGGCATTCATTAAAGGTGAGCTAATTATTTCTTATTATATATAATAGCGTTAAATATTTATTGAATTGTTTCTGATAGGCACAGTGAATTTCAATAGTGCCCATGGTTGTCAAAAATGCGAGGTTGTTGGAGAATACGATTATCATAAAGGGCGGCACATGAGTTTTCCGAGAATAAATTGTGCCTTTCGAACAGATGAAACATTTCGTAATCAAACCGACGAGGACCACCACAAGGAAACGACACCTTTAATCGATCTTCCAATTAATCTAGTTGACGATTTTATAATAGCAGATTCATTGCATTTATTGGAACTTGGAATCATGAAAAGATGTCTTCTTGGTTGGGTACATGGTGACTTCAATTTCAGAGCCAAATTTTCTGTAAATGATATTACAATATTGTCGAAATTATTGGAAGAATGCGATAAAAGAATGCCTACTGAACTACACCGAGCTATAAGACCATTGAATTTTTTGAAATATTGGAAAGGATTAGAGTTCAGAACCTTTTTATTGTACCTGGGAATGGTTGTTTTAAAAGACCACTTATCCGCTGAAGTTTACCAGCATTTTCTTAAGCTATGCTATGCGGTATTACTATGTTCGTGCAAGGAGTACTCAATATATTTAGACCTAGCTGATGTTCTATTTAGGGAGTATATAGAAGGATTTATAGACTTATATGGAATCGATGCTATTCAGAGTAATGTTCATAATTTGTGTCATGTTGTATCGGATGTTAAAAATTTTGGTGATTTAACTACTCTAACTGCTTATCCCTTTGAAAACTTCCTAGGAGTTATGAAACGTTTACTACGACAAGGAAATCGGCCACTAGAACAGGCCACTAAAAGAATTAGTGAACTGGGTAAAATTAGTGCCACTAAGCAAATGATTGAAATTAATTTTCCGTATATTCGACATCGACAGAAGAATAAAACAATGTATACGTATTTGTACATAAAATCTGGGATTATGTTGTCGAATGAAAATGTTAGAGATAAGTGGTTCTTGACACGAGGCAATGAAATTGTGGAAATGATTAACGCGGTTACAATTTCAAATTCCATTTCTATATCAGGTAGAAGCATTAGAAGAAAATACAATTTTTTTAAATCTCCATTTTCATCAGCAAACTGCAATATTTATTCTAGTTTCGGTGAACAAAATAGCGAAGATATATACAATTTAAATTTAATATAATGTAAGTTGATATCACTAAAATATAAAAATGAGTTGGTTTTTATGCCAAAAATGAATAAACATATGATATACGTATTTTATGTATTTATTAAAGTTACCGTTTATAAAATTCATTTTATTAATAAAATACATATAAAAAAAATATAATCACATATTTCATCACATAGTTCATTTATGTTAAGCAATAAAAATCAAAAATAAATATTGGCGTCTATTAATTTTCGTATAGGTATTAACCTGATAAATCTGCGTTGCAGCGATAGACTGGGGTCGCAATACAATCATCAATTTGATTCGAATTTTCCTCACATTCATCATTATCTTGATCACTAGTGTTATAAATCTGAGATGGGATAGCAATGTTAGAATTTTTTTCTGTATTCATATCGGTCTCATCAATTTGGTTCATAGGTTCCTCCACCCCGCTATCATTATGAAGAAAAGTCTTGCTTGTTTTCAATGCATTTTTCTCTTTTTTTCTATTTTGACGACTTGCTCGAATTCCACTGTATTTTAGCATAGTGTAAATAAAGAAGTTTTTATTGTCCATGTGAGTATATTTGTGGTTTGCCAAACGCACAACATCGAAATATATTTGTATTATACGTGAATATTTTAGAAATGCCACTTTAGTGGTTCCTTTTGCAGCTTTTCCAGTCCATGTAAATTCTCTTAGCAGCTCTTGTTTAAATATAGAGTTTCAGAAATACTATTAGCGACTTTGAAAGCATCGTTGTCACCATTTATTCCCCCAATTGCAGTTAACTTTTCATCTAAAATAAATATTATATTACATATGTTGTTGTACGTGTAATTATACAAGAGCAAAATAGGACTTACTATTTGTGATCTGAACGTATTGTCGCCAAGCTTAGCTTCAAAATTATCAACCTGATCTACCGTGCTGAATGGACAGTTAATGGTTTCAAGATTAAACAAATTTTCCAGTGAAGTAGATGCACGAGAACTAGAGTTTGATACGACAACGCCATAAATTTCCTGTATAGCATCACTTGCATTTTGGCAATCCCTTCTCCTCGAATATCTAATTTTACGTTTATGGAATCAATTTTGGCTTTCAACAGTTGAAGTTCTGCTGCATCTGGAAAATATAAAGTACACCAAATAATTTAAATTTGAGAAAAGTTTAACAGTTATATACCATTCGAATTATTATTTTCCAGTTCAACAACTTGTAAACTATTGTTGCAGTTAGTTTCGTACGAAGAACCATCATTTGCATTAATATACATTATACTTTGTCCCTCAGAGGCTAGAGATTCATTTGCTGATATGTACATCTCTGCAGTCTGTCCACTTTCAGCTAACATTGGTTTTTGTACACTGTTGTTAGATTCCAAATTGTCATGGCAAATTATTTGTTAACGATTTTGTGCCTCCCACAAATTCATTCGCCAACGATGGTATGTTTTCAATTACTACAACTTTCGGTTCCTTGAAGAAACCATCGTGGGCATCGTAACGTTTTTTTATTGAATGTTGTGATTACATAACACATCGGCGTTTTCGTTTATTCATTTCACTATATCTGATAAACCAAAATTAAATATTTATATATTAACTTTTGATATATACAAATTTCACAGACATATCATTTAAAACTTACCTTTCTACCGCTTCAGTATCCGTCAGACGATCACCATAAAGCTTTTCCAAATCTATGGCTTCTCGATAATTGCTGATATTATTTGCTTTTACAGTACATATATATCGCTCCCAGGTTACCTCTGGTTGAGAATGCTCGTCTTGCTTATATTTCATCAACTTTTTTTCAGTTTTAGGAGGATATAATAATATATTGTTGTTTTCCCATTTACTTGGAACAGCCACAAAACACTTGTCACCGTTTTCAATAGTTTCACATAATGTATAAGGCATTTTTAATTATTATTTTATAAATTTACTCACAAAATTTACACACAAAACTTTATGTAATTATTATTTTTATGTTAAAACACATGGAACCTTTCTCCCCGAAGAGTCGAAAATAAATGTCAACAGAAATGTACGTTCATGTGGTCTAATTTTTAAAGATTTGTCACTCAAATACACACATAAACACACAAAATAATAATGTTTACTTTACGCACACATTTCGATATCATTTTGGGATATTTTGACACAATTTCAACTGATAAGTCCGCATAAAGTCGCAAAATAAGGATTTATTTGATAGTTGATAATTGTAACCGTAAACACACCTTTGAGTATCATTTTATCTGATTTTAAATGATTTGTAACTGAAATGTATTCTGAAAGTTGCAAAATACAAATTTCCATCCTAAGCATACATTTCGGTATCATTTTGGTTTTTTGTTAAACAAATGTCACTGGAATGTACGCATAAAGCATAAGATATGATAATTGTTTCAATAATTCTAGATTGTTGCCTAACGCATACATTTCTGTACCATTTAGTGTTATTTTGAAAATACCGTTACTAAAATGTACACGTAAGGTCACGATGATCACCATTAAGGGCATTTTTTAATCGTAAGCGCACATTTAATAAACTTTAACCATTTAATTGTTTGCGTATAAAATCGCCATTTTATTTTGATTTTGTAGCCATATATAGGATAACTAGAGGGTGTCCATCAATTTATTTTATTTTAATTAATATAAATTATTTTTTAAATATTATATAATTATGAAGCCCTGTGTTTTTTTAGAAGTAGAATGTTTACATTTACCATAAATACGAGATTGCATTAATTTCCATAATTATAATTGTTAATTTTTCAGAATATTATTTTAATTATAATATAAGTATTTAATAAAAATACGGACATTGAAAAATGTTTATGTCATTATTTTATTAAACTAACATGCAAATAAATCATATCAATACTTTGCGAGAATATTACGAGCTTACGCACGCAAAAATTCTGAAAAAGTTCACAGAGTGATATTATGGTCGCAATGTTAAAGATGGGTATGCATACAATGCACGTGCGTTTTCGCTAAATATGTGTCTATAATTACTAAAAGAAACGCTTACAGTTACAGTCACAACTTGGTGACAAATGATGTCTTACGGTTACAAGGTATGTACGCTGTATGCATTCAGAATTGCACACAATCATTCCCCATCTCGCGTGCATCACGCGATATGCTTGTGAAATGTGTGCACGCATGTGTGTACTTAAAGCAACAAGGTGTGCGCTCATAATGCATACGTTTTCAAATTGTGGCTAGTTGGGTATATATAAATATATATATATATATATATATATATATATATATATATATATATATATATATATATATATATATATATATATATATATATATATATATATATATATATATATATATATATATATATATATATATATATATATATATATATATATATATATATATATATATATATATATATATATATATATATATATATATATATATATATATATATATATATATATATATATATATATATATATATATATATATATATATATATATATATATATATATATATATATATATATACGTATGTGGATTGTGTACTATTTTTCTTTGTAATCAATTTAATTAAGCAACATTGTTGCAATTTGAAATCATAGCGATTCCTGCGGGTGGTGCAGTAGGGCTACTGATAATCTTTGCCTGTAAACAATTATAGATCAAAGCAATTTTCTTAATTACCGCTACGGAAACCCCTAATAAAAGTTATTATATTAACCGTACATTTATTATTGAACCGCATTTCATAAATCAGAAGTGTGTATATTATGCGCTATATTAACAAAATTATCCACTCATTGAAAATATCATTAAGTTTTGAATTTGCAGCTGCACAGTGTATCACCAAAAAGGTGAATAATAATCAGTATGGCGTATTTCACATTTTAGTTTCTAAACAAAATCGATAAGAATACAACAATTTCAAGTAATGATATTTTGAAATTAAAATTGTATATTTGTACGCATAAACAAATTTGGAAAATAAATCCAAAAAAGGGAAACTTCCGAATGATAAATTTTTAATATGAAAATTGTGAAACCAGCAATAGGAAGCAAACATAACAAAAAAGAAAGTTTAGTTGTAAAATTTACTTTTGTGGTAAATATGGAAAAACAGATGGAAAATCGAACAAAACTATACGAACGTGTACACAATACCTTTTATAAACAAAAGTATAAACTCCCATTTGGAATTTTATCATTATTATATGGTCGTGTTTACATACATACATAATTATATGGGAAATTTATAAAAGGGTCATTTATGTATTGTACATAAAGAGACAAATTATTAGATGAACCGGATAATAATATAGTACATACAACTTTAATAATTAGGTGGTGGTGTTTCAAGATACGCGTTATTATTTTATGAATAATCCTATTTCAATTAATATATAATTTAGGTTAATCACTACACTAATTGAAAACCAAGCGTAATAAAATATAAAAGTAACAAAACATTAAGCCGATCAGTTTTACACTAACATTATTGTTTTCGTATGTAACTAACAATGCATACGCTACAATGTGTAGACATTTCGAATGCACAAACAGAATACGCAAAAAAAAAAGATTTATTATTTCTTATTGCAATAAAACTCTTAAATGCTATAAGCTTATTGTTATACTTCAAACAAGCTATGAAAAAAGCATTATCTCTAAGGAAATAAACTTTTCAAATATAACGAATTATGAAAAATCATTCTTTCCTAAATGACAGACAATACAATTTATTTTAATCATAATCTTAAAGGATTATATTTTTTATGTTATTTTATTGACTTTATAAATATTGGAATAATGTCTCTTTTACAGATGGAGGCTTTAATATCTATCAACATCATTATTGCGGTAAGTTTTGCTCTTAATTGTTTAGTATTTTTTAGTTGTAGGCGTTTTTTATGTAATAATTACAAATCGTTCAAGCAAATATAGGGAGGGCTATAATAATAGTGAATGTTTAAAAGGTGGCACAATTTTCGTATTTCTTGATATTTCTCAGCCGCCTTTGATTTGTTGTTAATTATAGACGAGTATAATTTGTTTTGGAGCGATATAGGCCAAAAGATCGATTCCGCAGCTAAATTTACGATTTTTTGTAAAACAAACAGAACGTCAAAAAATTGTTAATACGTTTCCCAAACAACAATTTCTGGTTTTAAATATGGTTTCAAATGTATTTGGAACTTATGATTCAAATCGAAAGGGTATCAAAATATGGTACAGTGCCTTCATAGAAACTTTTCAAAAACTATTTTTGAGACAAAGTAAATTAAAATCTGTAATTTGCCTATAGCACCCCATAAATAAAATAGATCAGTGGGAAATAGACAAAGTTTTGGTTTATAGCTATTTACTAATTTAAATATGAACACACAGATCACTGAAAGAAAAGTTTTTTAGATTTTTAAATTAAACAAACTTTAATTTAAAAATCTATTAAAACAAACTTATATACACTATTTAAAACAAGTTCAACTAAAATTGTAATTGTTTAGCACTCCACATTGCAATTTTTGATAAATCGCCTTTTAGGTTCTGTCTGGGATTAGTTACAACGAAATAGAGTAGGTCCGAATACTTACAGCGAAGTTGAAATGGTCGATCGAAGAATTTAAACGCTAAGTAGCCAGTTAAGTTTGTAGCTATGAGATTCGGATAAACAAAGCTATCACATAAGAAACATGTATTTAGCATGGGCTCCCTGTACCTTCCGAATTATATAAGGAGTTAGGTTAACTAAACTTATAGTATACAAGCTTCTAGAAAAAGGTAGATTGTGGCAGGCAGGTAAACGACACTCCAATAAAATATATTTGCTATAATAGACTAAGCGCTCTTAGGCTTGAACGCATTACAATTTAATCCTCTTCGGAATATCATTTAAAAGAAATTTTAGGTGTGGCCAACACACAGATTTGTCTTACGAACTTGGCCGGAATCTACGGTAAAAATTATTCGTTGTATTAACTGAACCAATTCTTACGCAAAATAACAAATTTTCTTCGTAAAAGAAAGTCGTCTGTTGGCCACACAATAACATAAATTGTTATAAATAATCTGTATATCCCCTGGAAGTTTCCTGTAAATATTATATATTTTCTGTAATTTTTTTTCTGGCCCACGCAAGCTGCCACTTCCGTCCGGCAGTGTTGTGCCGCGTAGTTTACATAAAGAAATCAATCAATTGTCTACTGGTGTAGATAATATATGTAGATAATCCAAAAGACAACGTCGACAATGTAGAAAATGCGTCAACATCAAAGTTTTAATTTTTGATTTTCATTTAAATAAATTTATAAGAAATTAGTCTTTGTATAGCCCATATATCAGCAAAAACGGGCGACACCACAACATTTATCTATACATATTTAACCAATACAATTTAACATAGATATTTCAAAATATATTTATTTGTTAACTGAACAACTAAGATTAGACTTTGGAAACAGAGATGTAGAGCTGTTAAAAACATTTTTATGAAATTAGAAGTGGCCAAAAACAAAGAGTTAATTGGTGCATTAATGGATAAAGCAATCAGTGTATCGGATTCATCTGAACATCCGTCAAATGTGAATGATGTAAACCATACTAATTGTTCTTCAAGATTGTTGATACCTTCTTCTAATCAGGGCATTATCGGGACGGGGCAGCCTATGGATACATTGTATCCAGCTGTTGTACAGGATAAAATGTATCTGCATGTTAGTAGGTTCCATCCCTTGGTGATAAAGGAGGCTGTACAAACTTATATTTTCTCGAAAATATTGAACTGCAATGCTGACCAGGTGGATTGTAAATCACTGCTGGATAAGGATCGTGATGCGGAGAACGCACTTACTTTCGTTTCTTTTAAAATTGGTTTGACTCGGGAACATTACAATAAATTAAATAATTCAGAGATGTGTCCTCCAGGTATACTGATACGCCCTTTTATGAGTCATCCGCGGAAATTAAAAAACGTGTTTGGTGTCCGGCTCGATCAGCACCTCCGTTAAATTCCACTATAAATTCTACTATCTTATCATCACCACATCAAGTAAATTCAGCTACTCAAAGAATAAACATTTATTATCATAACGCAAGTGTTATTCGCCCTAAAGCAAAGAATCTATTTTTATCTTTACTTGAGGATGAATATGAAGTGGTCTGTATAGCGGAGTTTTGGCTTTTATCTAATTTTAAGACGGAAGAATATTTTCCGGCATCGTACATTGTTCATCGTCGAGACAGACATCTTCTTAGAGACACATATGAGAAAGGTGGAGGTGTGCTAATTGCTGTTGCGGATAAATTTTCATCTGTACCTTTAATATTGACGGATTGCGATTTGGATATAATCACAGTAAGAATCAGATATCATGTGTTTTCACTAATCGTTTGTGTCATGTATATTCCATGCGATTCTAATTTTGGGGTGTAAGATAAAGTCATTGATATTATCAAGTCTAGCATAGCACCCATTTTGCAACCAGAGGATCGTTTATGTATATTGGGTGATTTCAATTTGCCAAATGTTAATTGGCTTCGAGTTGATGTTTTTTTAACTCCGTTGAACTTGAATGCGAATTATGATAACTTCATGACCGGATTACTTTCAATGGGTCTCAAACAATGTATGGATGTCAAGAACAAGTGTGGGAATGTTTTGGACCTGGTAATTTTGCCGTTGGATCAAGAAGTTATTGTTGAGACGTGTGACGATTTAGCTGGAGCGTCGAGCATATACCACTTTCCAATAAAAGTGTCACTGTCTTTCGATGTATGTGAAATTGTCAAGGATGAGTTATTTGTTGAAAATTTTAATTGTAAAATTGGGGACTACGATTTCTTTAATGCTTTTCTTGATAATTATGATTGGAGTGTATTTGAGGGTAATGATCATTTAGAGGAAGTACTGGATGAATTTTATAATGTTCTAAATGTAGGAATGGTGAAATTTATTCCTAAAATTAAAACTTCGCGTCAGTTGAAGGAACCGTAGTATAATAAACAGCTTATTAATCTGAAAAACCGTAAAGACAAGGCTCATAAGAGATTAAAACTTTTCCCTACTCCTGATAGGTACGCTGTATTTGAATCCTTGAGAAATGGATTCAGATTATTGAATAAATTTCTTTACAACAATTACATTTTGTAGATCGAATCGAACATAAAGGATAGACCTGTGCTGGGATGTTCTAACTCACTATTTTCGATATTCGATACGCTTTATCTCTCTTTTTTCATGAACAAAGTTGCCCATTATTTCGCTTCCTCAATTACGCTCATCTATTGCGATCTCAGCCTATTAGAATACATTTCTTTACTATCCTTTTTCAACATAATCGACAAAGTATCACAAACAATTTTTTTAGTGATAAAGTGATGAAGAAATAGCAGGCTGAATCGAAAATACGTAGACAATAATAGGAAAAACGTCATTAAATAAGTGAAAGACAATGCGAGTTTGTTCTTGAAAAGAGACATAAAGCGTATCGAATATCGAAAACAGTGATGTTAGAACATCCCAGCACTGATAGCTTCTAGAGATTCATTGATTCTAAAAGAAAAACTAAGGGATATCCGTCTACTATGTTTTTGGACGATCGTCTGGGTCATAATTTGAAAGATAATTGTAACTTGTTCGCTGACTTTTTTGAGAGTGTTTATGTAAAGAAACCGTTAACGACAGATTAGATATCGAGCTATTTTCAGTGGCTAATATAAATTGTTCCTTGCAATTTGAACTTGATACTGTTTTTGAATGGTCTACTCTCGCTTGATATCAATCAAATTGCAGGGTTCGATTCCATTCCTCCCTTGGTTCTTAGAATGACAGCACATGCTGTCGCTTTGCCAATCACAGTTCTTTTTAACAAAAGCCTTCGACAAGAATACTTCCCGAACTTTTGGAAATGCTCTTTAATTAAACCAATATTTAAGTCAGATTCCAGAAGTAATATTACTAATTATCGAGCCATCAGTATTTTATCCGTTTTGCCGAAGCTTTTTGAAAAATTAGTCAACGATTTTATTTTTTTTATACTCGTAGGTTTATTTCGTCTAAGCAACATGGATTCCTTCCTGGCAGATCAACTGTCTCGAATTTGTTTTTACTGACCAATTATATTTCAACGGCTTTTGAATTGAGGATGGATGTTCAGGTTGTTTATTCAGATTTTAGCAAGGCCTTTGAAAAAATTGATCACAAACTACTTTTCCTTAAATTGGAGTCTTTGGATTGTAATAGTTTACCTATTAGGTGGATCAAGTCGTACATAGATGGCAGAACTCAAATCGTTAAGATAGGGTATTACATGTCTAGACGGATTCATGTTACGTCAGAGGTTCCCCACGGAAGCCATTTGGGTCCATTTTTATTCATTCTTTTTATTAATGATGTGATTAACTGTATTAAGTATTTTGAGATTCTTATATACTCGTATGCTGACGATATTAAAATTTTTAAAACTATTTCGAATATTCGGGATGCAGAGGAGCTACAGTCGGATTTATCGGATTTTACGAATTGGTGTACTTACCAAAATATATTATTGAATACTAAGAAGTGTAAAACAATGCAATTTTCCCGTAGAAGGAATATTTTGAACTTTGACTACGAATTTTTTATCAAAGACCATAGAATTGAGAAAGTGAACACTTTCAAAGATTTGGGTATCACATTCGATTCTAATTTATCCTTTCAAATTCATATACAGGGCATTGTTTCTAAGGCATTTTCCATGTAAGGGTTTGTTAAAAGTTTCTCCAAAGACTTCTGGGATCCTTATGCGATTAGAATCTTGTATATTACATTGGTGCGCTCGCAATTAGATTATGGCATAGTTATTTGGGACCCATTTTATCAGGATTCTTCTGATCTTATAAAAAGGGTTCAAAGACAGTTCTTAAAATATGCGTTGCGTAAATTACCTAGGGACAATAATCTTCCCAATTATATTCTTTCTCCTTATAGGGGACGATGTAAACTATTAAAATTGGAACCTCTCTCTATTCGTAGAACTGCGACATGTGCCACTTTTGTCCGTGATCTCCTCGTTTGTAGAATTGATTGTAATGAGATTCTCGATTTATTTTCTATTTACGTTCCAACACGTGTGTTATGATCGAGTGGGGAGTTTTTTCTTAAATTACCAATACGGAGGAGTAATTTAGCTATGAATAAACCTGTTTATAATGTGTGTTTTTGGGCTTTTAATAAAGTACGGTTGATTTTTGATTTTAATTTGTCAAGAGATGCATTTAAGGTTTTGATGTCAGATTTTCTTTCTAATTTTTGTTAAAGTTTTTTTTTTTTTTTTTTGCTGGTAATGTAATGTAGAATATTTTAAAATTGTAACCAGATTTTTTTTTAAAGTTGGTAAATAAAATAAATAAATAAACAAAAGAATTGGTGCTAGCAAGGCGTACAATATGGCACGGTTTTCCGACTAATGGATATATAAAAAACGTTAATTAATTAACATTATCGATAAAATTCATCTTTTCGATCGTCAATTAAGAAATTAAATCAACTTTATTAAATTTTTGTTGAATGTTAATTATGTTTGAATTGAATTCTCTTACAATCTTCGAAACGTATTAAAATTATATAAATTAAAAAAATTAAATCAAGTTTTAAAAATATTGTCTTTCTAAATCAGGAAATAACAAAATTAAAAATGTTTAACAATAGCCAACATTTATGAAATTTTTTTAAAATTCTAAAATTCGATACTATTACATTTTTGAAGCAACGAGACAAATCCAAATAAAAGAATTTTTCAAAATTGATTTGCCCAGTTCAAAGATTTCTTTACTAACGCAACATAACACTGCTATAGAAGATACAACTTTGTACAGAGCTATGTAATACAAATGAAGAATGATTTCATTCCGTATCCTAGATCTGCAGCTGATTTAGAAGGTGGCGTTTCTAAATTAAACGAGACAATATAGATCAACATTAGAAGCAGACCTATAATCATTTTGACAAATTTTTAATTTAACCATAACTTGAAAAATACATTTTTGACTAAACTCACTGAACGAAATACTACAAATTCGACAAACTCACAATGCTAAGCAATTGTTATGTGGCAATCCACATGTACACATATTGAAAGCTGGAAAGGGTAATGTTATTCATAAAAAACCCGTGTATGTACTCGTATATTGAGAAAATGGTCTTGTTCTTATCAGACAGCAACACGTACGGAGATAAGAAAAGTTGACATTTCGTTAGTACAACGAACAGTGTTTTCCTGGTTAAAATAATGTGTAAAATTGTTTTATTCTATTTGATTCATCTTTTTTTATGTTAGCCGCATTCCCTCTTCTAGACACAAAGAGATCCGGATCAGATCAAATATTACGGTGAAAGCAACAAAATTTTGGTTTTGGATCAAATCAACATTTGATCCAGATCGGATAAACCTCACAAAATGCAGCTACATTACTATGTATTCATACTACGTTAATCTCAAAATTCCTCTTTGTTAAATGAAAAGCTACATAGCCCCACGATCAATAAATGTATGTTTCAAAGGTGCAATAAGAAACTTCCTAATAAATTATTTTAAACTCCGTTTTCAAAATGTCTCTAAATAAAGCGTAACGACTACAATTATTGGCACTCAAGAAATTCTCATAGGAAATGCATCGTAGTTTAATTTTGAGAATTTTGATAATACTATTTTGATTGCTTTTTTATAGATTAATTAGTTGTCTTTCAACTGAAAATACTATGTTTTGAAATAAAATATGAGAAACTTACTAAATTTAGAAAAATCCACAAGTCTTCCAAAATCTATAGTTATTGGCACACTTCTATAATAATTGGCACCCTAAATAAGTACAATTATTGGCATACTTAAGCTATTTCATAATCAAACAAGAATTTCTTAAAGTATAAAAATTCAGTCAAAAAAATTATTTATTTCCAAAAAAAAAAATACTACATAAACTGATATCGTACATAAAATAAATAGTTCTACTATTATTAGATTAATATATTTTAATTTCTTAATTTTAGTATTACATTTAGTTATAATTTGAATTGTCTGCTTTCCATCAGTTTCATACAAACATTGGAAGGTATGCCAACTTTAATTTTATTAGTGGAACTCTGTAGTACATTTAATGCACTTTATTCAAAAATTCTCGGATTTAAAACTTTTGTATAGCGCATATGTGCAATGGTAACACATATTTCCACTTGCTGGATAATTATCACCAATATTATAAGTGGTCTCGCTCGGAAATAGATTTCTCACATGTATTGTCTCACTAGCTGAATTCGTCCCAATGTCTTTATTTGATGATGAATTAGTACTAACTTGTATGACTGGTTCGTTGGGTACAATATTTTCATATTGATTAATATTTATTAGTGCGGTAGAATTGTCTTTATGTTTAACTGCAGAACATAAATTGTCAATTGATATTAAATACTTCTGTGCTGTTGGCTGGACAGTGCTTCTCTGACAGTTAATCTTTGGTCGAATTTTTAAATTTGTCTTCCTTGGTCGTTTAGCTTTATTATTAATATTATTCAGTTTTAAAGTATTTTTTAACTCTTTATTTATATTTCTTTGAATTTTTCGATTTTCCTTATCCAATTCCATTTTTTTCTTATTTTTCTTTCTTAATTGTTCCTGTTGCAGCCATAATGGTGAGGTGATGACAAAAGGTTTCTTCATTTTTATTTGCTTATATCCCTTTCTTAAAGGTGTCTCTGGCCAATTAAGGTACTCATCAATAGTCACGGTAGTCACGGTTGTCTCGTGACCGCTACGATCTCGATTTGGTGCTTTTGTACTTGTATTATTAGATATATCAAGAACTGGAACAACATCTAAAATACTTAAAACTCCTTCTGAATTTAGGATACTCGTAGGATTATTGATTATCAAAAAATCGTTAATTGAATTAATGTCAAAATCATTTGTCTTATTTTGAAAAGCACAGTAGTCTGCATCTGTTTGCGGAGTTTGGTCACAAAACTGTTGGTTAGGTATAGTTGTATTTTTTAATTTATGATATAAATCATATGAACATTGGAAGTCCTCACTGAAGTCACTAGCTTTAGCTTTACCGCTTTCGATTTTCCCAAAAAGCATTAACTTTTGGTCACCAACCGTTGAACAGAGCATTTCTAAAGCGTTGCTTTGAATAGCAACAGTATTATTATTACTGTTTGTTTTTGATGACCTTCCTAAACAATTACTCATATTAATTTCTAATTTATTGAAAGGAAATATACCGCACGCTCTAAACCCGTTCTTAATCGTTTCTGCAGAAATAGTATTCGCCACTACATTATGGAGAAGAGGGGCAAATTTATCCTTAGTCAATAAATCCATCGGATTGTTTCTCCGCCACTCCAATACCTTGTTGTTCCAACTGGCCTTTATTGGTTTAAACACAGCTACATCTGCCGGTTGAAGGATCTTGGTAGCATTCGGGTACAATGCCATTAAAATTATTTTAAGTTTAACGCAGAGCTCGCTAACAGCTGACGTTAAGTGAGTACCATGTCCGTCTACAAACAAAATAATTAGAAATTTTGTACCAAGCTGTACAAGATATGGGTGGAGTACTTTTGAGATATACTCGTAAAATATCTCTTTCGTCATCCAACCACTGTCGCTGACACCCATTCCCCATCCTTTGGGCAAAGACTTGCGGATTTTCACGGGAACCCGTTTATAGGGGTAAATCACCATAGGTGGAGTTACAACTCCTGATCCCGAAAATGTAAAGATTACGGTAAGTTTTAACTTTGCTAATCCCTTGTCTACTTCTTACACATTTTTGGACCCTTTCGCAGCGAGTACATTTTTTGTCTTTGGGCGTAAAAGAAAATTGGTTTCGTCGCCATTAAAAATTCTATTTGGATCATTCATTATTTCCCGATAATTGTTATTAATTAAATATTGTTCAATGCCATCAAACCATGAGAAAAAATCGGACAATGCAACTGTGGAACTGGCCGAAGAAACCGGGTCCGCTGCTCGGAATGATAATGTTGTGTGACGTTTTAAAAATGCTTGAAACCAGCCTTTACCAGGAATTTTTTCTGGTCCAAAGGGATGAGGTCTATTGGTGTCATTTAAGAACTGCTGAACTGCGTAAACGATATCTTTTTTTTGTGATATTTTTATCCACTCCACAATACGATTTTCTTCTTCAGCGGTTAGTATTGTTGCGGGGCCCGGACGAACTTTAGAAAAATTTGAACCTAATCTAGACTGGGTTGTAGATCTCGGTATATTGTACAATTTCGCTACTGCCTTTTTGCCAAATTTACCATTTCTTATATCTTTCAAAGCATTTTGGATTTGATTTTCGTCGTATGAATCTCTTTTCTTTGGCATTTTAAAATCTAAAATAATAAGATACAACTATTGACACTCCTAAAATGTATGATAATTGGCATGTGCCAATAATTGTAGTTTTATATAACCCAACTATTGGCACCTTAGTGCCAATAATTAAAACCGATGTTGTTTAGCACTAATTATTGGCACTCTAATTACTTATTATTACGTTAAGTAAAATCATTATATTTAATTAATTTAACTTATTATGGTATGTTTATTTAACGTATTTAAGTATAAAGTTATAAAAATTTTAGTTTATTAATATAAAAAAAAACATTTACATTTCCAGCTTTCTAGTCCAACTAAACACTTTTTTGTAGAAAATTTGTGAATTGCGATGAGCGATGTTTACTCACTAAGGTTTTAAATGCAACTGATTCGTAAAATCTAATTTGTCTCTGTACAATACAAAGAAAATAATCAATTTATACTACCACATTCTTAAACGAGAAATTAATTGGGTGCCAATAGTTGTAGTCATTCTAATGTCAGTGATATTTGTATGATGGTTCTTGATAATATAGGAAAAACTAAAGTAGGCTGTAGAGAGTGGGCCACCAGTCATTTTGTTACATCTGCCTTATTTAGCATTTCGATGCAATTTCTATTTTAATCGTAAGCCAGTGCTGAACGATACTCAATATTTACAGTGATGTATTTCTTGCAGTATTGCTAAAACGCATTCATCCAGACCTTGGTATACAAAAGAGCTCCGAACATAATAAAATCTTATTATAGAGTTTTCTTTTATTACATGTGAAAAATGTGATTAACGAAATAGGTAAATGTTCAAGCCTTAGAATAATTTTAGGCCCTTTTTAATTTCTCCTGAAAATACATTTCTTGCGTTCTTAATTTTTCTATCGATTGGAAGTTTACTGGACTAAGCGTTTACTAAGTTTACTGAAAAGACTACTAAAACTTTCAATATTATTAACACCATTGACCACTGACGTCCAGTGATCAGTTCTGTGGTCACAAATCATTTTTCAGGAAAACGTTTTTAAAATTAAGAATCGTTAAAAATCGTATGAATTTTTTGAATTTTTGCTTTTATAAATGAATATTACGGTTGTTTGCAATGCCGGAATATTACAAAAAATTGTGATGATATAAAATCGAATCTGGAGATTTCGAATACGAGATAATTAAGTGTTGCCAAATCAGAATTTTAGTTTTCCCTACAAATTAGAAAAAAAATCCCTACTTTTCCCTACAGACAATATTTTTCACTAATTTAAGATCATAAAGTGATTCAGCCTGTTCAGACGACTATTCTACCCATCATGTTCTCTTCTCTTTACTTATAAACTAATTTTAGTTATGGGTACTCGCCTACTCGGCTGAACAGGCTGAATGTTATATTGACCTCACCGCTAACTAGAATGAAAACCACTTTATAAGAATATTTCTTTTTTTTCCTTTATTTCAATTATTCAAAAAATGATAATATAATAATAATTCATTTATAAAAATTACTTAAAATAATAATCAAATTAAATAACATAAAATCACATTTAATCATACAAATTAATACATTTTTCATTTATTTTATCACAACAAATTAACGATATTTTCTACCAGTCTTTTAAAAATTACAATATAATATACTATTAACCGCTATTTTCATATAAAACTTGTGTAGTCTTTCGACGGAAATGGTTTCATTACATTTAAATGTAAGACACGATTCGCTGGATGGTGAAGAACGTAAAACGCATATTGCGTTTAAAACTTCATTGCTTAGTTTGTTTTTCTTTTGTTTTTACGTCCGACACAATTGAAAAGATCCTTTCAGCGTCAGCATTTGCATGAGGAAGCGATAAAATGAATTGAGTCACTTTTGTTATTTCCGGTAAAGTGAAATTATCGTTGAAATTTTTTAATTTTGAAATTGTCCACCAGAATTTATCAACTGGATCTTGAGTAAAGCCAGATTTTTGTGATTCACTGAATTCATTCGGTAATTTTCTCCATTCCATAGCTAGCAAATTTTGGTAGATTTTCAGTTTTTCGCAAATTATTTTAAATTCATATAAATCGATTTCATTTCTTGCACTCAATGCAATGTTTGGATACTCCATTTCTTTAAAAATTGTGTCGGATTTAATCGGAAGCTTTTGCTGGATTTCTTCTAAGGCCACTATATAATATAGATTATTCGATCAGATTCATTTTTTGGAATTTTTTTTAATAAGTCCATACATTCTGGTCCCAAATACACACACACACACACACACACACACGATTGGCAAAAAATTATGAGGCAATTTAACGTTAACGTTAGGTTTCAGTTCGTCGGGTTTAATAAAATGTTGACCCAAGTTCTTAGAAATTTTAATCGATTCCGTATGAAAATTGTTAATTAAACATTTTTTTGGACTGAAACATTGCATTTTATAAATTAAAAAATTCCAGTACGTATTTTAAAAATAAAAGGTTAGCTTTAGTACACATGTTATTTAGCTCTTGTAAAATAGATTCCGTGGCCTTTAACTTATCTGTTTTAAAAGCTATTTTAAAAAATTCCTGCAACACTACCCAATTTTCTAGAATTCTTATTTCCGGCTGTAATCAGAATTTATCAATTCAGAGGTTTGAGTTATGGTCGATTGCGTTGGCTAGAATCTCAGGAGTTTGGGGTAGGTTTTCTCGAACATGAACTGATCAGTAATGATCGTATGGGAGAGGGAACACTAAAAATGAAAAGAACCAAACCAAACCAGCTAACTGACATTTAACCTACCTCATTCTACCTACCTGGAAATCATTCTCACTTTACCGACGATCGACAGTTCACTTCATGACATCAAAATAATGAATGAAATTAAGAAATACAACATTTTCTTCAGAGTTAACACAATATAAATATATGAAATCATTTGTATTTCATGATTATTATTAATGTAGTGAATAACACGAAAAGGAAACTATAGCTAAATTCAAGCTTTAAATTTAGTAAATTAAGAAAAATTAATATTTTAATCTAAACCCTACGCTACACCTACACTCTTGGCTTAATTCTAAGAAATCATTATTACATAAAAAGTAATAAAAATAAATCAATAATATTTAAATAAAATAAAAAAATAATAATAAAGAAATATATGTAAATAAACGTTTTAGCTTATCTTAATTAATTTGAGGAAAGTTGCATGTTGAGTGATGTGGCGTTGATTGTTGCACATGTCATTTGTATTGTCTCAACATGGAACAAACAATAATTTTGTTTTCTATAAAGCGCTTATATAAATTGCACTCACAATTTCGTAATTTGGCTTTATGTTATGCAAGGACGCACTTTAACACTTGTATGTGGTACTGCTTAATTTTGCTTTGAAAGTTCTTAAGCATACACACAATCACAGATTTCCCTAAATTGTATTAATTTATTATATTTAGGCTTAATTATATGTAGGTATTAAATTCATTGAATTATCAATGCACAATAATTAATTTTGGCTGTGATATTTTTAAGTTCTAGAAAATCGTATGTTTCACCGTATCTACACTCTTAAGGTCACTTTCAAATTTTTACTGTTAATATTATTAGTACAAAATTAATTTAATTTTATTATTACGTATTAATTTTAATTTATAAATAATCAGTTAGTTATAATGATTTGTTTTTAGTTCATTATGTTTGTAATTTTTATTATTTACAGTCTTAAACATAAAATTCAGATTATCATATTAGCACTTAGTTCACTCACTATATTTAACTGTTTAACTGATAACTTTACCGGAATTTTAATTTGATAACGAAAGTTGTATTTTATATTACAATTTTAAACTTATGATTATTTATTTGTAAAATAACTTATTTATTTACTAATTTTAATTATTTATATTATAGTTTATAATTTTACAAAAGAGGAAAAAAAATGTAAGATTTTGAAAGAAACCGATCAGAATTTTTATTAAACTCAAAAAAAAAAAATGTCGGATTTCTGCAATCTTCACAAAATCAACTTTATCCACGCGGATATTTGTATATATCTTTTTTTTCTTTAATCAATTTACTTTTAAATATCAGACTCGACTGCCTATTTTACTTTTTAAATTTGACCACTTGAATCCATCGTACCTACTATTGCAAAAAAACAGGTTACCAAACACAATTACAATTACATCCGACTTATAAGATAATAATTTAGGGTAATTCAAAATACTTTAATTCCTACTGATACTATAAGGACACTATAATGTCACCCCGTACAAGATATTATGTAATATTTTAATATCAGTAATATTTGTGTTTGATTATTCGTTTCGACTGCCATTTTTGAAACCATTAATATTGATATGAATATTCGTAACATTCTTTCTACGCACTTTTGATGTGACAGCCAACGGGTAGATGAAGTTTTTAAAATATTTCTTTTATCTTCTCCGAGAAGATCTTGAATACTTTGAAGCTGCGAACACCGCTTTGAGCTGCCGGAAACGTATACGCCTATTTGGCGCAAAAAATTTTCTCGGGCTCTCTCGGTAAATAAACATTTAATTATAATTACTTGTGGAATATCTTACTGGAGACGAGAAACAAACGAATTTCTTGCTCCTACCATCTCATTAGCACCATCGCTACAAAATCCGATTATATTTGAGAAAGGAATACCTACAAAATCATATATTTCATATGTAAATAGGTATACAGCAAAATTGTGACATAAATAGAGAATACGTACCGAGATTATTTATTAAACTTTTAAAATGTTGGTAAAGTGCAGCAGCAGTGCAGTCTGATCCCAAAGGCAATAAAGCTAAAAGTTGAACATTTACTTGGCCATTTTCTGGGCTTATGTATCGTACCAATATGCACATAGACTTTTTCGCCCCTATATCCTTACTTTCGTCGATCATTATAGAAAACTATGTCTTTTTTAATATTTCGACTAATCTGTTTGTTTCTTCGTATGCTAAAACATTTTTTATAATTCCGACGCATTTAGTACGTCCCAACTTCGCCTTTTTAATAATGTCGGAGTCTAACGCAATTTCTTTTAGCAAAGGTAACCGATGATCAGTAACGTGAATGGCGACATTATGTTCAGTAAAAAAAAGCTAAGTCTAATCTCAAAATTATCCACAGTTCTGTTATTCGATTTATGTTTTGTCTTAAAAAAGGTTTTCAAACCGGGTGTATTTTTAATTTTTTCAATATTATTCTTGTGTTTTTTCGTATCAGAATGTATTTTTGTAAGTCTGATTTACCACAGTTTAGATCTCGTTTACATACATCTGCACCTATAGTCGTCGTCTGGGAACTTCTCCAGCCAACCTTTAAATTGTTCAACATTAAGCCAATCATTGTTGAATTTTTGTTTTCGCCATTTTAATTTTGACGAACCAGCATTTTTTTGTCGGTGCTCCTTGAAATTGTAAGATGATGATGGTGAATCCATATTCCTCCTTTTAATGTGTAAAATGTAATTAATAAAAGTTCACAATGACACAATTAGGCATAATTATACGCACAGTTATGAAAGGAATTCTGTTCCACTGTTCCAATAAAAACAACACATTAATAAAGGTTTGATAAGTTTGACAGAACAAAACCATGAAAACAGAAACAGATTGAGAAATACAAATAAGCAGACTGAAAGGAAATTGATATAAAAGAGTGAACGAATTTTGAAATTTTTGATAATAAATATAATTTATACAAATTTCTTGTAAAAAATATTGGTTCAATAAAAAATCCCTACATTTAAGGTATTATTACAAATCTGTCCTTTTTTCCCTACATCCCATTTCTTGATTATAATTCCCTACATGTAGAGACCACAGAACCACAGAGTTGTTCATCTTATTTTACCTATGTAATAATACATTAATGTGGAGCAAATTTAAGAAAGGGCCACATCTACAGAAAATATTTGATTTTTTTGACCATTCTATGAACTACACCTCAAAAAACTTTATTGAAATTAGCAAAAAAAAACCGGACGGATGAACTTTTGTTTTGTTGCCAAAGTAATTCCACAAATTGGAACTTGAAGGTGAATTCAGGTTATGTGAAACATTTCAAGGTTAAAATAAGAAATATTCGTTTGCCACCAAATTCTATAATAGTTTTGTTAAATGTAGTTTCGATGTGGATTTAAACTTAGTTTTGAAAATGATTAACAAAGTATGGAGTGATATAAAATTAAAATGTAGTAACAATTTCGAAGCGGCGTTAAAATTTGCCTTCGATCATTCTGATAAAATGATTCAAACAAGTGTTTGGATCACCGATTAGTTCCTCAGTTAGCCCTCAGTATCTAACTTACTGATTGAATCAATTGAGACTAAAGCTTTGGAAACATCTGCGGTTAAACCTAAATTTTTACTTCTGTCTGAAAAGACCAATGTAATGAAAACCTGTCAAAGATGACCAAAAATTTGGTTGGTCCAAAACCACTTCTCTTGACATTTTCAGAGTTCCTGAGTCCAAAAAAGCAAAAAAAAATGTCCGCCCGTCTGTCTGGACGTCTGGATATCTGGATATCTGGATGTTTGGATGTCTGTATTTCTGTACCTATGGTACCTCGAGAACGGCTTGTCCGATGATGGTCAATGATATTATAAAGGTATGATAGTATAATGGTATCGTGGTAAGATATTATATACAATATGATGGTATGATTGTGCCATGTTATGATGATATAGTGGTATTAAGGATTGATACTATTGTATGATGGTGTGATGATATTATTGTAGATTCAGTCGTGTCCACTAACTTTTTTGAGGGATCTACTTTTTGTGCACTCAAGTATAAATAGAAAAACGAAGCACAAATATACAATCATACAAAGGAATTTAATTAGCGATCGGCCAAACATCGGCACCTCTGGTATATATGATACAACGTACGATGTTATGACGTTATTTATTCTAGAATATGCTGACAGAATGACGGAATGATTAGATGATAATATGATGATACGATGATACGATGGTATGATGGTATGATTATAGGACGGTATGATGGTGTGATGGCATGGGAAAATGTGGAAACTTGTGTAGTGGATAAAACGGCAATAAACAATTTATTTACAATATAATAAATTCTGGAAAATCGAGAATTTAAATAAAAGAATCAAAACAAATTGTTTAATAAATTACAGCACTTTGACCATTTTAGTTCTAAAATAATAAAAATATACCAAAATGTTAGTAATTTCAACATGTGTTCTTGAACATCAGTCTGTCAGGTTTTAGAAGTGAACCATTTTTCTCTTTTTATGATGATTTTTAGGTCTATTTTTAATGGACTATTTGGAAAATCATCTTTTTATTGTAATTCACTCTGATGATGGAATAAAATCATCGAAACATCGGTATATAAATAAAAGGCAGTAAGCTATAACTGATAAAACCACTAAATAAATTATTTTTTGTGTTTCTTCGAATGACTGAGAAATGATATCATATACTATACTTCATTAATTTCTTTTGTTAACCGCAAACCTATTATATCTTTGATTCCGGGCCTCCGTGCGTTACATTATCGATTCTGGCTTTCTGGATGATTTCGGAACTTCAAATAAGAAGCTTCAAATTGGCGTAGATGCACAACACTGGCGTCCGGTTAAATAGAAAAAAATAAAAAATGTAAATTCTTAAAATGTATCATTTATGGTTCGCCGATTTTCAATCAAATTAACTGGGATCTCTCAATTTATGAAAAAAGCTTAAATATGAAGTTTCACTTCGATTGAATAACCATCTTGGCTGTAGAGAGGACACAGATAAACAAACAATATCATGATTACTAAACTTTATTTGATTAAAGATAAAACAGATAAAAGTGTTGTATCAGACATGAAATGGTTGTAGATTCAACGTCACTTGAAAACTTTAGCAAACCAAGTCATTGTACAATTTTTGGAACTAGGAATTCACTTTGCGAGAGACTTTGGTAGAATACTTTTTGTATACTTTGGTAAACAGAAAACTTTGGCTAATTTTGAACGATTACCTTGAAATGGAATGTTCGTAAAGTAACGCCCATACAATTTTGAAGAAGCAACAAATTTAAGGAGATACAACTTACAATCAACCTTGACCGAATGATATGGAATTGAATGGAATACCGCGCTGTCGACTTAAATATCTAATAATTTGATTCATAATTTATCAGTTGTATATGTACATATAAAATATATAATAAACTTGGTTAGCATCTGCCAAACAAGAAAAATCCATAACTAGAACTTGAGCACATCATAAATTTTAACCCGGAATGTATAGACGATCCAAAATGAAATTAATTAAAAAAAAAAAAAATAATAAAACATTTTTTCAAACGATTCTATTCATTCTTAGTCTGCGCGTCCATGATGATGAAAGTGATGAAATCGACCAAAAAAAAATTTTTTAAATCCAATCCATGAGAATTTTATTTTTTTAATCGTTCACCACACAATTTTTCCAAAATTGGAAATCAACCAAAAAAACGTTTCTTTTACACGGAAATATTTTTTTTTTGTTGCTGTTTGGGTTTCTTTTTTTTTTTTTTATTAAAATTGCATTTAAACAGAATTTTGTTATACATAGCTTGGCATAAAGGATTTTAATTTTTTTTTTTTTACTGGGTTTTACTTGGAACGATATCGTATTTGGTTTTGGTTTGGTTCCGATGTATAGTACACCAGTAATAGTTTGCTTACAATGGATTTTTATTATAGCTGTTTAATAAATTATTTTTTATTGTTAAATAATAATTCAGTTTTTATTTAATTAATGGATTTTATGTTAGTGTGCGCTGAATGGTGCTGTGGATCGAAAAAATTACGACGGTTAACCCCCGAGTAAATGGTTAGAGTTAGATTGTTGATTTATCGATTTAGTATTACCGACTTCATTATTTGTTTTATAATAAAAATAATTTTTTTGTAATTTGAAAATAAAGTGTTATCTCGCTACATCAACAATTCAACTTTGTACAAATTGATTCAAGCAGTGAGTTTTATGGTGTACATCACACAAGAAATCCCATTTTAGAAAATCCAAGGTTTCTATATTTATTTCGCACAATTGGGATTGTGCAATTTTGTGAATTTAACTAGAAAATTTGTGCATAGCGTACTTTATATATTCCGTTTACCTAATAAAACGTATTTTTCGGTGCATGATGATTGTGCAAAATGGGCGACTTCCAGAAATCCCACCTTTTATTAATATTCGAATTAAAACAAAGTGTAGTTAGTATTCTGGCCAAAATTCACGTTTGTGCTTATTACACTTTAGCCAGAATCGGCCATAAAACATCCATAGGTTTTGATCAATTGTGGATGTTCTACGGCCGATTTTCCCTAAAGCGTAATATGCACAAACGTGAATCTTGCCCAGGGTACTAACTATAATTTGTTTTACTTCAAACGTTAATAAAAGGCTGAATTACTCCAAATCGTCCATACAACCTTTTGGAAAAACCGCAATTTTTATAAATTGTGGATGTTATATGGCCGATTCTGGCCATCATAAACTTCTTTCAAGGTAAGTTTAGTAACGCACAACCTTGCACAATCATGATACACCGAAAAATATTTTTTGTTAGTTAAACGGAATACCATATATGGGATTTCTGGTGTGATAATCACGTGGGAAATCCCATCCTGTTTCCTAAAGTACGCTATGCACAAATTTTCTAATTACAGACACAAAATTGCACAATCGCAATGGTGCGAAATAAATATAGAAAACTTGGGTTTTCTAAAATGGGATTTCTGGTGTGATGTACACAGTTTTATGTATGTAGGTATCGTTCGTGCCTACTGCTTGTAACATAAATAACTTTTATTAACAATATGCACTTCTAATTTTAAGTGTGTCAATTTAATCTAACATCACCGTGTTTAACAGGCAGATGAAGACTAAGTTACATTTTGTAATTACTCTTCTGTGATTATAATGTATTTCACTTAAAAACGTTGCACAAACATAGAGTTGCGTGGCAGCTCGGAAATTATGTTTGGCTTTAAAACAAAAATCTAGTTCAAACGAACTAAGTCACATGAGCACTCAGCTCGTTAAATTTCTCTAGTAAGAAGGTTGACTGTTTGGCAAGTAACACAGTTCAGCTGACGTGACATCAGTAAGATACGGTCCGACCCAAAACTAAATTCTGTAACCATCATCCCTCCCCCCCCCACCCTCACCCCGGTAAGTCATCCAATCCAACTTCTTAAGGTCCCAAACTTCATGGTTCAAGTTTTTAAGTTTAAGTCGAGCAAATGCCAACATTTTATAACCAACGAAAAATTCAGGATCCCTTATTTTCTGAATACTAAAGTGATTATATGCAGAAGCATTGGTTCAGTTATTAAGCCATATCGAACCTTTCTCATGTTCGAACAATACAATCAACAAGCTAAACAAAGCCCCAAAATAAGACTGGAGACAAACTAACAATAGAAAATATCAATGTTTTAAAGAGAATACGGACGAGGGCAATGAATGGCGATGAATACCTTAGATTTACTAAAGTGTTAAGAGGCAACCAATCATAGTTGAGATAAAATTTCGAGCAAAAGTAAATCTGGGTTTAACATCATATTTTCTTTTCACTATAAATAGCTCAATGTAAGCCGATATTTTTTGTAACAATCGTGCAACACTAATTAATTAGTTGGGTAACCCTAATCGAATATGTATCCTCTAGTTAGGGGCAACGAAATAAGGTCGCAGAAATTAATATCATAAAAAATTGGAATTAGAGTCGGGGAAAAATTGGAATTAAACCCGTGAGAAAAATTGGAATTAAAGTAGGAAATTCGGATTCTGGGGTTTCGCAATAAATTTACATTTTCCAGAATTTCATACAGGCGTGAAAATTTAAGTCAGGAGAACATAATATGTTTCCTAGTTTACTACGCAAAAAAAAAAAATAGAAATAAGCTCGGAAAATTAGGGAATTAAACTCAGAAACTAACTTTTCACACTAGTTTAATTCCGTTTTTTATGAATACTATATTTCTCGGCTTAAATTCCAATTTTCCTGCAAATTAAAGTCAATCCAACTCCAAACAAATTTTGTAACTTTAATTCCATTTTATTTACGTGTTTAATTCCATCGACTTAATTTCGTGTCTAGTTATACATACGATAACGGTTTTTAAAAACCCCCTTCAATGTAGTAATGTTAGTGATGCACATCGAACTCTGTAAAAAGCTTGAATTACATTTTTTTTCCAGAAAATGTTTTGAAATTCCCGTTTAAAAAAACATTATTTCTCGAAAAACAAGAATTCCCGAAAGTAATGAAATAAAATCTCTTGAGAAACGAAATTTAAAAATTACTCTCGAGAATTCTTGAGAATAATTCCCGATCGCAATCTCGAGTTTCGCAACCTCGCATAACATTCTGTCTCTCGAAGGTTGGATGATCCCTAATTTATCCAGCGAGGTTTTCTTCGATTTAGGTCAGCTTTCCTTGCACGAATCCTTATATTTTACAGTTCTTTAGCCACTTCCTCTTTTCAGCGCATGATTGAAGCCCTGGAAAAACTATCAAATAAAAAACTATGCAATTACATTGTACAATGAGTGAATAATAATCATTATATGCGAGTAGAATACGAAATTTGCCCACGATTATTAAATATTTTTGATTTTTTTAGTTTTCTAAGCCTTCAAATTTTCGCAATTTCATATCATTTTCAATAATTATTCCATGATGTTCATATCCTGATCGTAATTCTAAGCATTGAATAATATGACCGCTGTGTGGAAAGAGGTCTTATATTTACGAAAAATTCAGTAAAATTCACTATCAAAACAAAGTCCAAGAATAAATTTGCTTTCATTTCCACTCGATTATTATCTTCTGTCAAATAAAAATAATGGTTTTGTGAAGTCTTTTTGATTCCCCAAAAATTTTATTCCATTTTTAAGTGACACTGACGGAAAAATATTTTACTATTTAAATCGGACCAGCTGTCAGAAATACTTTTCATTGAAGTGCTGTCGCACTAGTCGTGCATAGTGAGAAGGAGCTCTATCGTGAAACGTCATCAAGTATTCAGTAGCCAAGGCATTTTCAAGGAAACTGAAATTAACTTCCCCGTTGATCCGACGTGGCAGTTCAAATGGGCCAATCAATGTTTCATCAACTATTCCCGCCCTCAGGTTCTCTCCAAATAGGTGTTGGAAATGATTACGCCCCATAACTTTTGAATTTATACGAGCCCAATAATCCAAATGGGTGGAAAATTAATAATACAAGTGGATATTGAATATCCCAAATTTTCTAAAGCATGTTTGGTCGCTCAATAAAATGTTGTTAAAAATTGTAGATTTTCTTGCGCAGCATTACCCAACAAAATTGCACCTCTTTCATGGTCTATTCTCATGGTAAAAGGTCTTATACGCGACGCACATAATAAGGGTGCCACTGGTTTGATAGATGGGTTGTCTGACACCATTTCAACCCATCATTTTCGCATATTTCAAACTACCAAGATCTTCCAGCTCTAATCGGATTCTTTAGACATACTCTGCAATAATACCGATTGGGGTATCGTATCTGGTATTCCCTTGCAGCGGCTCGAGCGTTGCCAATAGAAACACCTTAAATAAAATGCATTCTACATATTAACGATGGGAATAAGCAGCATTCATTTTAATCATAAACGGTCGAGTATATTTTGTAATATGAATTGCAAAACGTTTTTCGTTTTTATTCAACAAAATTGGTTTAATTCTTGCTACAAGATTTGTTTGAAAAAATTGAAACATGTTAATGATGAAAAAGCGCCGCGATTTGCTTTAATCACACAGCAGTCTCAAGGTGGAATCTTCGATTCTCTATGACTATTATAGATTTTTAAAGCCGGCATAGAGCAGGTTTAGGTATTAATCGTACTATACTCATGTTCACGGCTCACGGATACTATTTAAAATATTTTTAAATTTCATGTTAAATCCAGATATCATTTATCTGCCGCAAATGATATTATTAACCAAGGTTTAGATTAATGACTTCGAGCTGGATAATCGCATAATATTCCTGGATGAGAATATTAAGTTTGATAACATTTATAATATTAGTATATTGCTAGAGCTGATATTGTTCAGTTTAACGTTTATTTTAGTGGTGAATTGTTCTACATTCTTTGTGCCTATAAGTTTCACACTGTGTCAACATCATTTTTTGTTGAAGATTTTAATAAGGTCCTGAGAGCGAATACAACTAAACGTCTGATCATTCTTGGTGACATGAACAACAACATTCTCAGACAGCGCTTTCCTGTATTACTGACCATAGTATGTCGTCACCCAAACGTTGCTCCTTTCAAAAAGCCAAAGTTTAGTAAGGTGAATTTCTCAAAATTATTCTTTGACTTGGATAATGAAAAATGCTTCTCAGTTTATTCGCAATCTAGTTTTATCCATTTACTAAAATATTACATTGATACAAATACTTGGATGGATTTCTGTTGAGTTATGTTACAAAATTCGATTTAAAAAGAGATAATCCAACAAAATTATTAAACACTCAAGCAATCTAGATCTTAAAAAAACAGGTTAGCTTACTTTGTAAAACTATTCAGAATGGTGATAAAAAAACTGAAAATTGCTTGATGAATTACTGGAAAAGGATAGGAAACATACTGCAATTGACGAAATTGTTATTGACGATCAGCATGTGGTTACCAATGACTAAGCCATAGCTGAGTTATTTAATAACTACTTTGTTGACACTGTTCTTGAGCTAAAATCTAACATAGTTAATGACATTGAGTTCTGTGAAGATTTAATTTACAACAACTCGAAACCGAAATCGTTTGTCTTCTATGAAACATTTCCTCTTGAGATTTTCGAAGTAATATCTTCATTGAAACCGTCTAATTCGACCGGCAATGATAAAGTTAGTAATTTTGGTGAAAAAAATTGCGATATATATTACTGACGTGTTTTCATTTATTACAAATACCAGTTTTCAAGCGGATGTTATTCCTGTACATAAGAGCGGGAATAAAAAGGGTATCTGTAATTACCGTCGAATTAGTTTGCTAAAATATTTGAAAAACTATAGCTCATGCGAGAATCACTAGTTTTTTGAATCACACAAATTTTCTTCATCTGAAGCAGTTTGGTTTCAGGAAATCGAAAAGTCCCAAAAATACATAGCTGGAATTTACGAACTTTTTGAATAAAGGTCTTGACCAAAAAAATTGTATTGCTTCTGTTTTCGTGGATTTGAAGAAGGCGTTTATTATTACTATTATCAGAGATAATAATTTATTGTTAAAATATTAAAAGTATTAACTTTGGAACCTTGTCTGGAAAAAAAACTAGAAACAAAATGTAGACCGTAGTCCATTTTTGACTCAAACAATTATTACAGGTGTTCTTTCGGAGCTGGGAGGGTTATATTCGATGAAAATCACCTCAAGTTTAAATTGAACAGTTAACTTCCAATATTTGAATTTACTAAACCATCTTCGGTACTTTGTCCGAAAATAAAACTAAGAACAAAATATAGGCCGTAGTCCATTCTTGGCTTATGCTATTATTGGAAACATTCTCTTGGAGCTAAGAGGGTTAGACATAACGAAAATCACTCCAAGTATAAATTGAATGGGTAACCTTCAATATTTGAATCTAAATCATCTTCGGTAGCTTGTCCGAAAAAGAAACTAAAACGAAATGTGGACCGTGGTCCATTCTGGACTCATGCTAATATTGAAGACATTCTTTTACAGCGAAGAGGGTTAGATATACGAAAATCGCCCCAACTTTAAATTGAGCAGCTAACCTTCAATATTTAAATTTACTAAACCATCTTCGGTACATTATTCGAAAATAAAACTAAGAATAAAATGTAGACCACAGTCCATTCTTGACTTATGCAAAGAGACATTCTCTTGGAGCTAAGAGGTAAAGTTTAAATTGAACGGCTATCCTTCAATATTTGAATTTACTAAACCATCTTCGATAAAGAATCTCCGGGATAGGCTGAAAATAAAACGAAGACCAAAATATAGGCCATAGTTCATTCTTGAACTATAAAATATTGGAGACATTCTCTTGGAGCTAAGAGGGTTAGATATGATGAAAATCATACCAAGTTTAAATTGAACGTTCAATATTTGAGTTAACTAACCCATTTCCAAGGTACAGATTTGTCCGTAAATAAAATTAAACAGAAAATGTAGAATATGGTCAAAATATTGAAGTTTAGTCTTTCTATTTGCATAAGTCAAGAATGGACCATGGCCTACCTTTTATTATTGGTTCTATTTCCGGTCAAGGTACCGAAAATAATTTAGAAAAATATTGGAGGTTAGCCGTTCAATTTAAGCTTGGGGTGATTTTCGTCATATAACCCTCTTAGCTAAAACAAAACATCCTAAATATTTATGTAATTCAAGAATGAACCATCGTCTACATTTTATGTCTATTTTAATGTCCGGACAAGGTAGCCAAGATGGTTTAATAAATTCAAATATTGATGATTAGTCTTTCAATTTAAGCGTTGGGTAATTTTCGTCAAATTTTACTATCTTAGCTCTAAGAGATTGACTCCAATATTAGCATAAGTCCACAACGGACCGCGGTTCACATTTCGTCCTTAGTTTTATTTTCGGATAAGGTACCAAAGGTGGTTTAGAAAATTCTAATATTGAAGGATCTCGCCATAACTAACCCTCTTAGACACAAGAGAATGTTTACATTTTCTTCTTAGTTATATTCCCGGACAATGCACCGAAGATGGTTTTGTCCAATACATTACCCGTTGAAAACAAACCTGTAACTTATCAATGTGAATTTGAATGGCTTACATTTTTAGGTTTTAGCAAAACGTTCACGTTTAAAAACAGACTCGTGAATTATTTGCTAATCGTTTCCTAATTATTTGTTTCTGCTTTTTAGGACCCTATTCCTACCGTGACAGGTCAAATGACCCGTTGTGTCAGGTCAGTAGAAACCAGTTAATAAAAAAAAGAAGTGAATATTACAAATGTATTGTACGTATAGTACGAAATTTTAAAAACGTGTCAAATGGCTCAATAATGGTAGGTTTAGTGTTAAAGAGCGTTAACCAAAATTTATTTATAAACAACCAAATACAGGAAAAGAAGCGAAAACAAAAAAAAAATCGAAATTAAAAATTTTAAATTTGACCACTGAAAAAAACTCGAAAGAAACGATCGAGCTACAGAAATTTTCAAAAAAAAAATTGCTCAAACAAAATTTTTCAGTTTTTTCACTGTATCATATAGCCCTTGTAGCCAATGTGGGAAAATGTATTTCAAAATTATTCCGAATTTTGCTCTCTTCAACCACATTTTAAAAGCTCAGTACGCAAGCGATCTACATATAAATAGATAAATTATGTTCCGTATGTTTTTAGGTATTTAGCTAGTGGTAATAGCCAACTTTCTTTATCGTACGCCCGAATTTTATAACTACAAGCAGTTTTGTTCAATAATTTTACTAGCAGTTTGTTATTATAGGGCGTCAGAACGGCGGTGGCATGTTTAAAGATTCAAAGTTGGGAAAATTGTTGTTTTGCAATAGTATAAATGTACTAAAAGATGCTGAAATTTTTGAAGACGGTCCGGTTTTACCGTATTTTTTGTTGGGAAACGAAGCTTTTTGGTTGTAGCCCTAGATGATTACCCGATATTGCGGGTAGTCGACGGGAAATTTGGACTATGAAAAATACATTTTCAATAACCGTCACTCGAGGGCTAGGCGTGTAATTGAAAATGCATTTGGAATTTTAGTTGCTCGCTGAAGAATTTTAGAAACATGTCTAGAGACTTCAACGGAATCTGCTGACAGTGCCTTCATAATTTTTGCCTGGCTAAGGAAGAAATATTCTCTCAATGTCCAAGTACCCTACCCAATTTGTAGGCAGGGCAGCTATAACGCGTGATTCATACCCGAGTACGCAAAATGAAGATTTGTAATTTATTTGGAAGATTTATTTTGAATTATATCATTCATGTGTCACATAATAAACAATTGTGACGTACATTTTTCTTTTTGGTCTAACCCTCTTGAAAACATAGCCACCTGACCACCAAACAGCTGTTCCATGTCTTTTGTTACATTGTCAACCAATCTGGGCAATGGCTCTAAAAAATCGGCGGCAATCGTTGACGAAATAGCTGATTTAGTTCTGGTCGTTATGTCTAATTAGTCCAATCTGCTCTTATGCCTTAAATTGAAATAAATAAGTGTTTTAGAAACCAGTTATAAGATCCTTTTATTTATTACTTACGCTCGTTTAGCTAACACTCTTTCAAGGCGTGGCGATTTTTGTATTCCAGTAAAGCTAACTTGATTTCATTCAATGATTGACATCCATTCAATTTTCTCATTATTTCTTTTACAATTCCCACGGATTTTTCGGCTAGACCATTAGTTTGAGAATGGTAAGGACTCGAAAATTTAAGTTCAGTATTAAATTTTTCAGCAAATTCTTTAATTTTAATTTAATATGTTCCGAAGATTGTAAGAGAATTCAATCCAGTTTCGAACTGATGAGCTTATGATTATGAAAAAATCAATCCTCTCATCAGGCCGCGGCGACTGGACTAACTATACCACAATTTACATTCTATATATACAGAATGTCCTGTGATTTATATACTAGCGAATCGTACTAATATAGATAAATTCAATTACAATTTTTCTTCTGCGGCCTGATGAGAGGATTGATTTTTTCATAATCATAAGCTCATCAGTTCGAAACTGGATTGAATTCTCTTACAATCTTCGGAACATATTAAATTAAAATTAAATAAATAGAATTCTGTCTATTAGCCGGTTTTCGTTGAATTTACCGTTCGTAATACTAATATGTTTCTACGTGTTAATAAATAAAAACACATTTAAAAGTGTCGTAAGACCGGTAGCATATTTAGAAATTATAAGAATTAATTAACATTCAACAAAAAATTAAAAAATGTAAAATTAGCGTTCACAGCTTATGTGATTGTCATGAAGAAGAAAAATTGTAATTGAATTTATCTATATTAGTACGATTCGCTAGTATATAAATCACAGGACATTCTGTATATATAGAATGTAAATTGTGGTATAGTTAGTCCAGTCGCCGCGGCCTGATGAGAGGATTGATTTTTTCATAATCATAAGCTCATCAGTTCGAAACTGGATTGAATTCTCTTACAATCTTCGGAACATATTAAATTAAAATTAAATAAATAGAATTCTGTCTATTAGCCGGTTTTCGTTGAATTTACCGTTCGTAATACTAATATGTTTCTACGTGTTAATAAATAAAAACACATTTAAAAGTGTCGTAAGACCGGTAGCATATTTAGAAATTATAAGAATTAATTAACATTCAACAAAAAATTAAAAAATTCTTTAAGATTCCAACTGCAAAACGGATTGTTATCAGAAAGTATTTTACATGGAAATCCAACTGAAACAAATATTTCCATTAATGCTCTGATAACTTCATCAATTGATTTGATATTTAATGAACTAATCTCTATTCAATTCGAGTAAGAATTTACGAACAACAAGTAGCTCAGGCCACCATATTCAAATATATCTAACGACACCCGTTTCCATGGGAAACTGGACGGTTCATAGCATTTCAATGGTTCCTTTTGTAGAGACTTTGAAAATACTTGACACAACTTGTATTTTTCTACAAAGTATTGTATATCTTTGGACATTTTTGGCCAGTAATAAAGTTCCCGCGCTTTCAATTTCATTTTTGTAATGCCTAGATGAGGCATTTGACGTTCATTTAAAATCTTTGTTCGCAATGAATTTGGAATTATCATTTTGTTGCCCAGAAAAAAAAAAATCCTCCCACTACAGTTAATTCATGTCTGAGTTTATAGTATTGTTTTAAACTTCCATTTAAGTTTCGTTGATTTTTAGGCCATCCATTTAACAAATAAAGTCTCACTCGACAAAGAACTTCATCTTTTTCATTTTCATTTGTAAATAATAATTAATTTTGTTGAGATATACAGACACTATCTACAATGTGGTTTATGTTGTAATTCATTTCGGGATCATGTGAGCTTATTTGTATGAGGCAAACTGGCTCTTGATAATTATCAGCAATATACATCTCCCTCCTAGGAAAATAATGGACACTGAAATTGTCACTCATGCACTGAAAAAAACTATGGGTAAAATTCCCTATTTTTGACGTGTTTTTTAACCATAGTTATAGGCGTTTTTGGGACAACAAGAAATTCTTGTTACATGTTCTATATTTTTCTAAACTATCAAATGGACGAAATTTCTGATTATATAGGAAATTAAACTATTTTAAAAAATGTAATGGAACAGATTGTGTGGAATTTTACCTATAGACTATTGGCGATCCTCCTTAACACATTCGAGAGAAAAGCAGTACACATAGAAATAAATTACTAATAATATAAATAAAACTCCTATAGGTTTGGCAATATCAAAAATAATTGGGCCGTAAAAGCAACAACTTTTATTGATAGAAATCCCATTTACTCTGTCAACAAGTCTATACTGATTGTCACCAGATTTAACGAAAAAGGACCAATGCACATATTTATATCCAGTTAATATTTGAGCTCAGTCTCGACAAAGAGGTAGGTTTACTATACTCTCAGGAATATTATAGGTGGTATGCCAACACTTTTAAGTGATTTACCTATAAAAGAGTAATTGTAGGACTCACTTACCTATTTAGATAGGTGGATATTTATTTCTCAATTTTGTTAATATAAATCTGAATATAATGGCGTATACGTTCATTTTAATATTATATTATTTTATTATACACACATGAATAAAATACAAAAACAACTTTTTATAATAAATTAAAATCGTGTAACTAAAGCTGTTAACATTTGTTTACTCTTTATTGCCCTCGCATCCGTTTGATCGTAAGCGTGCAAGTAATAGGCAAACAAATGGCTTCAATCAATATCATTTGCAACATTAATTGAAAAAGATAAACAAAATATTTGAAAGAGATACAGCTGCACAAAAGTTGAGCTATCCTGACGTATGGCGATGACTGCGTCAGAATTGCTGACTTCCGATGGTGTTGTTACGATATCTAAAATTAAAAAGAAGATTAACAAATTTTATTTGACCGGTTGAATTTTTTGCAAACAAAATCAGTATTCGCTGAGTTTGGTTGAAACAGCTCTTACCAGTAGTACAACAGTTGTGCTCTGCAATCCGCTTTTTGATAATGCTTAAATTTAACAAATGAGAGGCCATCTTTTTCTTCTTCTGCAAAGAAATAGTAGAGCAAACAAAAAAAACAGAAGGGGTGAGGTTAAGTTTTACCAAAATTAGGCATTCCAACAAATTATATTCATAAGCCAAGATAACTTCATTTTTACTTCAAACATTAAATATTATGATTCAGTTTATTTGTAATAGATTTTAGTTATTTTATTCTTAATTTAAATATTGTTTTATTATATTTAAACCTACTGCAACTTGATATTTCATATTTTACAATATATTTATTAAATTTATATGTATTCACTATTTTTAAAATTTTTGTTATTAAAAAATGTCGAACTATGAAATTACAAATCTATATGCAAAAATGTATTTTGAAAACTCAACCAAAAAAGACACAAGTGCACCTATTCGATCGAAAATCACAATAAGAACTATGCTGCAACAAGCATTTGTTTTCAATTAGATAAAAACCTTTACAATATTCATATACCTACATTACAGGAGAAGTACCAATAGATAATGAAAAATTACTCTAACTTTAATTACTTTATACCAATAAGTTTAGTAATATTACTATTTTTATAGATTTACAATAATTCGGTTTCTTCTACTAAATAAGATGGCCGACCAATATAGATTGTTGGGGTACCCATAATGAACCACCTCACAATAAATGTTGCGTTTATGAAATTTTGCAGAGGACTCTATGGCATGACGAAATTTGCAAATATGGCGTTTGATTAAATTAGAAATACATAACTAATTTATGATTTTATTAATTAATTTACTTACCTGCGTAGAAGCACATATAATTTGATTATAACTTTAAGCGAATTGTAGTTAAACTTCTCTCGCTTAATTTGTACTGTTTTATTTAAAATAAACAGCGCTAAACTACGTTCCAAAATAAAACACTAAATTTGATTATTTCAATAATTATTAAATGACACTTTAAAATAGCGTTAGCGGAACTATATTTTTAGGTAAAATGTCTAATAATTTAGTTGAGCTCACTAATTGTCTAAACTTACCATATTTATTGCGATACAACCAATATCGAATAGGGTTTTTATCTAAATAATGTAATACCTATCCAAACTAAAAATTTATTTAGAATATCCAAAATATAATGGAAAATTACCTGTAGACTATTTCGTTTTCAACAATATGATTAGAAATTATGTCTTGTAGCTTGGAAACATTTCTTTAAATTTAGGAAAATACCCTAAATCATATTTTTCTATATTTTATTTGCTTAAGACCAATACACATTTTTCTCAGTGTGAGTTTTAATAACATCCTCTGCACTCTAATTGTTGGCTTGTCCAAATCTTATTTGACTATTGTTACAATCGGTTTATGATCAGTTTGTATTGTTATGTATTTGCCATAAATATATTGATGAAACTTTTCTGTACCAAAAACAATTGCCAGGAGTTACTTCTCAAGCTGCGAATAGCCCTTCTGTGTATGAGTTAAACTGCGTCACGCATTCGGAATGAATCTGGCTACAAATTTAGTTACACCAAGCAATCTCAGCACACTTTTCCGATCTTTCGGTACTTCCATTTGTTTTATTGCGATAATATGTTTGTTGTCAGGCCGAAACAAAATCTTTGGAAATAACATGGCCCAAAAAATAACCTCTAATGTTATATTTACGTGCTTTTTTGAAAACGTGTTTTAATATGTTATCATGATCGACCACATTCTTTCCAGCAATGATTAAATCATCAAAGTAAACTTCAACACCAGGAATAGATCCAAATATTTCTACACATCTTCGGTGATAAACTTCTGGTGCACTATTTAGTCCAAACGGAAGCCGGTTCTACTGAAATCTGCACTACTCCTATCCAGCTGCATCTGCCAAAATCCGTCTTTCATATCAATTACAGAAAAAATTGATTTACCACTAAGTTTGGCAAGAATGTCATCCATTGTTGGGATCATGTAATGCTCTCTCTCCGCGTATTTATTAAGTGATATAGGTTCTAGACAAAGTCTCAAATCTCCATTTGATTTTTCAATTATTACTAGATTATTAACCCATTTAGTTGGATGGTCAACCTTCATCTAGTTTGCTCTTTAGTTTGTCATGTAGAGAAAATGGAACTCGTTTTCAATATTTAATAATTGGAACAGCATTATCTATAATTTTAATCCTATATACTCCTGGAATTTTACCCAATCCCTCAAAAATATCCTTATACATTTATATTAACTCACACTTATTATGTGGGAGAAGTGGTACATCTTCTTGAACTAAATTAATTTCCTTTATAATTCCTAATTTGATACAGCCATCCAACCCTAGCAAGGGTTGTAACTTCCCTTCTATTACAATAAACTCTAGAATTGCTTTTTTACCATCAACTTCACTACACAGTTTGACCTTACCAACACAAACCAAACTATCATAAAGCTCCTCTTGGTTATTTGTATCAAAACCGGACTCACCTGACCCTGATGGCAATTCTAGTAGATTTAGTTCATGTGACTCTTCTTCCACATCGACACATTTCTGCAAAATGACCCGGACTTTCCAAAACCCTGGGCATTTTACATTTTGATTGTGATTTTTTCTCGCCCATTTCATATTGTATTGAACAAATGATCTTTTATTATTACAATTGTTTTTGTTAACATATATTGGTTTCACAGTACCACCTCGGATATAGTCAACATTTTCTTCTGAACTTTCACCGGACACCATTTTTACTGTTTCTCTTACAATTTCACTGACTTTACATAACTCAATAGCTGCATCCATTGTTACATTTTTTTCTGATATCAATTTTTTCTTTAAGGATTCATTTTGGATACCAAATATTAATCGATCACGTATTAATCTATCACCATAAGTTTTGTTACACGAACATTCAAACTCACATAATTGCATCTGGTTTTTCAAACGAGTTATATAATTGTCAATTGGTTCATCTATCTGTTGCTGCATAGTGTAAAATTTATATGATTCTGCAACAGTATTATTTTTAGGTAGGAAATGTTCATCAAAACATTTTATCACTTTTGCTAACGTATCACAATTTTGTTTTTCAAATGTGTTGTAAATAAGGATACCTTCATCACCAATAAAATTTAGCAACAATGCAATTTTTAATTTTTCGTCTTCCTTTTCCTTGTTATCAGCCGTTAAATATAGTATATGGAAAATTTTTGTTTCCATAATTTCCACGTTGACCCATCATTTATTGGTTGCACTTTTAACAAACCCATATTTTAACCCAATAAACCATAATGTCTAAACCCATATTACACTTTCCAATATAAGAGCTGAAAATTTGCTTCAACCGTTCAAATTAAAGATGTTCACGTAAACTTTAAATTAAATTTTGCCAGTTGGCCTTCGATCTCATTATGATTTTCTGTTAGCCTGTAGGTTCATCATTATTTATGCAAATTTTTAGAACATCGTCATTGATTTTGCTACCGTTTTCCAATATAAGAGCTGAAAATTTACTTCTACCGTTCAACTTAATAATGTTCAAGTAAAATTTAAATTAAATTTTGCCAGTTGGCCATACCAGTTGGATTTTCTGTTAGCCTATGGATTCATCATTATTTGTGCAAATTTTTAGAACTTCATCATGGATTTTGCTTCTACCGTTCAACTTAATAATGTTCAAGTAAAATTTAAATTAAATTTTGCCAGGGCCTTCGATCTCACTATGATTTTCTGTTAGCCTGTAGGTTTATCATTATTTATGCAAACTTTTAGAACCTCGTCATGGATTTTGCTACCGTTTTCCAATATAGGAGCTGAAAATTTGCTTCTACCGTTCAAATTAATAATGTTCAAGTAAAATTTAAATTAAATTTTGCCAGTTGGCCATCGATCTCATTATGATTTTCTGTTCATCGTTGGTTCATCATTATTTGTGCAAATTTTTAGAATTCGATATACCGCAATTACGAAATAACTAATGAATTCAATTTTATTTTTAGTTTTTAGTTTCGAAGTTATCAAGATCAAATATTTTTTTTAAAAATGTCAATCAAATTTAGAGTCATTAGGCTAGCTGAATATCAACTTGAGATTTAGATTCATGAATAACTTAAAAATTTTTGATTTCTTGAGCATTTGTTTTCGTTTAGTATTAGTTAGTATTAAATACCCCATTGAATTTTTTACTAAATCAGAACTAAAAAATGTCTAGCAAAATTTATAAAAACTTCACAGGTATCTCTGGAACCATTTTGTACTTCGTACGGCTAGTATTTTTCTTCTCTAGTGAGTTCTTTACCTCGTGTAATTATTGCGAAGACTTTAAATTTGTGGTAACGTTTTAATTAGTAACCGTTAATTTTAGCTCTTGAAACACTTCCCTCCCACAGTTTATATAAAATGTCAGCACTCTGCTCTTTGATCGGGATTGTATAGTGAAATAGCGAAGAGCGCTCAAACATCCAATCCAATAGCGCACTCTCAAATTCATGACGCTGGCCATTTAAAAGTGTATTTAAATTCTTTGATTTTTCAAACCTTTTTTTGTTTTTCACATTGGAATTCTACACTTTCATTATTCGAGTATTAATTAAAAAACAATCCAAAAGGAAACAATTAAGTACAACCCACTTAATTTGTCTAAAAAATGTCCCTTCTATTTTAGTACCAATGTAAAAAATACAATGGAAATAGTTGTAGCCATTAGTACAAATCGGTTGTTTTTTTTCCAAAAATCGGTTGTATTTTGCAATATTTTGTGTGAGATTCGTTGTAAAAATTACAAGGAAGTTTTTGGTGGAAACGTAGTATTAGACTTTCAGAGAATTGATACGCATACATTAGAAAAAAAAATATGTTTATGTTGTCTAGATTTATGCTTAGTGATAAAAAGGCACATCTGGCATATCCTAAAATATAATTAAAAACTCTGTTTTACACACTATGATAATTTTATGTGTATTCATAACGTTTCAAATGTCCTCTGTTACTCATAAAACTGTCTAGGATAATCCAACAAAATTACAAGGCGACAAGACGTTATAAATTCCCCATAAAACCACACATTAACTGTAACAAATGATGTTGAAAAAACCCATTTGATTGTCGTGTGCAGTACATCCATAAACATGAATATTTCCTTTTGCTTTTGAATCCTTGTACCTCTAAACTCGCGTAGATTGCCTGTATGTACCGTGGATTAATAGAAAACAAATCGTGGGATAAATTTGGGTCACGGTATAACTGGTGTTTGTTGGTTTCGTATTTTAAATCACCAAAGTTGAACGTAATCAAAAAATTCCACAAAATTTTTAGCAAAATCTATACAAGAACACTTTTGTAATCCCACAATCTTCATGTATAAAAATGTTATTATTGGCCACCTGTCCCAGTCCCAGGTGGTGTGTTTGCTCTTTTTATAGGAAATTTTGTATTTATACTTGCTGTGTTCAAAGGCAACCTAAAAATGTTTAAAAAATTCCTCGTAAGATAAAAATAAAATACCTACAAGGTGTGGAAAAATTGTGTGTTATTCGAACAATTAACAATAAGAAACGATATATTCTTAATTTCATTATTGTTAAATAATAAACAATTAAGACTACAAACAAAACAACAACAACATCAAATCGTATTTATTGTAAATTAACTCTTTTTAAAGTCAAAATGACTTTTTATGGTGATACACAATACATAAGCTAAAGCGCAACACAACACGACGATGAAGTAGAAATTTAACCTAAGAAATTATTGTTATTGTTGTCGTTTAGTTTATTATTTTTATTATAGCTTTAACATCTGAGATCTGAGAAAGGGTTTCGGTTAATTGCCAAGTTAGATTTAAACAAAAAAAAAAAACAGAAACTATATTTTACTGTAAATATGGCGTTGTAAAAAATGTAACTATGTATGTAACGCTTTACAGAAAGGTGGGAAAAATGAAAATGTGTTGTTTTTTTATTTTGTGCTGTGTGATCAATTGATATCATTGCTGTTGTTGCAGTTGTAGAGGGATTTAACTGAACAAAAAGTGTTAAATTTAATTACGGAAGTGTTAAAAATGCACAATGTTGCTAATGCGATTAGAGTGATAATCGTTTTATAGCGCATAGTAAATGTTAAATGGGTGCGCCATTATACCAATATTGTATTGTTTGTATATAGTTCTGTAAATATGACGGGACTTCGATTGAGAAGCAATTCTTCGGGCAGTTTAGATTTACTAAAGGATTATTTGTGCAAATATAGGAACATCTTTATAATAATTTGATCAAACTTATTCATATCAAATTAAAATTTTTAGAAATCCAAAATTCGGAGACGATTGACAGGGTCTTGAACACTGACAGGTTCAGGTTCAATTGTAAAAAAAATATTGGGTTCAGATTTAGGGCTGTCGAATCGATCACCGCAAGTACTTATAATCTCTTATGATTCATGTCTTTGCTAGATTAACTAATGTAAATCTAGCAAAGACATAAACCATAAGTGCTTATGAGTACTTACGGTGGTCGATGGGAAAGCCACTATTGTGTTTCGAAATTTTGATTATTGTTACGGTGACACGTCATAGTGTAAAGCGGAAAGATTACTGTTCTAAAATGGAAATATTCCATGCTACAACTGTTCTACATGTTACCAGACTATTCTTACTAGAAAAATCATGAAGTTTCTCTTGGTTTGAGTATATGAAAAGCGAACGAGATTGAAAATTGAATTAGTGGGATATAAAAATTATAAGTGAACAATAAAATTGTGCAAAAATTATAAAAAGTGATTTTGTTAATTATTGTTAATAAATTGTTTTGAATTAATTTTTAGGCTCAACAAATAAATTCGTCTGTGTTAAATTTAAGTGTTTTGTTTTATTCACAATTCAGTGATTCGAACCTTGATTGACTAGGGAGAAACCTAACAGTAATGTTACGGTGGCACCTGGAGCTGAATAGAATAAGTTATTTATTAGCACAAAGTTTACTGTATTAAAATGGAATTTTCCATGATGAAACTGTTCTAAATGTTTCTGGACTCTTCTTACTTCTTACAAGCATGAAATTTCTAGTAGATTTGGTTTGAGTATATAAAAAAGCGAAGTGCGATAGTGCACAGATTAAAAAGTGTTTTAGTGCGACATAAAAATTATAAGTGATCAGTAAAATTGTGCGAACATTATCAAAAAGGATATTGCGAATTATCGTTACTAAGTTGTGTTGTAATAATTTGTGTGTGAAAAAATTAAATTCGTTGGTGATAAATTGAATTGTTTTATTTTATTCACATTACAGTGATTCAAACCTTAATTAACATGGTAAAAACGTAACAAGTTGTGAATAGTAAAACAACGAAAATGATTCTAGCCGAGTTAAGGGTTCCAGAGATAAAGCAGGAACTTGAGAAACTCAGTTCGTCCACTGATGGTAGTAAAGGTACTTTACAAGCGCGACTACGTCAAGTCATGGAGAACGGAGTTTACACCCGGATCATCATGATTTTGGCATGGAAGTAACGGATGAGTCAATCGTAGAGAAGACAGAAACAATAAACGGAGACAAATGGAGAAATTGAGCAGTCAAACCAATAGATGGAACAACAAAATGAGCGACAGTTGGAGACAATAAACCAGTCAAACCAAGAAATGAAACACCAGATGAAACTACAAATAGGTGAAATTAAACAACCAATCAAAATTATGGAGCGTCAGATGCGGACAATACATAACAGCTATCTCGAAATTATGAAGGTGCTGGATCGGAAGTTTGGCAGTGACCACAACCGGGAAATCTGATCAATCGGGCGACTTGTGCATCTAGCACTTACAAGTACGTCGGCCGATTATAAGGAAATGCTTAAAATTAACGCATTCATTGATGGCATTCGAGATCCAGAGACACGCAAGGCGGTGATGTTGTCACCTGCTTGTACGTTGACAAATAAACTTGCACAAGCCATCACCAAAACGTCAATGAAAATATGCCGAGTGGAAATCGACACCAGCATAAACGCCAAACGGTCGGCACCAAAATACCGACACGAAAGCAGCAAAATCAGGTGTTGGATAGAAGATAAAATCGGTCACATCTCCTGGTACTGCTGGGAAATAAGAAGGAAATCCGGAAAATCACAGCTTCTTGGGGCAAATGCTGACTGCCCACAACCGATCGCTCTATAACCTCCAACCGCGTTTCGAAAGTAACAAAAGGCGGCGACAGATTAACAATCAAAGTCGAGATTAATGGCACCAACTACATCATCATCT
The DNA here is from genome assembly GCA_958295665.1 of Tipula vernalis. Classification (NCBI taxonomy): domain Eukaryota; kingdom Metazoa; phylum Arthropoda; class Insecta; order Diptera; family Tipulidae; genus Tipula; species Tipula vernalis. Next base: position 139,656,189 of record OY282560.1, read on the forward strand.
TGGATACGGGTGCAAATCGCACGATTGCCTGTACAAATCTGATCTGTGGAGGTATACAACCAGCTAACAGGTTGAAGTTGCAAACTGTAACAGGAGGCAGTGCATTGATAAAGGGAAAAAGATCGTGAATATATGGATCGGAATTCTTTTCCAACAAAAAGTGCTAGTTGCAGATATTTTGGATGAATTCATTTTCGGAATGGTCTTCAAGGGGACGAGTGGCTTTGTAGTGGATGTTGGACGAGGAGTATTAACTTACGACATCAAGTTGCCACTTCAAACCAGCAGTTCAGGAGCAACTACCATGCGAATCATTATTAACCATTGAGGGAGGTACCACTGAACTCGGAGACAGTCGTCTTGAGGAAGGTTTTTTCCTCGATTGAAGGAAGGTTTTGGCTCACCCAGGTTGTGGGCTGTTGAAGCTAACGAAGAAAATACCGGAGCGAAAGTGATTGTAGTCCGGAAAGCCCTAGTTAAATCAGACACGACTATAGAGTATCAATTAGGGCTAATAGAATCAATTAGGCAAATATCACGAGGTATCGACGATAGTAAAATATGAACAGAAAACTCCGATTGGAAAAGCCGACATGCAAGGCCAGAACAAAATCGTAGAACAACTCATGCAAAAATGGACCGAAGATATTACCGTAACACAGAAAAATTCTGCACGTCAACTGGTAAAGCACCGAATGACAGACAGCAGGTGTAATCACACCATGTAACAGTCCATGGAGCTCACCAGTAGTGTTGGTCGAAAAGAAGTACTGTAGCATGAGATTCCGCGTTGGTTACCGAAAACTTAATGCTGTAACTGCCAAGCATCAATGATACATATTATCGGGTGATCAAATATTTTCAACGTTAGATCTACAAAGCGGCTATCGGCTGGTGGAAATCCAGGAGGAGAATCGCGAGAAAACGTCGTTAATGTTGTGCCGTTCGGATTATGTAATGCACCTGCGACTATTGAACGATTAGCGGAGCGCGTGCTAAAAGCGATTAATGGCAAGGATTTTAGACGAGCATCTTAGGAATTTGGCCGAGGTTCTGGGTCGGATATAGGCCGCCGGATTAAAGTTAACCCCAAAGAAGTGAAGCTGTTCAGAAGGGAAGTCAAATATTTGGGTAATCTGGTAACGACCAATGGAATTCAGACAGAACGAAGAAAGATCGCAGCGGTTAAGGATTGGCCAAGACCTAAAAATTTACATGAATAACGCCGCTGTCTGGGATTGTGTACTTATTGAAGAAGACGATTCGTCCCGGGATTTTAAAATATCGCAAATAGTTTATATGAGTTAAGACTAAGGAGAAGATTATGCGTCGTGCCAAACCTGGCTTACCAAACGTTAAATGTATTTTGGACACAAGAAGCTAATGACCAAGAACGGTTATTGCATACTACTCCAAAACATTTTCAAAACCGGAGCATAATTATTGCGTGACTCAAAAAGAATTCTTGACACCAATTCAAGAATCCAGAGGGGCAGAAAGCACGTTGGATCGAACATCTTCAAAGCCGACACATTATCAAGACGACCATGTCCAGTAGAATGCAAACATTTGAATTACAGTCATCCGATGAATACAGAGGTGGCACCATAACTGTGTTGTTTTAGACCGTACGACCTGGTAGCTAAGTTCTTGCTACCAGGTCGAACTGTATTCTTTGCTGCTGGAATCGAAGAAAACTGAGCATAACGTCAACAATAACTCGTTTGTGCAGTTCTGGGACGTTGTTATGATTATATACAGCAACTCCTGAGCAATGTCCATTCGGGACTGCTGCACGTTGCATGCCCAAAACATTAAAAAAAAATTGCTTGCCAAATGTGGTTTATCATTGTGGTTCATCACATCATCAGCAATATCTTTGATAGTGATTTAGCGATATATCATAATCAATTTCTTAATTTTTTCGTCCATGTCAGCGGTTGTTGATGTGCTGGAGTGACCAACGCTTATATTTATACCACTTGTAAGTGCTCTTGTTTTAGTCATAAATAACTCATTAAAAGCCGCAATCAACATTTCCAATACGGTGCTGCCACAATAAAAAACCACAGAGCACGCCAAAACACGTGTACCAACTTTTTGACAGCCAACAATAAACTAAGCAGTCAATAGGTCTCCAAATAAATGTACTTCAAGGACAAGTGTATCAACATAAATTTGTTCGAATGGTTCACAAATGGTCCTGATAATTAACTTAATTCATCAACTAAACCTTCAAATCACTCGCAACGCAATCCTAAAGGCAATCATTAAATCAACAGCCATCACAGTCCTCAATTCAGCCCAAATCAATTCCTAAATCAACCCACAAACTAACCAAATTTAATCAATACCCAAATAATTCCCCAACAGAACCAATTACTCAACTCCAATGCAGACTAACTCAACCTCATCTTAGCTTTAGGTTAGCTTTGCTTGACCCAACTCTTAACCCCAACCGAACCCATTACTCAAATTCCACTCAACGTCCAGTCAAGCCCAATTCCACCTTAACTTGACATTAACTCAACCCTCAATCCAAAACTAAATTCAACCTTCAACTCAATTCTTACTAAACCGTCAACTCAACCTAAACTAGACGTTCCACATAAACCCTAAATCAACACGGTTCGAAACGAGTACAAGAACTCATCTTAATTTAATCTCCAGCTTAACCCTCAAATAAATCGCCAATTAAACCCAATTGCTCAATCAAAACTCAGAACCATGCTCGACAACAACTCAACCCACAACACAACCCTGAATTAAACGACCAACTCAATCTTCAAATCAAAACGGTTCAAAAAAGTTCGCGCGTACATAACTTATCTCAAAACAAGTCAAGATAACACAAATCTCATCTCAACCCCCAAATAAATCCCAAACCCCAAATCAACCACAAATTCAGCCTGCAACTAAAACCCAAACGGTCCGAACAAAATGCAGTCGTACATGAGCTCAACTCAAGCTAACTTCCCGCTCAATCCACAACTCTTCCCAAATAAATACACAACTGCACCTCTTACTAAGCGTCAATATAACCCCAACTCAACTCCTAACTCAACCCCAAACTCAACTCCTAACTCAACCCCAAACTCAACCACTAAACCAACACGGTTCGAAAACTACATGAGCTTATGAACACAACTCAACATCTAACTCAACTTCTAACTCAACTTTAATCTTAACTCGACTCAACGTCCAACTCAATACTCAAAACAGCGCGGCTCAAAAAAGTTTATTCGTACATGAACTCAACCTTACTTCCAACTCAACCCTCAACACAACCCAATTAAATTCTCAACTTAATCGTTGACTCCCAACTGGAACTAAATCCCAACTCAGTCCTAGTCCAACTCCAACTTAACCTTAATTCAACTTGCAACCCAGCTCTCACAGTTAACCCGAAACTCACGCCCAACCCAACTCCCAAATCAACCATGGTCTTACAAATTTAAATGAATTTAACTCAAGCTTAACCTAATTTAACTACCAATACAACGCAGAAATAGAGCTAAACCCTAACTCAACTCAACACGTAAATGCAACCCAACTGAACCCTCAACTCAACCGCAAATTCAACGCCCAACTCAATCCTCAAACCAGCATAAATAAAAAATTGATAAACTGCTCACTTAACCCTGATCCAACCTCAACTCAACTACAATTCAACCCGACAATTGACCTTCAACTTAACCTTTAACTCGAACCCCAAATCAATCCACAACCCAGTAAATATAAAAAATTGTTAAATATTTAAATTAAAATTTGGTTTTGGGCCAATTCGTATGAGAGGTACTCGTTCCTCTTGACATGAAGGTTCCAAAAAAATTTCAATTTTCCGACTTAATTATAGAAAATAGGCAAGCCTGACTTCTGATATGTCGAAAAAAGTAGTTTTGGGCCAGCAAAATGTGTGCTCATTTTCGGTAATTTAGACTAAATTGGTTTTAGAAAAGTGGCTTAATGTCGTTCTTTTACCAAATATATTCCGAATTTTTCGAGATCTCTAAAAAATGTTTGATTACCGTTAAAACACGATCGTTTATTTTAGTGCCATGTTATATGTCTAAGTTGGACACTCACGGTTCCCTACAAAATTGAACACTTGAACTAAACTACGCGTGTTATGTTTTTTGTTAATTCGTAGAGTACTTAGTTATACTAAGGTGTGAACTCATTAGCTTAAATGTGCAACGAATTGGGCGAAGCAACTAAACTCAGCTAAACTCAAGCTTTGTTCTCTCGCTTAGCATAGCTAAATTGTACAACGAGGCCTAAGGGGATACCCAACTTAACAAGTTTCACTGAATTTGCAAGTATATTAAAATTAAAATTCTCTTAAAATTGTATTTTGTACAGTAGGCCTAAATTGAATTTGATTAAATTGTTTAGACATTGTCTAGATTATGTCTTGAAAAAGATTTTTGTTAAAAAAAAAAATAAAAAATTACAAAAAAAAAATTAACAAAAATTATTTAAGTTTTAATTAAAGTAAATTAACATACGAGTACATAAATGAATTATATCGCTAAATCGCAAAAATGAATACAGCTGCAATCAAAACCTGCCCGTTCGTAAACGTCTAAATTTTCCCCCATCAACACTTTAAATATTTATGTATATATGTATTGCATGTTTCAGGCACTCCAAAGTTTTAGCGCCGTCGTCATTGCCGCCCATAGAACACAACAAAGCAGTTCCACAAAATTTTAATTACGACCCATGCTCTAATATTGGACCAGATGCATGGGCTGCACTAGCAATCGATTGCATCGGTTATAATCAAAGTCCCATCAATATCGATTATAGTAAAGCTTGTCGCATTAAGCCGCATGCCTCCGAAGGATTAAAATTGTTTCGATGGGATCAAGTACCGCAGAAAATATTACTGCTTAATGTGGGTGTCACAATTAGATTATTTTTCGAGTACAAATTTAATGCGGTGCCAACATTATGCAGCGGACCTGTAAAAGATATTTACGAATTATCTCATTTGCATTTGCATTGGGCAGGCAATTCGTACGAAGGGTCCGAACACTATTTAAACGGCAAAAACAGTTCGGCAGAGGCGCATGCTGTTTTCAGGAATCGAAAATATAAAACTGATGCAAAGGCTTTGGAACATCGTGATGGACTTTGTGTAGTGGCTCGTCTATATGATTATGTTTGTAACCGAAAACAATATTTACCATTTACTTCGAAATTAAAGCGTATCACCAAATTTAGTCAATCTTACATAATTAAAGAACCTAATACGTTCACATTGAGTTGTATAATGGGATCGGTTGGTTTTGAATATTTTGTCTATAAAGGAAGTTTAACTACGCCACCGTGCAGTGAAGCGATCACCTGGATTATTATAAAAAAAACTAAAAAGATTTCGATTGCGGATTTGGAGGAATTACGGAAATTGAGAAATTCGAAAAATGAATGGATGACGCCTAACTTTAGAAGGATTCAACCGCTTAATAATCGAAGTATATTTCACTACATGAGATAATGCTGATTTTGTTTGACCGCTCGCCTATAATCAGAAGACTGTTTTCATTTATACAAAAAAAAAAAAAAATTGTAATTTTTTATTTTCTAATGGTCCACGTTTCGGATACAAAGTTACTGAAAACAATTATAAATAAATAATTCAAAAGTAATTTGTTTGTCACCTAATTATATTTACACAATTTTACTGATCGCTTTTAAAGTATTTATGCTTTTTAATCTTCTTAGAAACATTTAGAACAGTTTTATCACGGAAAATTCCATTTTAATACAGTAAACATTGAACTAATTAATTTAATTTATTCTATTACACCCTAGGTGTCAACGTCACATTACGTTTTTGCATCGTCAATCAAGGTTCGTATCACTGGATTGTGAATAAAACCAAAAACTTCAGCTAACACAAACAAAAAATTAATTCAACATAATTTATTTACAATTTTACTAATCACTTTTACATTTTATATTTCACTAATCTACTTTTTATATCACTTTAAATTCACTTTATAGTCCTTATACTTTCGCTTACCAAAAACTAATGAATTAATTCGATCTCGTTCGCCTTGTTATATACACAAACAAAACTTCTAGAAAGTTCATGACTTTTCGAGTTAGAATAGTCTAGAAACATTTAGAACAGTTTTATCATGGAAAATTTCATTTTAGTATAGTAAAACATTGAGCTATTAATTTAACTTATTCTATTACACCCTAGGTGTCACCGTAACAGTAATAAATCACTGATATTGATACCATTGATTTTCTGTGTTTACATCAAATTTTTTAAAACGTTGTTTACATCAACACCCAAGTAATTCCGCAACAGAATCAATTACTCAACTCCAATGCAAACCAACTCAACCCCAACTCAGCTTCAGCTTAACTTTGCTCGAACCAACTCTTAACCCTAACCGAACCCATTACTCAAATCCCAATCATCTTCCAGTCAAAACCGAATTCCACCTTAACTTGATCTCAATTTAATCATCAATTCAAAACTAAACTCAACCTTGACTAGGCCTTCAACTCAATCCTTACTCAACCATCAACTCAACCACAAGCTCAAGGTTCCACATAAACCCTAAATCAACACTCAAATAAATCCCCAATTGATCCCCATTGCTCAACCCAAACTCAATACCCTACTCGACAACAACTCAACCAACAACGCAACTCAGAACTAAGCGCCCAACTCAATCTTCAAATCAACATGGTACAAAAAAGTTCGCGCGTACATAAACTCATTTCAGAACAAGTTAAGATAACGTTCAACACAAATCTCAACTCACCCTCAAATAAATCCCAACTGCACGGCTGTAAAAATTCCAACTCATCTAAAAATTCAGCCTTCAACTCAATCCCAAATTCAACTCAACCCCAAATTCAACTCATTGCTCAATCACTAAATCAACATTGTCCGACAAAAATGCAATCATACATGAGCTTACTTTAAGCTAACTTCCAGCTCAATCCACAACTCTTCCCAAATAACTACAGAACTGAACGTCAACATAACCCCAACCCAACTCTTAACTCAACCCCAAACTCAATCTCTAAACTAACACGGTTCGAAAACTGCATATGCCTATTAATATAACTCAACCTCTAACTCAACTCTCAACTTAACTCGACTCAACGTCCAACTCGATACTTAAAACAGCGCGACTCAAAAAAGTTTATTCGTACATGAACTCAACTAAAAACAACTCAACCTTACTTCCAACTCAATCCTCAACATAACCCCAAATAAATTTTTGACTCAACTGTAAATAAACCCCAACTCAGCCCTAGTCCAACTCCAACTCAACCTTAGTTTGACCTGCAACCCAGCTCTCACAGTTAACCCCAAACTCCCGCCCAACCCAACTCTCAAATCAACATGGTCTTAAAAATTACTTCCCTAATTAAATTCAACTCATAAGCTAAGCCTAATTTAACTACCAGTACAGCGCACAAATAAAGCTAAATCCTAACCCAAATCAACTCTAACTCAACACGTAAATTGAACCCAACTGAACCCTCAACTCAACCGCAAATTCAACGCCCAACTCAATCCTCAAACCAGCATATGTAAAAATTTGATAAAGTCCTCACTTAACCCTAATCCAACCTCAACTCAACTCCAATTCAACCCGAAAATTGACCTTCAACTTAACCTTCAACTCAACCCCAAACTCAAAGCCCAAATCAATCCTTAAACCAGTATATATAAAAAATTGTTAAATATTTAAATTAAACTTTGGTTTTGGGTCAATTCGTATGTCAGGTAGGTACCCGTTGCTCTTGACGTGCAGGTTCCAAAAGCTTTTCAATCAAGAAACAAGGCAAGCCTGACTTCCGATACGTCGAGAAAAGTGGTTTCGGGCTAACAAAATATTTGCTCATTTTTGACAGGATATCAAAATTTTCGTCCTTTTGGACAGAAGTAATTTAGACTAAATTGGTATTAGAAAAGTGGCTTAATGTCGTTCTTTTACCAAATGTATTCCGAATTTTTCGAGGTTTCTAAAAAATGTTTAGTTAGCGATAAAACACGATCATATGTAATATGTCTAAGTTGGACACACACGGTTCCGTACAAAATTGGCTAAGATTCTATAAGTAGAGATGTATACTTCAAAAGGTTTCAAATAAAAATTCATTTCTATTGAATGATATATTGGTATTGAAAATCATTGTTGGTGCTAGGGAAAAGCGGACACCATAGACAGTATTGTCGAGGATAAGCTCCATTGCACATATTAGCTAAGCCAAGCTACACGCTGTGAGCTATATGCATAGCACTGGGTTGTAAATAAAGTATTTTAATGGAACGTTGCGCACTTGAACTAAACCATGCGTGTGATGTTTTTTGTTAATTTGTAGATTACTTAGTAAATAAATGAATTATATGGAAACATCGATATGTGTGTGAATGAACTCAGTAGCTTAAATGTGCAACGAGTTCGGCGAAGCAACTTAACTCAGCTAAACTCAAGCTTTGTTCTCTCGCTTAGCTTATTAAAATTCGGTTACAATTTTATTTTGTACAGTAGGCCTAAATTGCGTTTTAATAAATTGTTTAGACATTGTCTAGCTATTATGTTTTGAAAACGATTCTTGGTAAAAAAAAAAAATAAAAAATAAATAAAAAAATATTTAACAAAAATTATATAAATTTTAATTAAAGTAAATTAACGTAAAGGAATTATATCGCTTAATCACAAAAATGAATACAGTTGGCATCAAAACCTGCCCGTTCGTAAACTTCTAAATTTTCCCCCATCAACACTTTAAATATTTATGTATATATGTATTGCATGTTTCAGGCACTCCAAAGTTTTAGCGCCGTCGTCATTGCCGCCCATAGAACACAACAAAGCAGTTCCACCAAATTTTAATTACGACCCATGCTCTAATATTGGACCAGATGCATGGGCTGCACTAGCAATCGATTGCATCGGTTATAATCAAAGTCCCATCAATATCGATTATAGTAAAGCTTGTCGCATTGAGCCGCATGCCTCCAAAGGATTAAAATTGTTTCGATGGGATCAAGTACCGCAGAAAATATTACTACTTAATGTGGGTGTCACAGTTAAATTGTTTTTCGAGTACAAATTTAATGCGGTGCCAACATTATGCAGCGGACCTGTAAAAGACATTTATGAATTATCTCATTTGGATTTCCATTGGGCAGGCAATTCGTACGAAGGGTCCGAACATTATTTAGACGGCAAAAGCAGTTCGGCGGAGGCGCATGCTGTTTTCAGGAATAGAAAATATAAAACTGATGAAAAGGCTTCAGAACATCGTGATGGACTTTGTGTAGTGGCTCGTCTATATGATTATGTTTGTAACCAAAAACAATATTTACCATTTACTTCGAAATTAAAGCGTATCACCAAATTTAGTCAATCTTACATAATTAAAGATCCTTATACGTTCACATTGAGTTGTATAATGGGATCGGTTGGTTTTGAATATTTTGTCTACAAAGGAAGTTTAACTACGCCACCGTGCAGGGAAGCGATCACCTGGATTATTATAAAAAAAACTAAAAAGATTTCGATTGTGGATTTGGAGGAGTTACGGAAATTGAGAAATTCGAAAAATGAATGGATGACACCTAACTTTAGAAGGATCCAACCGCTTAATAATCGAAGTATATTTCACTACATGAGATAATGCTGATTTTGTTTGACCGCTCGCCTATAATCGGAATACTGTCGGTCTTTTATATTGCATAAATTAAACAAACAAATCTAAAGGCATATTTATAAAAAAATATTTTTAATGGTCCGTGTTTCGGATACAAAGTTACAGAAAACAATTATAAATAAATAATTTAAAATTAACTTCTTGGTTACTTAATTTGTTAAATTATTTGCGGTTAAAATACACTAGGGTGCAAAAAATTCGGACATTGATAAATTTTCACCAACATTTCAAAAATATCAAAAAATCGAATGTTTGTTTAATTTTGTTGAATGCAGATTCTAAGGCTATTTCAACACCTATCCAGTCGTACCATTTTTGTACTTATACCGTGTCAACAAAGTAATTTTTGGGGTCAACATCTGAATTACACGTTTTTTGTGAATTTATCTGCATGAAAATTAGTGATGAAAATCTAATTAAAACATGGAAATCAGCAAAAAATATTTTTATTAATAGGAAGTATTCCTTCCCTTAGCCCGAATGACAGCTTCCATTCGATGTTTCATTGATTTCACCAAAGTAAGTTTTTCCCAAATTTTGAGGTATCGCCTCCAATTCCTCTGCGATCGCTTGTTGCAGCTCATGGAGACTCGTTGAAACAACATCTCTGACTCGAACCCTTCGTTTCAGCTCATCCCATAAATGTTCGATGGGATTTAGGGCCGGGCTTTGAGCTGTCCACTCCATAACAAGCACATTCATGTCTTGAAGGTACTGGTAAACTATACCAGCCGTATGTGGTCTCGCAATATCCTGCATTAACACGAAGTGTTCACCAATAAAATCGGCAAAACCACCACTTTTAGCACTTTTAGATCGAAGATCGAATCATTTTTCGTTGGACAGCTCTTCGAATTTCAACTAAATTCAATTCTAACCGCCGAGGCGACCGAATACAGACGGCAAACAAACGTAATAACGCTTTTTCCCTCTAATTTTGGTGGGCCAGGGGGTGGTCTTGTTCTTGTAATTGTAACTTGTAGCGGTATTTCCCTTCGGTGGGAGGGAAATATAATTGTGTCTATTATATTACTAACAACATCAAACACGTATTTGAAATGCGAGTGAACATGTTTTTATAAACATTTTATCCATTTATAATGTTAGTATGATGTTTTCAATCAAATTAATTTTAATTAAATCCGAAACACGAAATTCAATTGTAAAATGCCATACTACGAGCGAATTTGGCTTTCGGTAATTTTGAAGTTATTTGAAGTTAATTAAATTAAATTTTATTAAAAACATAACACTAATACTATAAATAGGCAACAATTTTATGTATAAGTGATTTTATTATGATAATTCTAAAAAAATATTTACTCGCATTTGCAATTCTGATTCTAGGTCTATTCCCCTAGCATAATTTTACTTGGCACAATTCCACGGGGCACAATTCCATTTGGCACAATTTAACATGCACAATTTAACTTTTTGATAATCAAACGCATTTAGGGTGGTAAATGGCCCGCGCGATTTGCCACCCTAAATGTGTTTGATTATCAAAAATTTAAATTGTGCAAGTTGAATTCGTTTAATTATAAAAATAGTTAAACCTAAAATGTTACCTAAATTTTTACGAATGTTGAAGAAATGGAATTGCGCCAATGGAATTGTATGCAGGGGAATCGTGTCGAGTGGAATTACTACCTTCACCATTTTTTGAAAGGTATACCCTTCTTTTATTATAAATTAGATTCTTTCCCTACTTCAGTTTTTATTAATTTAAAATCCATAGTTATAATTATCTTTGTAATTACGTTTCAATAATACCAATAAAATATTAAAATGTGTGTTTGCGTTTCCGATACAAGTTGTAACGCAAGTGAAATTGTCCCCGTGGAATTGCGTCTAGTGGAATTTTGTATAGTGGAATTGTACTAGTGGAATAGCCCGGTTACCGCAATTCATTCTTGATGTGGATAGTTCCTAATTTTTAAACAAATTATCTATGCCGACTTTTAAGTTCCGGTTAGTACAGCAACAGAGTATCTGACTCTAATGCTTCACCAAATCAGTATTTAACTTTTTAACTGAACTCTTCTAAAAAGTAAAAAGTTTAAATACCTTTTTCTTACTTTTAGTGACATAAAAGTGAAAATTCGTCAGTTACTGAAATTTCGTTGACTTAGAATTATTGTTGTCTACTATGTCAATTTTTGGTGAATTTTAGTTATACCATACACCAATACCCCGCTTTACGATATTATTATTTTCCGAAAAATGTATGTATCTAGGGTAAAACAACCATAAGGAATCCAAACAAAATTCAGCTAACTCCAATCATTTCTGAGATATTTTTTTAAAAATTTGTATATTTCCACAAACTTTTACGGTTTTTATTATCTGTGGTTATCTATATCCGTGAGATTTGGTCTATATCCGCTAATATTTTCTCCAGTTTTATTTTTTTGTCTATATCCTTGAGTTTTGCAATATCCTTGAGGGAAGCTCCCTCAACAACAGCAAGATGTTCAACTTATTTAAGATTAAATGTCAGAATATTAACATGAACAAATGGAAATGAAGAGATACGTTCAACACACAATTGAATTTGGGGTTCGATCGCCCTAAAAAGATGATGGTAATGGCTGCATCCTTATAGCAAATCAACAAGTACGAGGCACATATTCTAAATAAAAATTACCTAAGGAAAACTGTTTAGAATTTTCAGGTTTGATTTGCAAAATGTCTTCCAACTCCTCATAGCTAACAATTCGAACTTCTTTTATAAGCGAAAATTTTGCGTATATACTTGAACGGGAAAGGTTTATGGTGATAAAGAAGTTTTAAGTGCAATTTTGTACGTATTAATATTATAAGGTACCTAATATTATAAGGTAGGCCGCGAAGGTACTCACGTCAAATGCGCTTCATCCGGAAGTACAAACCATCATTTTTTGGTCAGATAGGTGTTAGCTTAATTATGAAGTACAACGCTTCAATTGAAGAAAGTGGTTGTTAGAAAGCTTAATTATGAAGTACAACGCTTCAATTGTACTTCATAATTAAGCCTTCTTTAAACAAATCTATTTGGAAACCAAAATTTAGTAATGAAATCGCTCAGGAACATCTTTAAATTTCCAGCAAAGCTTCAAATGCCAGTTTCTTCAATATAGGCAAAATGCATATAAGGACAAGGATAATTCTAAGCCGACGATATGTAAACACATCAATAAATTAAAAAGTACTTTAAAGCCCAATTTATTCCTCTGTTGCTCAACATTTT